>OY755246.1:20940883-21540883 GCA_963576725.1 Azorinus chamasolen | reverse complement strand
GTAGCCCTGCCTATGGGTGTAGCTCCAAATCCGACAGAGTTTAAATAGGATTATTTAAATTACCAAAGGACGAGCAGTTCAAGAAAACGTCCACGATGTGAACGTCTAGGGAATGGGATTGTTTGTTCGATTTTATTCTTCCACATTTTTTTTATATTGGATCAGCTTACGTTGTGTATCGATGGCTGTTTTCAGTGAACTTTATACTACAGAAAATAGTGCAGCCAATTATTAGAGTCTACAATTATAAAAAAAAGGATATGCTACATTATTTTATAAATGTGACTTTAGAGGTTAGCACTGTACGTTAATGGCCCTTTTCGTCATGGGAAATTATTCTATTCAAACTTTTTGTTAACAGCGTAAACCTAAATCACGCAGAAACTGTCTGATCAGGATCTGCTCTGATTGCTTAGTCCGTAGACTTATTTCTTTAGATTCGATCATGGTTGTCTAGCGTCTCTGAAATCCCTGTAAATGAATATGCACGAGGTCATGAAATCTTTTAACAAATATTCTTAAGAGAAAAAAGGATTAATAAACACAAGTTAGCTCTGTTGACAGCAGACGCCAAATTTGCTTTACAATCAATTTCCCAATCCTTCTCGTATTATATAAACGGCTTCACGCGCGTTTGCAAATAGAGTAGATCCAGATCGGAAGTTCCTGTAGGAGCTATCTGATCAGGTTCTGCTCTGATGCTTATGAAATTTTGTTGATCTAATCCTATAGTTTCTGTCAGGGCCATGGATCCCTTTGAAAAATTAGCATTTTGAAAAAAAAGGCGTTAGATCTGCAGGAAAATTTGTGTAAGAAATAATGATTTCATGGAGAAAGGCGTTAGATCTCCATGAATATTTGTGTAAGAAATAATGATTTCATGGAGATCGAGTTTTTGTAATAATACATGAGTACAGGAAAGTTTGGCTATGACAGTAATTGTACGTATATTATTTCATAAGCAAACCGACAAGACCCTGCTCAGTGATCAGGGAGCTACAACAGAAGCTGTCTGATCTGGATCTACTCTGTTTGTAAATCTGTTTCATTACGTTTGATCTGGGTCTACTGTGTTTGCATTGACATAAACAGGCACGTACGTTGAGTGAAGGGTTTATAGTCGTGAAGTGATTTAATCACACATAATTTTTCATCAGGGAAATAGTTTATCATAAATATGATCCTTTTTGCCATTTTGGAACATGGACAATATTGACCATAAATCCAAAGGAAAAAAAGTAATTCTGGATTACTGAATTGTTAATTGGGCGCGTTTTATAGTTTTATTCTAGCTATAGTTTCAGCCAAAGCAAAAACCTGCTTTCATTTTTACCATAAAAAAAATCAGCTAATAAATATTCATGATAAACAAGCACCAAGCGTACATTACTGGGGTAAGCCACCACCTACAGTGTCACCAATCAAGCAAGACAGGAAATTGTGACAATGTCCAATGCAGATTAAAGACACCACACTGTGAATGTTGTTTTAACAACTTCGCAATGTATTCATTGCGCCCAGGGAGTCAGATAATTGAATCAGTGCCAAAACAAAGACAGGGTATTTTCAATTTTGAAAACAGAATTATTTAAGTATATCTTTTTAGTTATAGAAACCAAAATTGAAATCTGTTTTGTAAATATCTGAAACCAGACCAGTCCACAAATAATATATATGGGGATGTATATGTCTCAAACTGTTTGTGGTTTTTGATAGATATGAAGTATACCACAGTGCTGTATACTTCATATGTATCAAAAACACAAACAGTTTGTTTGAACGGGACAAATTTGTGAAGTTAATGATAGATCAATCAGTAGACATGGTAAAATTTAATGTGTGAATTTGGCCACCAATTATGATAATGGCACAAATTTTGAAAAGTTTAGGGTGAGTTAATCTAACAAAAAGTAAAGCCTATGACTACTAATATTGAGATGTCAATCGTTTTCATTCAAGACAAAATTAAACTGAAAGTAGTTTTGACCATATAAATACAAATGTAAATATTTGGTTAACTTACTAATTCCAGATTATAGGCTGACGCAACCGATTTCAGGATGAATTTCTGGAAAAACTGATCTCGTCCGGTGTTTGTTTGAAAAATGACACACGTATTAGAACTAGCTTGTTCGGGCGAATTAATAAACGCTGGATAGGGTAGTGCTTGGAATAAGTTGTTGGGGCGGAGCTTCAAATCGTTACCTATTGTTTGATTGGGTGTTAATTGGAGAGATTATTGACACGTCAGGGACAGCATTAGATTTATCTAATCCTAGACATGTTATATCAATTTCGGCTTTTATTTTGAGCAATATATGAAAGACCCTTTTTCCCCATACCTTTCGTTTTTTTACTTTTTCGTATAATTGATCGGTCTCGATAATAACAGGTATGCCGAATGAAACACACTTATATACGCAAAAACCGCTTACAAACGCGTTTGTATGCACAAACGGGTATATCGTTTATCGTTTAGTTTGCGCATCGTTTGCGCATCGTTTGCACACGCGTAAGCATAAACGGGAAAGAATAACAGTTTCTCCACTGTATACAGACATAGAGTTTGAGATAAAAAGTGAAGTCCCTGATCAGACGCCGCCGCCTTGACTGCACTATTTGTCGTGGTGCATTTTTATGACATTGGTGTGACAGGGTTAATGGCATGCTATTGTCCACATATTAAACATTACCCGAAATATATTTTTATTTTGTTTCCTAACGACAGCTAAATGTTTTTGTCTTATACATAATACTATTTCGAGTATCGTTGTGTTCGGTTTTTATGTAATTATACCCGTATGTGGCCAACCCCGAGTGGACGGCTCTTGTAGAATGTACTCCTGCTGGAGACGTCTGATCAAGATCTACCTTGTTGCTTGTGAACTAATGTAAATATGAATCCATGGTTTTGTCAGTGGTTACACATTCCATTGTACCATGAAAACATGTAATTCAAGTTCAAAATGTAATGTGTGCATATCTGAATATCCACAAGGTAAAAGTTAAATATAATTGTGTCACATTTATATTACAGTAAAGAGAGTGTTCTGTGTTGTTTTGCTCTACTGCTAGGCGCATTTACCAGTGTTCTGTGCTGTTATGTTTTAATGACAAACTTGTGTGATAATTCTTGTGTGTTCTCTGTTGTTCTGCTCTAATGATAGGAGTGTTTACCTCCTCAGTAGTGTTCTGTGTTGTTCTGTTCTAACGCTAGGAGTGTTTACCTCCTCATGAGAGTTATTTGCTGTTCTATTCTAACGCCAGGCGTGTTTACCGCCCACCCAGATAGCAGACCGGCGTTGGCCCAACATTGTAAATTGGTTGGCATGTTGGCTTATGGTTGGCGTTGGCTGACCGACGTTGGCCCAACATCATCAACCGGTTGGCATGTTAGCTTAAGATTAGTGTTGGCTGTCCGACGTTGGCCCAACATTGGACCAACGTTGTATGGAATGCGGCTCAAGGAAGAAATAATGTATATATTGGGCCAACGTTGGCCCAACGTAACTGTTTATTCGAACATATTAGGTAATTATAGTAGTTCTGAAAAGATACATGCATCAGCCCAACACAGACCTATCTCCCAACACAGACAGATAGGTCAGGAGTGTTGAATGTAAGTAACAAGTATTTGACCCTTCCGTTTGCCTAGGGCGAAACTGTGCATGCATTATTCCTTACCTGCTTTGATTGTTTAAACTTCACCGAATGGCTTCAGTTTATAATACAGCTTGAAAAAGTTTAAAATTTAAACAGCTAGAGCTAGATGACTTGTTTTGCCACGTGGTAAGGGTTAAACTACATATTCAACCATTGTAATCAACCTATATAACTGTATTTATAATTTCACAAGAACTACAATTAATTTTCAAGATATTGTTATTTTTACTTGAGAAATATTTATGTATGATCTTAGAGTGAAATGAACACATCTATAACATAACACGTACATACGTTCCATGGGTTGAATGTTCAAGCAAAACTAAATAAGCTCATTGTTAATAATTAAATGCATGACATATCATTGTATACAAAATAAAAACAAAAATACTGTCACTGTATAATCAAATGAGTAAAATTTCTGTAAGCACATATAGTAGACCCTGATTGGGTGCTGCATTAGCTAGGTCTACTCTGTTTGCATGGATGTTGAACGGCATATATGTGTGAGGTATAAAGGGTTAAATTCTATTGAGCAGATCAGTACAAACTGATCGGTTGCTAGTGGTAATGTGGATTAAGTCTTCTAATCTACTTCAAAATGCTCCATTATTCAAGCTGGTCAGCAACTAATGGGCTTATGCAGGTGCCAGATAGCATCTATGAATAACAGGGGCACACGATAATTAGCCCTAATGGGGCCAGTTGCCATGGAGATTCTTCGGAATCGTAACACTTAGAGTGCTTGACCAGGCGATATAGCTTGCCAGTCTTGCAAGATTTAGATGATCTGCAATATCAACCTGATGTAAGTAAACTTCTTTTTGTATTGTTTAATTATATGCATGCATAATACTCATGTGTATTATGATTTTATGAAGATGTGTTTTGGTTAATTAAATAGTCACATTAGCAAACAGTGTAGGAGCTCTCTCATCTGGGTCTGCACTGTTTGCCATAGAAAATCCATGACTGCATGCCCTATGTTTTTGCCATGGAAATTCATTTCAACACATCCTGTATATTTTTGTAAAGATTTGCTTATAATTGATATTAAAAGAAGACGGGGTGATAAAAAATATGTGATGGGCGAAGGGTTAGGTTTGAAAATAAAGGAGGAATGTTGGAATGATCTGCATGAATTACATGTATTGTTTGCAAATAGCACATGCATTACTCAATCGTTATTATTTTAACATACATGTATATATTTTTGAACCAGAAGAGTAATCTATAATCAACATGCTTACTTTCACAAATCCATTTATCCACATTTCATTCTTACACTTAACCCTTTCCCTGTGTAACATTTATGCAAAAGTCCACCCACTGTGAATAGTTAATTAAAATAATTTCCATTCTAATACATTGAGCAAAGAATTGAGTAGATGTTACCATGCAGTAATGCAACCTTTTGCATTCTGCATTTTTATTACATAAAAGCTGATGGTAAGTAGTTGTTTTCCCTTTTAGATGGCTACTAAAAACACAATTAATGATATATGCCTTCACACTTATTATTTGCACAAAGTAAATGCCCAGATTAGAAGTTTCCTGAAGGATAGGTGTGTTTAATAGTTTGCATGCTAAGCGCGATCAGAGTTTGGATACAGATAAGATGTGGGGTACCTTGGCATCTCATTCAGATGCAAATTGTTTGACACTATCCAAATTGTTTGACACTCAGCCAATATCGATACCATAGAGCAAGGCAGAGGCGAGAGTGTACAAAGTTTTGCCTTTGGCAAAGAGTTAAATGAGATCCAAATGGGAAAACATCATAAGAAAAACTTGTCTAAAATCAGAAGTTTTTATAAACAAGTACACACAGTAGAGAATCTGCTCCATAATTTTTCTATAAGAAAACAGATTAGACTCTGATCAGGCAGCTTTTATAGGAGCTGCCTAATCAGAGTCTACTTTGTTTAAAATCAGAAGTTTTATTAACATGTAGTAGAGAATCTGCTCTATAGTTTTTTTTTCCATAAGCAAACAGGGTAGACCCTGATCAGGCAGCTATTATAGGAGCTGCCTAATCAAGGTCTACTTTGTTTGCTAAGGCATTAAAAGGCCTGTGTATCTATAAGGAAAAGAGTAAGCATTGTTCATATACAAGCTTAGTTAATAAAATATTTCGGGGGCTGTAAAAAGCATCAGATGTTGCAGCACTGTAGCTGTAGGAGATAGAGACAGATGGAAAAGTGGATCAGTTTTTCCAAGGACCGGGCAGGTGGACAAACTTTGCGAAGGAAGAGGCAGCAAAGCATGGAAAAAGACATTGAAGGAAGTGAAAATCAACCCTGCTCATGCTACAATTCATAAAAGACTCAGTACATCATGTACTATAGTGCTCTGAAAGATAACATCAATTTAATGAACATTTGAACTCTGCTGTGGAAAGACCAACTATATATGCTATCACAAACAGTGCAGACCCAGATCAGCCGCCGTGCACTGTCAACGCAGCATGTGATCAAGGTCTTCACCATTTGACACTTGTCAGAATCGATGTAATTTATTTATCTACTGCAGCAGCCAGTGTAGACCCTGATCGGATACTGTGCCAACAGCGCAGTGGCTGATCTGGGTCTGCACTGTTTGCAATGTCCTTTAGTTTGTTTTCGCACAGTTGCGCTCATTTTAAGATATATTTAGATTCTCCAGTAAGTAAACTGTTTAATTTGACTTGGATATATATGATTGGATTTGAATTTTGAACCCGGGGAAAATAAAATATACACTGTCAGCACAGCAGGTGATCAGGGTCTTCACCATTTGACATTTGTCAGAATTGATGTAATTTATTTATCTACTGCAGCAGACAGTATAGACCCTGATCAGATACTGTGCCACAGTACTAGCTGATCTGGGTCTTCACTGTTTGCAATGCCCTATAGATGGTTTTTGAACAGCGGCACTCATTTTAAGATATATTTAGGTTCTCCAGTAAGTAAACTGTTTAATTAGACTTGGATTTATAAATGGATTTGAATTTTGAACTACTAAATATCAGTCCAAGTATATTTACTTAACATAATAATATGATGCAGTGGAAAATAAAATGTTAATTGATACAATTATAATATTGTTGTGGTTATGAAAGACTGAAATCCTTGCTCAATCTAAATGACATCACCTTCTGAAAACTAAATTAAGAATTTATTTTGGCTTCTGCAGGGCTAATAAAACAAAAGCTTTACACAGGGATTGATTTCTTTAATCCTCTCCATGCTGGACATTTAACCCATTACGTACCTCAGAGGCTGTTTTTAGACTAACCTCTGTAAATGAATCTACTGAAAAGGAGCATTCACTAGAAAAAGGGCAAATTTCAGAAGTTGGTAGTTTTGAAATCATTGTGATAAATAGAGCATCTTTTTGCTCCTATTGATCAAATACTCTATTTATCACAGTGGTTTCTAAAAGTTGGGGGAATATGTTAAGCAAAACTCCACCCAAAATCTAAAATTGATTATAGATATATTTTGAAATCAGCACATAAGATGATAAACTGGAATACAATAACAACTTATGGTGCACAGTCCTACATGCAAACAGAGCAGATCTAGATTAGGCAGTTTTCTATATGAACTGTCTGATCTGGGTCTATCTATTCTGTTTGCAAGAGTTCTTATGTAAAATAAAGGCTAAGGGATGTCTTGATGTTACTTGTGCATATTCTGATATCATGTATTTATTATTTAAAATGAAGTGCCATAGCTGAAAAACATAATTTTAAGACTAGAACTATCAGATAAGCAGTAGTAAGTCTGTGCAAAGCTTAAGTTTTATTTCAACTGATTGCAGACAAATAATTTCAATGGTAATAAGTTATGCTGTATTTAAATGTGTCATGAAGGTCTACAAACAGTGTAAATCCAGAGTGCCACAGATGTATGGGATATTTAATTGTCTTCTAACTTCAAAATTGTCATAACATTTTAATTATTTTTCATTATTTTTACTGTTTAGGGGGGACCATTTGGTGCACTCTAAGACAAGTAACTGCTCCATAGTTTAGTATTGAATTGTTTGTATTCACTTGAGACACATTTTATTTGGCAAAAGCAGAATGTTGGTCAATATTAATTGGCAAAAGGTTGGAAATTATTTGGCAATCAGTTGGCAAAAAACGTATTAGTGTTGGCAAACGATATGTCATTTGACGTTGGCCCAACCCTGGGCCAACGTATTAATGTTGGCAAACGATGTTATTTGACGTTGGCCCAACATTGGGCCAACGTACACATGTTGGCAAACGATATGTCATTTGACGTTGGCCCAACATTGGGCCAACGTATTAATGTTGGCAAATGATTGGCAGAGTGTTGGCTTTGGGTATTTAAGTTGGCCGTTAGACGTTGGCCCAACGTCTTGACAACACGTTGGGCCAACGGAGGCCCAACGAGCAATAATATGTTGGGCCAACGTAAGTTTCCGACGTTGGGCCAACGGAGTGCAACACGTTGGGCCAACGTTGGTCCAACATATATTTGCTATCTGGGCAATAAGTAGTCTGTGTTCTGTATTCTGTTTTAATGACAGGTATGTTAATCAGTGTTCTATGCTGCTGTTCTGTTATAACCCCAGGAGTGTTTACTTCCACGTGAGTGTTCTATGTTGTTCTGTTCTAATGGTAGTAGTATTCACCATTGTTCTGTGCTGCTGTTCTTTTCTAACGCTATGCGTGTTTACCTCCTTATGGGTGTTCTGTGCTGTCCTGTTCTAACGTCAGATGTGTTTACCTCCTCATGAGTATTCTGTGTTGTTCTGTTCTATTGACAGGTGTGTTTACCAGTGACCTGTGCTGCTGTTCTGTTCTAACGTCACGAGTGTTTTCCTCCTCATGAGGGTTCTATGTTGCTCTGTTCTAATGGCAGCTGTTTTTACCAATATTATCTCAGGACTATTCTGTTTTGTTGTAACGCCACTAGTGTTTACTTCCTCACTATTGTTATTCTATTCTAATGGTCAATGTGTTGTTTTGTCATAATGACAGGCGTGTTTGCCAGTGCCCTGTGCTATTCTGTGCTAATTTCAGGTAGGTTTACCCGTGTCCTTCCTGTGTTATTCTGTTCTAATGGCAGACGTGTTTACCTATGTTCCGGACTATTCTGTGATGTGTGTTTACCTGTGTTCTGTGCTATTCTTTGCTAATGACTGGTGTGTTTATCTGTGTTCTGTGCTATTCTGTTCTAATGACAGGTGTGTTTAGCTGTGTTCTGTGCTTTTCTGTTCTAAAGACTGGTGTGTTAACCAGTGTCCCGTGCTATTCTGTGTTTACCAGTCTGTGTTATTGACATGTGTTTATCTGTGTTCTGTGCTATTTTGTTCTAATGACAGGTGTGGTTACCTGTGTTCTGTGCGAAAAACAGGTGTGTTTACATTTGTTCTGTTCTAATGACAGGAGTTTTTACCAGTTGTATGTGCTCTTCTGTTCTAATGACTGGTGTGTGTTTACATGTGTTTTGTTCTAATGAAAGGCGTGTTTACTAGTTGTCTGTGTTATTCTGTTCTAATGTCTGGTGTATTACCTGTGTTCTGTACTATTCTGTTCTAATGGCTGGCGTGTTTACCTGTGCTCGGTACTATTCCGTTTTAATGAAGGCTTCCACATTTGCCTCTTTTGCTACCCTGCATTGTCATCTGCAAAAATATGATAGTTTGCTTCATCTGTCATTGTTAAATTTGTTTCCCTGTTTTGTTTCAAACCGTAATCACATCATCAAGCAGTTTATATAGAGGATCTGTTGCGAGTTGTCTTTTAAGATCACATGTTCCTAAACGAGCCTTAGAAAATGTTATTAAGCCTGCCTTGGCGAGCTTAATAACATTTTCTTGGTGAGTTTAGGAACATGTGATCTTAAAAGACAACGAGCATCAGCTTCTTTTTCTCACATAACCAAACAGTGTAGATCTAGATCTTTTTTCGCCCTTTTAATGACATGTAAACATCGATGTTCCCCCAGTTTGACGTCATATTTGACGTATGACGTCATACATGTGTATATATTCTAAAGTAATCTTAAACACGTGCTACTGATAAGAGAATCTTAAGCCGTTGTTCTAACCCGGGGATAAGGGAAGTAATGTGAGAAGTCCTGATCTTGATCATTTATCAGATCTGCCTGCATGATTATCCTTGATTCGTCATTTGCAGCGAAATTGTTGTTCAACCAACACATATCACGTGGCCCCCATCTTTCCGATCAAAATGATAAATGAATCATATTTATTCATTTTGGCAGGGAGCTGGTGTAGTTTTGACCACCTCCAGTTCGATTTCGCTTTGAGAAACTAATTACTATTGACCGAGTGTCAAACAGCTTGGACCCAGATAAGACGCCGAGTAACCTAGTCGTCTCATCCGAATCCAAACTATTTCAGTTTTTGATCATATTTTCGAAATATGTTAAAGAACAAAATAATAGTTTCTCTTTAAAACATGAAGACAACAATTCATATTAGGCTACAATTGACAACTATCAAGCGTTGAGTGGGTTGACAGTGCACCTGAGGTATTGCGCCATAGTAACGCAGCTGTGCATTTTCAATGTCAATGCAGATTGCTTGGGTATTACTAGAAACATGAGTGATTACCGGTAACCTTTATCAAGGATGGGGCATGTGACAAGTATGGACTTTAATTGTCAATATCGATTCCCCTCTCGTCGTCATTAATTTAATCTTTTACTGGATAGAAACGCCTCTTTAAGCTTTTGCAAAGTAGATCCGAATTAGACGACCCCTGTAAGTGCCGCCTGATCGGGGTCAGATCTGTTATCTAATTACATCTAGCTACTGATAAAAATGCGTACCCAAACACTAAAATCGTCTTTTCTTCACCAAACCCTATTCTGTGACCACTCTTTAGAATCGTTTCTCGAAGAGACGATTCTAAAGAGTGGTCCTACATGTAGTGTAGGGTTAGATGGTGAAATGAAGGAGCTGTTCTTGAAAAATATTTAACCCTTTTCAGGGGCGTAGCTTTGGCTTATTGAATATGTAGGCACCTGAGTGCTCGTAATACGCGGGGTGTCGGGGGTCGTCCCCCGGGAAAATTTTGAAACCTAGATCGCATATCCTGCATTCTGAGGTATTCTGGATGACAAATGACAGAATAAAATTAGACTATGTTTCTCCATGATCTGATTTTCTTTTGAAAGAATTACTATCTTGGTCACTAGGCCGTCATGTCGTAATTATCATATGTCGACATTAAATTACAACTTTAAAACATACAAAATATACAACCAACAACCAAAATCGACATTGATGTTGAACGAGCCATTAATACTAATATAAGCTCAAGCTGGTTTAGAGAGCAAATATATATGTTAGTATCCAAATATAAACCAGCTAATGTTGATTCTTATAATATTCTGTTGCTATATTGTGAAATATTAAGTGAAACTGCTACATTAGCGGACACTTATATACAAAACACAGACAAACTCATATTTACTGTTTTGAACAGATGTTCAGTAAAACGGAGATACTAGATCCAAAGTGTTGATGCTTAACTGTCTCTATTTCACTTGTCTCTATTTCATTCAGAAAAAACCCATTTTTCTACATCTGCGTAATGCAAATGTGTTCATGACACGTTCAACATCAATGTCGATATGCTTATGAATATGCAGTATGGCCAAGCCAGAGTCTATCCATTCCCATTGTGGTATGTAGATAGTTTTTATACGCCCGCTGGGCAAAACGGGACGTATTATGGAATGGCACTGTCCGTCTGTCTATCTGTATGTCCGTCTGTAACATCTCTAACGCAAGTTCTGCTTGGTGGATCCTTCTCAAATTACACCACAGTGTTTATCTGGACATGCTACAGCAGAATGGATGTGTCCTGGTATGTATATCAAAGGCCAATGTCGAAAAATGCGTTTAGCAAATATGTTAACCTCAGTTTATGTTGAACAAAGCCTCGACGGGCGTATATTGTGCCCAGTGGCACTCTTGTTTATCCTCTTCATGCCACTAAAGGACCGCTCGGTTATATGTTCTGAGTTGGTAACTTGCATCTGCTACTTTCACAAAGTCTGATAGTGCTCTATACCTACCCCCTCCCCTTGCATTTTATTGCGTTTTTAGCGTTTTTATTTTGTTTCACATTTTTTATCAATGTGTAGGCACGTGCCTAAAGTGCCTACAGGAAGCTACGCCACTGCTTCTCTTGCTGAATTTTAAAAATACATTTCTCTTTCTCTACCCATGACCTGTTGTATAATTACATATATCTTCACTGTGTACAAGTATTTCGCTGTGCAATCACTGCTGTGGAGTGCACTGGTTGCACAATCAACTTGTAAATAGTGCAGACCCTGATGAGACAGCTCCTGCAGGAACTGTCTCATCTGGGTCTTCACTATTTACAGGTAGATATATTGACGTGAATAGCAAGCGAACGGTTTTAATATAACGCATCTTAACTGGACCTCAGTAATTACATAGATATGATATTACAGTTTCTGCCATTGTAAAAATAATCCCTTGTTCATTATGACAATATAAAAAATAAGCTTCAGTAGAACATGTCTTAAGCGGCCATTCATTTATTATTTAACATAGGAGTTTTAAAACGCAGTTGGTTGCTTAAAGTAATGCAGAAATCTTCTCAATGATGATTACCTTTGACATGCATTAAGCTGCCACCTGCTTAACAGGTCCATAATTTTGTTGACCGCTTAAGACACGTTCTACTGTAGTCAATTTTCAAACTGTCATTATTTATTACCTGACTGTCCATTAGGTAAAGCGTTAAGCATACGGGACCAATGGGAAAGAAACCTTTAAAGTAAACCCCTCTAAACTGGACGTTAAAATTGGTATCAAGACCAGTCGTTTAGACAGGTGGCAGTTTAATGCATATTGAACGTCACGCAGAAAGCTCATCTGGGAGCTTCATGTATGACTTTCACCCTGCATTAAGCTGCCATCTGCTTAAAACCAACATTGTTCTTTATTAAGATTCTAGTTTATAGGCTTTTACATTCTTGGGGCCATGTGCGAGAATGCGTGACATACTATAGTGAAACCTCTTTAACACTTCACTTTAAACACATCCTTTGACACATTTGCAAACCTACTAGACACAGATCAGACAGCTCCCTTAACCCATTCCCTCATATTGACGACTTTTGACGACTCTGTAAAAGTCACCTTGTGAAACCATTGTGATAAATTTATCACAATGGTGTCAAACTACCAAATCTCAAAAGTTTCCTTCTCTCTAATAAATGCTCCTTTTCGGTAGATGTATTTAAAAGGTAGGATAAATATAGCCTATGAGGTAATGGGTTAAGAGCCGCCTGATAAGGGTCTTGGACCTGGATCTATGTTTGTTACAGCGATGTACGAGATGATTACCTTTGACCTGCATTAAGCTGCCACCTGCTTAACTATAAGGTACTTTGCTAATTAATTGACATCATGTGCGGACTCCGCTATTGAATATTCACGAAGTAAAAAGTTAAAGCGTCCAATTACTGAATAAACATCTGGATCAACCATTATCCTGATCTAAAGTAGATATGTGTGATCTAACTCTGACATTGAGTAAATTTGCTCATGGGAAAGTATGGAACAAGTTTCATATAGCTTGCACCAGATGAGACACTGAGTTGACCAGCGATTTGTCTTGATCTGAGCTTGTTTGTAGCTAATACCATCTGAATCCAACCCGTTTGCATAGGTTATAGCTAGCAGGTATGGTATGTCTGTTTAGTTAACCCTTTCCCTGTTCTGTGTTTATTCCTAATTTCAATACCTACTGAATATTCATAGTTATATAGTAATAACGAAACATGAAAGGTGGAATATTATAGCCATTTTAGAAAGTAAAAAACAGGATCTTTCAAATGCCACTAGCAAATAGAGCAAACGCTGATCAGACGGCTCCTATAGAAGCCGTGTTATTTGTGTCTACATTGTTTGCAAATGCGTGAAAACACGTTTGTATGAAGGAACGGGTTGAGGAGTATTGTTGGAATTAAATATAAATAGACACAGTTAAGTCTCCAAAAGTTTTATTTAGTCTATATAATGAGAAGGTATGCCTAAGTTTATCAGGTGTTATCTGAACATGCACACTAATGTGCTTTTATTTCATGAACGAGGGGAAAAAGGGGCGACCATTGTCTGAAATGTTAGCACGCATCGATTGAGAGTAATGACAAAATCTGTTATGTACCAAGCATGTCAACATAATAAAAATATAATATAATAGCTTGCCTAAATTCGTAAGATGTAACTGAAAATACAAAACTTTTAATGTAACTATTTGACTGTATAATTAACCCCTTGCCTGATAGATACGCCTTTTGACTCCTTTGCTAGAGGAGTAGCCATAGAGACGGTTTCTGTAGGGGTCATCTTTTTTTCTTGAGTCTGAGATTATTCTCAAGCATCTGATACTTGATATTGATCTCAGACTCGGAAGTTTTATAACCTTGGACCCAGCCCAGGATCGGTTATGGTTGTCCATGAAATAATACAGAACTGATTCTATGTAAGATTTGTCATAGCCAAGACTCTCCGTGTTTATAAAGTCATTATATAAAAACTGCAGCCGAGCGGTATCCACGGTGTTATAATGTCTTATATAACTATGCATCAGGTAAAGGGCCAATGCCTCAATGTTGCGTATGTTAGATTTTTAGCTGGTCTATTAAATGTGGAACGCTGCTTTATTGTTTATCTGTACATATATAAAAGTATGCGAATATGAACTCTATTCATTGTTATTGGCTTTACATGTACTGAATATGTGAACAACATGTTATGTTAGATGTAGGTTAGTCAATTAACCCATTACCTCCTAGGCTATTTTTTGATACAACATATTTCCTATTTGAATAAATCTACCGAAAAGGAGCATGAACTAAAGAAAAGGAAATGTTTAGAGTTTTGTAGTTTGAAACCATTGTGATAAATAGAACATTTGCTCCTATAGGAGCAAATACTCTATTTATCACAATGGTTTCACAAAGTGATTTTTACAGAGTCGTCAAAAGTCGTCAATATGAGGGAATGGGTTAAACTAACTAAAGTAAAATTTCGATTATTCGAACACTCAAATGTTCTCGATATGGATTTTTGTGACAGGCGACATCTTAATACAGGTCGAAATTTATGCATTAAACAGCCACCTGCCTAAAAAGTTCTAAGTTCTTCTAGACTAAAATTTCGAATTATCGAAGGTTTACTGTAGATACTTTATGTGACTGTTCCATATAGCAATTGGTTGATAACAGTGTCATATCATACAAGATACATTGTAAAACTGCAGATTATTGTTTAAAGTATATGCTACTGACAATAACAAGTACAAATGTCTTATTTGAACTCAATAAAAATCTACAATGATCTCCAGTGTAATCCATCAGATATACGTCAATACTCGCCAGTGTAATCAGTGAGATATACAGCAATACTCGCCAGTCTAGTCGGTCAAATATACAGTAAAACCTCTCTATAACGGCTACTATATTGTGTTAATTAATTGGTATTAAGGGCAGGTGGCCGCTTAAAGCAAGGTGAAAGTAAAACAGAACGCTCATATAGGAGCGTTCTGTTTTACTTTCACCTTGCTTTAAGCAGTCACCTACATTTCACACAAACTACATGATGTAATTTAGTGGCCATTATAGAGAGGTTTTGCTGTACTGCAATACTATCCAGTATAATCGGTCAGATATACTGAGTTAACATAAATAAATACAAACTACTGTAACTGTTGAAAAAAACCGAAAATACTTATCCAGGAATAGAAATGACCAACGGAAAAACATTAAATTAATAGAATAGTTGCTAAACAAAAAATATACACCTTTGTATGGTAAAAGATAACACACAAAATTGTTTTCCTGAAATATTATAATCTTATTCGTATATATAAGTTTTTCGCAATTTAACATTTAAAATTCTAGATTCCATACATGCACAATTTCATTTCATTATTTTGGAGTGCTAACAAAGAAACTAATGCCTTTTATTGATAGAAAACTTAATATCTTACAAATAAAGACAATACAGCAACACATAGTTAAAATATATAGACAAAATAAATACAGTGGTACCTTGATATATCGAATTCGGATAACTTGAATTTCGATAAAACTCGAGATAAAAATTCGATCACTTCCAAAATTTGTAATATAGAATTGTAATAAAAGTTCCCCACTGCACTTATTTATAAAGATATCCCGCAGCTTGACACATGCCGCAATAAATGCTGAAGGCCCTACTGCATTAACCTATCCCAATCGAAAAAAGCCAAGTTAGAAATATGATGACTCGAACTTCCTTTATCTGGAAGTAATTTAACCCATTCCCTAATAGGCTATTTTTAGATCCAACCTCTTTGAATAAATATACCGAAAAGGACAATTAACTAGGGAAAAGAAAAAAATAATTTTGTAGTTCTGAAATCATTGTAATAAATAGAGCATTTGCTCCTATAGGAGCAAATGCTGTATTTATCACAATGGTTTCAAAAAGTGACTTTTACAGGGGCGTAGTAAGGCGTATTAATGGAGGAACGTGTTAAATGGTCCCTTAAAGTGCGAGATATGGAGGTGCCACTGTATTTAACCCTTTCAACACCGAAGGTTTCAAATGAACTATTCACAAAACCCAAAAAGGTCAAATTACCTATTCAGGGGTAATCGTTAAAAAAACTAACATGACAGTGCAGACCCGAATAAAAGGGCTCATCTTGAAGCCCTCTAGTTCTGGTGTAGACTGTTTGCAAAAATCGCTAGTGCCTCGTGTTCAGCACGGAAAGGGTTAATAGTAAATATATTGTACTATCCGATTTTATTTTGCATTTACATAACCAGATAATGTAATTATCTTATCGTCTATATGTATTTACAGTTCATCTAGACATGTCATTTATGATATAAGCGTATCGACAAGTTTCCTGGTTCTAAAGACTCACGATTCAAGATTAACCCATTTGCTCCCACGATCCCATATATGGGACGTAGGCAAACAGTGTAGACTTTGATCAGACGCCGCATAGTGCGGCGTCTGATCAGAGTCTACACTGCTTGCTGATAGGAATTTTAATATAAAACAAAACGCAATTAGAAATTTAGACCATGTACCCCTTAGATAAAAAAAATTGGACTAATCCAATATATAAACATGGGAGAATCCACTGGGAGCAAATGGGTTAGTAACATTTATTTGAAACGTAAAATCACTATCAAGTTTCATGTATTTATACTGTAAATACAAACATTTCAGTATGATAACTTCAGTACCCATAAGTACCTATCGACAACCCATAAAATCAGACTGAAGGAATGAAACGACGATCGATGCAGGTAAAATACACATATACAGTAAAATCTCGATTATTCGAACACTCAGATACCTATTATTATCAATCCTTAAGACATATGACACCTTAATGCAGGGTGCAAGTCATACAGAAAACTCCTCTGGAAACTATTTGCATGACTTTCACTCTGCATTTAGTAGCCACCTGCCTAAAGACTCTGACTTCTTCTAGACTGAAATAATTTCGAATTGTCGAGGTTTGGCTGTATGATTATGTCTCAGTTCTCAGACTCCGGATAACGACAAACTAATACCACACCTAAATGTAATTTCAGATTTGTTAAGAGTTTTGCACTCTGTAAATGTTATTCTGGTGAGGAGGAATCTATAGAAATGTTCACTTCAGAAAAAAAATCACAAAATCACGTGATAAGAATTATTAATGAAATTCCAAACAAACGCATTTATTTGGTGTGTTTGCTTCTAACGAAATATGAAACAAAATGTTCGCTAAACAAACTTTATTTTCATCTCGATATTAACCTATTGTATGAAAGTCGAACAAAGTGCAAACATAATTCAAGTTTGTAGATCACTGCTCTCACAGTTGATTTTTTGACGCAAAATCTTCATCCCACGCCGGATCCTCATTCTGCAATACAAAACAAGAATATAGTGTTTAACCCATTACCCCATAGGCTATTTTTAGATACAACCTCTTAGAATAAATCTACCGAAAAGGAGCAATAACTAAAGAAAAGGATTTTTTTAGAATTTTATAGTTGGAAACCATTGTGATAAATAGAGCATTTGCTCCTAATGGGACAAATGCTCTATTTATCACAATGGTTTCACAAAGTGACTTTTACAGAGTCGTCAAAAGTCGTCAATATGAGGGAATGGGTTAATAATCATTCGCATCCTTCGCGTCACCTGAGACGCATGTGCAAACAGCGTGGATCCAGATGAGACGCAGATTACCTCGACATCTGGTCAGGACCCAAGCTATTTGACACCTAGTCAACCGTTTCTCAAAAGTTGTTGAGTTTCAACTGTTTCCCAGTTCAATATCCACGTATGAAATAATGACACCATGGTTATTTATTAGCTGATTTTTTTGTAATGGTACATGAAATCTGGATCTTTTTCACTGTAGCTGCGACTATAATACCCCATCTATATGATTTCATGAGCAAACAAAGCAAAGATTACCCAGTTCGGACGGTTCCTACAGGGAAAACGCGAAAAAGTGCTTAATGAATGAAAAGCTTGAACAGTCATATACAGTAAAAACCCTTTAATGCGACCACTTAATGGATAAACACACCTGTCTTTATAAGCAGGTGGTTGCTTAATGCAGGACGAAAGTTTTGCAGAAAGCTCCTGGTTTCTGCATAACTTTCGTCCTGCATTAAGCTACCACCTGCCGTTGCCACTGTGAATTATGTCCCTTTTTGCCGGTCGCATAGAGAGGTGTAACTGTGTTTACTACATGTATATTCTAATGGGTAGGAGAGGCACTTGCAGAATAAATCGGTCAACCAATACAGACTTTTAGCAGATACACAATGGTAGAAACAAAGAATATATACTGCATATGTACCAGAACTTGTTGATACGTCCCGATTAATTACACTTAAAAGCCAGCATGAATGGACTGATGCTGGACTAGGGGGATATTATCAGAACAGAGCTGAAATTCATATATTTTATGGATGGATCCAGATTTGTTGTTCGACATCAAAATATCTACATGTATATTCAAGCATCATTGTGGTCAGTGTCACGTGTGTAATAACCTGACATACAATCTTTTCCTTTGAGTTACGATAGCGTTGTATGGGAAATATTTGCTGATCATAATATACTATAAACTGTTATGTGTGGTACGAATGTCTTTATGGAGCGGCTTTGTTAGGCTTTCCCCTATTTAGTATACTTGATTTGTTGTTTCGTAGTGTTTTCTACGCACAGGATGACAGTCCTGTTAGTCTTGTAACACCTCCACATAGCCTACATGTTTACAGCCATCGTATCTGCCAATTAATGCGCATGTGCTTAGGAATATTCCCACATGGTATCTACTGTTTATTTGCTGCCATCGTAGCCTACTGCTTTATACCCATACATTGCCATCATGTTTTGAATAGCTGCAGTCCTTAAGGAGGATATTATAGACTTACACTTTGCATAAAGAATTACTATAAAATACTGGTGCAGACATTTAAGTATGAGTGAAAATAAATACTCTAACAAAAACGAACATATTTAAGGCTTTAGGTAACAGGTTTTAGACAACACAACATAGTTAACTAAGGTTAAAGCTATTTTATATCGATACGATTTTGGATTTCTTTGGAATTCACAAGACATTGGGGACAATACTCTTTTTGTTACCCAGTTTAACTGTAGATTAAAAGAATTTATGACTCATAAATGGCATAGTCAGGTGGTGAATCATCTCGTTTTGATCTTTTCAAAAAATATCAAAACTTTCCTATAATCCCAAGAGGTATTAACCTTTAACCTACTGCGGATGGATAAGTGATTAGCTATGTAAACAGTTTGGATCTAGATAAGACGAGAAGTAAATCTGTGTTTCACCAGGATCCAAACTGCATCATATCCTGACGGTGGTATTGAAGAAAATGCAAGATAATTCAACTGTGACAAGTAAAGTCAAAAACATTTCCTACCACCAACGGTTTGCCCCGCAGGCTAACAGTTAATAACGTTTTATATATATTCATATTTTATATAGCTACAGAGGATGAACACCACGTGTTTTCAAATGTACCGAATACAAAACAAAACAAGTACTTTACAACTGGTATACTGATTGTAGATATGAAACAGTGTTACAATTTACTAAAATCTCTAACCTCGTTTATACGCCTTATGACGCCTTTGCAAATAGAGTAGATCCAGATCAATCAGACTGCTCTTGTATGAGTCATATGATCGGAGTCTTCTATTTCCTTATGCAATAATATAGATCTGATTGGACAGTTTCTGCAGTGGCCAGAACTTCTCTTGTTCATATGTGATTATAAACACCTCATAGATAATAATATTATGCATGATATCAGTATTTCTCATATGATTATTCATCATGAAATAAAGGGGTAACCCATTCCCTCATATAAACGCTTTTTCACGCATTTGCAAACAGAGTATACCCAGATCAGACGGTTCCTAAAGGCGTCGAGTGATCAAGGTCTGCTCTGTTTGCTAATGGAATTTAATAGATATGTTTATTTACTTTCTAAAATGGCTACAAGGTTCAACCTAGCGTATTCAATTATAACTATTTTTGTCCATGGATATTCAGCAGACAGGGAAATAGAAGGCCCCCTTATAATCATAAATGGGGCATCACGCATTGATAACACTTTGCATTCTAGAGACGCCTTTTGGCAAACAGAGTGTCTGCTGATTGCTTGGTTATGAAATAATCGTTCTAGAGTGTGTGCCATGTTAACCCATTCCTTCATATTGACGACTGTTGACGACTCTGTAAAAGTCACTTTGTGAAACCATTGTGATAAATAGAGCATTTGCTCCTATAGGAGCAAATGCTCTATTTATCACAATGGTTTCAAACTACAAAATATAAAATGTTCCTTTTCTCTTGTCAATGGTCCTTTCCGGTGGATTTATTCAAAGATATTGTATATGAGGTAATGGGTTAATACTCTTGTGTTTATATGCCATAATGAAAAGTTCAGCTAATCAATAGTCATGATGTCATTACTTCTTACATGAATATTTATTAGGCAAAGGGTTAATTATGAAACGATACACACCAGAACCTGTCTAAAGCGGTCATTAACACGAGGTCTAATTATGAGTCTGTAAGACAGGTATAGCGTAACGCAGGTCAAAAATAATACAGAAAGTTCATGCATTACTTCTTTCTGCATTACTTTTGCCCTGCATTAAGCACTCACCTGCTTATGACATGTGAAGTTCTACAAACTGTAGAATCATATCTATATCATTTAGTAAGCAAAACGAGCAGAACCTGATCAGACGGCTCGTGTGGAAGCAGTCTGATCCGGGTCTGCTCTATTTGCAAATCTTTAAAGACGTATCTATGATGTTAAGGTTTAAGCAGTGAACGGACAGAACCCACATTATCCGTTTTAAAACGATGTATCGCCGAGTGTTCATTTACAATTCGCCGGGCTTACCCCAGATAGGGGTAGATATAGCGACTACGAGGATGATTCAATAAGTATTGTAACAACTTTGCCTGTAAAACACAAAATAACCCACGAACAGTTTTTCTTTCATACCTTCGAAGTATTCACCTCTTACCTCAATGCAAAGTTTTAACATTTTGATCCAATTCTGATACGCGCCCTCAGAGTCATGTTTGGGTATAGTCTTGAGATACTGGAAAATGGCTGACCCTATAACATTTCTATTATGATATCCGCGACCCTCAAAGGAAGTTTTTTGAGATTCGGAAATAAGAAGAAGTCGCAAGGAGCGAGGTCGGGTGAGTAAGGAGGGTGTGCCATTGTGCTTCAAAACCTGTGTCGCTATAGAGGAATTGTGAGCCGGAGCATTGGCATACAGTAAGATCATAACTGATAAAACCCAGAACTTTTTGTCTCTTTTTTAACCTTTCTCAAGCCTTTTCAGTACAACACCACACTATAATTTGCCAGTACATGTAACTGACCTACCACGCGGAATCACCACCTGAACGGTTTCTCAACGACTATTGAAGAAAACAGCGTACATGGCCTTTAAACTTATTTCAGCTACAGAAGGTCTCTTTGCCTGTTTGGTGGCCCATATTTTGTTACTGCACTTTCTGGGTGGCTGGTAATAATGCACCCATGTCTCGCCACCAGTCACAGGGTTAGAAAACGTTCTCAGGCTGAATTTAGGGTACAGTTTAAACAATGTATGGGCGGTCGAAACACGCTGCCCTTTTTTGGTCCACAGTAAGGAAATGGGATATCCATCTAGTAGCGATACGCCTTACTCAAATCACGCTTCAGGATCGTAAAAGCTGATCATGTCGATATGCCGACAGCCTTAGCTATTTTACGCGTAGTCAAACGTGCACCCTTTTTCAGAATAATTTGTACTTTTTTTTATTATTTCAGGGACAATGGCGCTGCCTGGCCTAATGCCCTTCCTGGCCTTAGTGGACTTACAACTGACTCAATCCCACTTTTAAATGGCTTATACCATCTCGTTACTGTTGAATACGACACCTGCGATGTTAAAATGCAGCACATTATTCGTCAAATATTGCTTTGGCAGGTTGCCTTAGTTTAAAACGGATTTTTGTATACCCTCTTATTTCTTTACTTATTTCTTTTGCCATGACACACACAGTGCCTACGAGTGTACATGCTTTGACTGGTTGTAAAACTAAAACCAATAGAGATATTTCAAATTGTCTTATACCAACAGATAGCTATTGAATTGAACGGCGATATATAATGAATACCAAGGGGAAAACGTGGATGTGGTGGATTGTAATACTTATTGAACCGTCATCGTACTGTCGCCATTTAACGAATGCGCCTCGCTTTCGTCAGATAGGGCTAGAAGTACTGACTGCTGTCGCCGTCTAACGAATGCGCCGCGCTTACTCCAGATAGGGCTAGAAGTACGGACTGCTGTCGCCGTCTAACTAATGCGACCCGTTTACGTCAGATAGTGCTAGAAGTACGGACTGATGTCACCGTCCTCGCTTACGCCAGATAGGGCTAGATTTACTGACTGCTATCGCCATGCAATGTATGTGGTTTCCCTTATGACACATTATGAGTGAATTCGTTACTCCGCGAACATTCATTAACTCCATTTTTATGATAACAATTACTGAAGGATTGTTTTTTCTTTTGCATTGACAAAAATTGTATGGTCGGATCTATATAATTCTATAAGTAAACAGAGTAGAACCTGATCAGACGTCTCCTACAAGGATCGTATGAACAGGGTCTGCTCTGTTTTTAAAGGCGTGAAAATGTGTATATCTGAGCATAGGAAAGAGTTAACGAGCGGCTAGATACAATTCGTAGCTCTTTATCAGATATGGCTAGATTTACTGACTGCTGTCACTATACTCACTATGTATCAGATATGGCTAGATTTACTTACTGCTGCCACTATACTCACTATGTATCAGATATGGCTAGATTTACTGACTGCTGTCACTATACTCACTATGTATCAGATAGGGCTAGATTTACTGACTGCTGTCACTATGTATCAGATATGGCTAGATTTACTTACTGCTGCCACTATACTCACTATGTAACAGATAGGGCTAGATTTACTGACTACTGCCACTATACACACTATGTATCAGATAGGATTAGATTTACTGACTGCTGCCACTATACTCACTATGTATCAGATAGGGATATATTTACTGACAGCTATCACTATACTCACTATGCATAAGATAGGGCTAGATTTACTGACTGCTGTCACTATACTCACTATGTATCAGATAGGATTAGATTTACTGACTGCTGTCACTATCCTCACTATGTATCAGATAGGGACATATTTTCTGACTGCTGTGTGACTATACTCACTATGTATCAGATAGGGATAGATTTACTGACTGCTGTCACTATACTCACTGTGTATCAGATAGCATTAGATTTACTGACTGCTGCCACTATACTCACTATGTATCAGATAGGGATATATTTACTGACAGCTATCACTATACTCACTATGTATAAGATAGGGCTAGATTTACTGACTGCTGTCACTATACTCACTATGTATCAGATAGGGATAGATTTACTGACTGCTGTCACTATACTCACTGTGTATCAGATAGGGATAGATTTACTGAATGCTGTCACTATACTCACTATGTATCAGATAGGGATATATTTACTGACTGCTGCCACTATACTCCCTATGCATCAGATAGGGTTAGATTTACTGACTGCTGTCACTCTACTTACTATGTATGCGCTGTCTTGTATAGCTCTGCGGTTTTTATTTCGTCTACGGACCATATTCGCCAGCTCGTCGAGAAAGGCGGAATCATCATATAAGCCTCGTCTGTCCTGCATTACCAGCTGCTTCGCTGGCTGATCCTCGTCGTATAGTCTGAAGTGAAAAGCGAAGTTTAATTTTATCCTTTATCCCACTAAAACACCGTTTCAGACGGTTCCGACTGGAACAGGGTCTGTTCAGTTTCTCTGTGGAATTAAATAGATCTGAGAGCACATTCTCTGTAACGGCCAGGGTACCATGTACATTC
Source organism: Azorinus chamasolen (assembly GCA_963576725.1). Taxonomy (NCBI): domain Eukaryota; kingdom Metazoa; phylum Mollusca; class Bivalvia; order Cardiida; family Solecurtidae; genus Azorinus; species Azorinus chamasolen. The sequence continues at coordinate 21,516,663 of OY755246.1, read as the reverse complement.
GGCTAAGCGGTCCTTCGGACACCTTGTATTCTTAAACAGTTATAAAAATTCATCTATCAAATATTCACAAGCAAGGTATTACGCAAGCGTAAAATGGTTGCGTAAAACATGTTTAAGCAGGATAGAAGAAAAATATCATTTCGCAATTTTAAGATATACATGGGGAATTTTTTAAATGATTGCAGAATGATGAAAACGCTTTAATAAGATATCATTTTGCTGAAAAAGATGTTTGAAACATTTAACCCTTTCCTTGTTCTGTACTTATTCCAAATTTCAAATTATGAATGTGGAATTAAGTATAGAAAGGGTAAAATTGTTGGCATTTTAGAAAGTAAAGAAACAGATATTTCCAATTTCATTAGCATACAGAGCAGATCCTTATCAGACAGCCCCGTTTGATCTGAATCTACCCTGTTTGCAAATGCGTAAAAACACGTTTATATGAAGGAAAGAAATGTGAACATTTGGAAACCCAGAAATGCTTGCATGTGATGTTTCAGGTACAGTACTGATAAGATCTTTTGGCAGTCAAGTTTAAAGGCGTAAGTTAAAGCACGTTTTGAAACGTCTTTCAACGTGAATAGCTGCGAATACAGAATTGTTTTTTACTTCTGAGGAGAACTCTTGAATATAGCAAATAATTGTACAACTGATTTCTGATAGAAGTAACTGTTCCCAAACAGGCATGAGTTTTGATCCAGCCTTGGTTGTTAGCATTTATAATAGATCTACTGTATACAAACAGTTTGGATCCAGATGAGACGCCGAGTAACTTGGCACGTCATCAGGGTCCAAACTGTTTGTCACTTTGACTTTTGTTCTAGAAAATATATGGAAGAAAGACGACAATATTTGCAATTGCCAATTGCTCAGAGTGCAGAACATTACAACGGACAACAAATGACATGCAAATGACCTGCAAAATGATAACAACACATCAAAATGTTCTTGGACATTAATTTCAGTTTATTACTCACAGTCAGCATTCAAAAAGTGAGAACAATGAAAAGTACTGAAGCTGTTTTGATCTGGAGTGTAAATCAAAAAACTAGTCTCGCAGTAAATCATGGTCATCTTGAACTCCTGTAAAATAGTGGCTGCGGCTTCAGCCGGAGTCAACAAACAACGGTTAACAGGAGTAATCACTAATAGGTCAGGCTATTAGAAATAACCTTGATAATACTTACAATGTACACAGATATGACACACCTCTTAGTATGAGACACAGTGTCTGTTCCGGGTCAACACTGTTTGACATTCATAAGCAATCTGATCTAATATCGTGGTCTGGGTGTTAACCATTTAAATGGTGATGTTTCGAAGTTGAATTGTCCATAATTGTTTAACAGCAGCGTCTATCAGTATAAACTGTTTATGTTTGCCAGCAGAAGGTTTTGAATGAAAAACAGTGCAGAGTATGATCAGATGGATACTGTTTGGTCTACGTTGTTTACTAATGCCAGTACACTCGTTTGGGCTTAAGCTCTACGTCTCCTCTAGGAGTCCCTTTGATCTAGTCTATATTGTTTACTTATTCCAGTGCACTCGTTTGGGTAAAAGCTCTACGCCTCCTCTAGGAGCCTCTATGATCTAATCTACATTGTTTACTAATGCCAGTACACTCGTTTGGGTTAAAGCTCTACGTCTCCCCTTGGAACCTCTTTGATCTTGTCTATATTTTTAACTAATTCCAGTACACTGGTTTGGGTAAAAGCTCCACGCCTCCTATAGAAACCCCTTTGATCTGGTCTACATTGTTTACTAATGCTAGTGCGCTCGTTTGGGTTAAGCTCTACGCCTCCTCTAGGGGCCCCTTTGATCTGGTCTACAATGTTTACTAATGCCAGTGCGCTCGTTTGGTTTAATCTCTACGTCTCCTCTAAGAGCCTCTTTAATCTGGTCTACATTGTTTACTAATGCTAGTGCGCTCGTTTGGGTTAATCTCTACGTCTCCTCTAAGAGCCTCTTTGATCTGGTCTACATTGTTTACTAATGCCAGTGCGCTCGTTTGGGTTAAGCTCTACGTCTCCTCTAAGAGCCTCTTTGATCTGGTCTACATTGTTTACTAATGCCAGTGCGCTCGTTTGGGTTAAGCTCTACGTCTCCTCTAAGAGCCTCTTTAATCTGGTCTACATTGTTTACTAATGCTAGTGCGCTCGTTTGGGTTAAGCTCTACGTCTTATCAGGATTTGACACTCTTGTCGTGTTCAGACAAATGAGATACAAGAAAGATCGAGTGACATTTTGAGGGAGACAATCAATTTTTACATGCTTATACTTATTAAAAGAGCTCTCAATTTATTGCATTATTGGCGTATAATCATAGAAATTATTTCACCTAGCTATATATTAGTTGGAAAACATTCTAGCATACCTTCCTTCGGTACATGTGCACACATGACACATTCAATTAGAAACTAACACATTATCAGTACGCTCTAATACGAAATTCACAATTTTTCAGAGATAACTTATTCACTTCAAAATGTCAAACAATAATAGCATTTGATTCAACCCTTATCACAATATCCGCGACTTGACTCACATATGCAACCAGCTTGGATCCAAATGAGACACAGAGAAACTCGGCGTCACACAAGGGTCCAAGCTGTTTATACTCGTTTGATTGTTTCCCAAACGTTTGCTCGTATCGAAAGTAATAAACATTGCACCTCGTCCAAAGTTAAGCAGGCAATTTTTGCACAGTGTAGTACAAGTTCATGTAGCCTCGACAGTCACTGACTTCAAATGCAACACCATAATACAACTATAATTTCACAGCCATTTTGATCAGACTAAATTGTATTATATTTTAATTACATCGTATGATTGCATATTGTTTCAGGCTTTTTTCTATACTGTTTATGTTCCATAACTACATAATGGGAACTTACAGTCGTCACCTCATCTACAAAATAATAAAATAAATGAAAACATATTGTAACTCTATGGGAAGTCTAATACCAAGAGGACAGACGCGTATCAGACCTTTACTTATAGAGCTTTTTGCCGTTTTTGCAAACAATATATCCAGATGAGAGGTTTCCATAGTTTAATAACGAAGATGAAACGCGCTCATTTACCTATAGGAACCGTCTGTTCACTGGTCAGTCTGTTTTATTGCTTATATTCACGGATATAATTCTATACACAGCAATAACTATGCGTGTGTTATGTGGCACAAAAAGGAAGTAAGCAAGTTACAATCTACAACAGTTGGCATCTGTCTTGCATATTCCCCAGGACAAGGGTTATATACTACATTGTATTTGAGCTCATCCAGTGCTTCACACTTTAACCTGTTTCCTGTTCTATGTTTATTCGAAATTGTAATATCTACTGAATACTCGTGGACAAAATAGTTATAATGAAATACGGAAGGTAGAATATTGTAGCCATTTCAGAAAGTAAAGAAATAGATCTATCAGATTCCATTAACAGACAGAGCAGAGTAGGGTCTACCCTGTTTGCAAATGCGTGAAAAGTCATTTATACGAAGGAAAGGATAATTAATACAAACGCTTTTTGACACCTTCACAAACACAGTATGCCAAAATCAGACACCAGGGTCTGCTCTGTTTGCATAAAGAATAACTTAGATATACTTTTATACCGTCCGGCTTAGCTATATATTCACGTGTTTTATACCACACTATGAAATAATTAGTTAACCCTTTCCCTGTTCTGTTTTAGGCCAACTTTCAATACCTACTGCATATTCATCAACAAAACAGTTGTAGACATTTTAGTAAGCAGTAAGCAAAGAATCAAATCTATCAAATTATATTAGCAAACAGAGCAGACCCTGATCAGATGGCTCCTCTAGGAGCCATGTGATCTGGGTCTACTCTGTTTGCAAATGCGTGAAAACACGTTTATATGAGGAAAATGGTTAATACAACTTTCTAATGGGTGGAGCCCGCCATGTATATTTATGATGTAAAGGGTTAGGCATTGCTATCTATCAGTGATCGCAGTATTCGAAGGCCGGACATTTTACAAATGTATATTATGCCTCGGCTAATTTATCTAACTTCATGTTAGCTTCGTAAGCTATTGCAAAGTTGGACAATTCAATTAACCCATATCCCGCTATCCGCGACCTGTCTCGCATTTGTAAACAGTACAGATACAGAGTAAATGCCCAGTAACTCGGCGTCTCATCAGGATCCAAGCTGGTTGACACTCGCCCATTAGTTTCTCAAAAACCTAATCCTATCAGACGTAGTCAAAATTGCACAATATCCCAATTTGAGCAGCCATTTTAGTTTACCCGAGGGTTAAGGGCTAACTCTAGTGTAATTACATCACTCCCAAAACGTACAAGTAGACAAAACGACAAGTTATTTGGGGATTGGTTCGATACTAATGGGTTTGACAAACATTACCGTAATTTTATCCTTACCGTCTAATCAAAGAGGAGAGGACTTCCGCGGAGGACATTCTGTTCTGTAGGTCGAGCTTCTGCACACTTCTCTTTGCAGCTACACCGAGACATTTCTTTGCGAAAGGGTAAGTCCTGCCAAAGAAATGATACATTAGAGCATCTTAAACTATACCAAAGAACATATCATACTATACAGTAGATCATCTTTAACTATAATGTAGAGCATCTTTAATTATACGGTAGAGCATCGTTAACTATACAGGAGAGAGCATTTTAATTATACAGTAGAATATCTTTATTTATATAATAGAGCATCTTCAATGAAACAATAGAGCATCTTCAACGAAATAGTAGAACATAGTCAACGAAATAGAACATCTTAAAGGATACAAAAGAGCATCGGAAATGTACAATAGAGCATCTTAAATGATAAATAGAGAATAGTAAACGATACAATAGAGTACGTAAACGATACAATTGAGCATCGTAAGCGATACAATAGAGTACGTAAACGATAGAATAGAGCATCGTAAACGATACAATAGAGTACGTAAACGATACAATAGAGTACGTAAACGATACAATCGAGAATCTTAAACTATACAAAAGAGCATATTACGCGATAAAATAGAGCACCTTAAACGATATAATAGAGCATCTTAAACAATACAATATGGCATTATTCTGCTGGAGAAATGTATAGCAGTTGCAAAAATCAAGAAGAGATGTCGAGGTACTCGGTACCTCATCGTTTTCAAACATACATGTATTTCAAGCCGTGGTTGCGATTTCGGAAAGAAATGGAACACATTAACTGTTTGGGAAAAATAGGATAGTTACTGTCTTGAAATACAGTTATTTAGCAATGCGCCAGGTTAACACAACATGTTTGTGTATTAAACACTAATTGGAGGCTTAATACAGAACGACAGTGTTTGGAGCCTGCCTGTGTGCATGTTCTAGTTTAGCCTGCTGAGCAAATTATTTTTACAGAATGTTTCACCTACTACGTTTTCAAAATTCAATCTATAATCAATTTGTCTACCAAAATGCAATTAGGGTGGCAAACAGTTTGGATCCTGTTGAGACGCCGAGTTACTCGGATCCAAACTATTTGCATAGGTATTCACTCATCTTCCAATAGCAGGATAAAGGTTAACCTACTAGAGACGAATTTTCACGCATTTTCTGATAAGATGCAGATTATACGGCTCCTATAGGAGTCGTCTGAACAGGACATGCTTTGTTTGCTTATGGACTCTGGATCCAGTCTCTCGCCAATGCTAGCCAGGTCGCAGATAGCCGAATAATGTGTAATGCTAGCCAGGTCGCAGATAGCCGAATAATGTGTAATGCTAGCCAGGTCGCAGATAGCCGAATAATGTGTAATGCTAGCCAGGTCGCAGATAGCCGAATAATGTGTAATGCTAGCCAGGTCGCAGATAGCCGAATAATGTGTAATGCTAGCCAGGTCGCAGATAGCCGAATAATGTGTAATGCTAGCCAGGTCGCAGATAGCCGAATAATGTGTAATGCTAGCCAGGTCGCAGATAGCCGAATAATGTGTAATGCTAGCCAGGTCGCAGATAGCCGAATAATGTGTAATGCTAGCCAGGTCGCAGATAGCCGAATAATGGGTAATGCTAGCCAGGTCGCAGATAGCCGAATAATGTGTAATGCATTATGGACTCTGGATCCAGTCTCTCGCCAATGCTAGCCAGGTCGCAGATAGCCGAATAATGTGTAATGCATTATGGACTCTGGATCCAGTCTCTCGCCAATGCTAGCCAGGTCGCAGATAGCCGAATAATGGGTAATGCTAGCCAGGTCGCAGATAGCCGAATAATGGGTAATGTTAGCCAGGTCGCAGATAGCCGAATAATGTGTAATGCTAGCCAGGTCGCAGATAGCCGAATAATGTGTAATGCTAGCCAGGTCGCAGATAGCCGAATAATGTGTAATGCTAGCCAGGTCGCAGATAGCCGAATAATGTGTAATGCTAGCCAGGTCGCAGATAGCCGAATAATGGGTAATGCTAGCCAGGTCGCAGATAGCCGAATAATGTGTAATGCTAGCCAGGTCGCAGATAGCCGAATAATGTGTAATGCTAGCCAGGTCGCAGATAGCCGAATAATGTGTAATGCTAGCCAGGTCGCAGATAGCCGAATAATGTGTAATGCTAGCCAGGTCGCAGATAGCCGAATAATGTGTAATGCTAGCCAGGTCGCAGATAGCCGAATAATGTGTAATGCTAGCCAGGTCGCAGATAGCCGAATAATGTGTAATGCTAGCCAGGTCGCAGATAGCCGAATAATGTGTAATGCTAGCCAGGTCGCAGATAGCCGAATAATGTGTAATGCTAGCCAGGTCGCAGATAGCCGAATAATGTGTACTGCATTGACAAGAATGATGTAAATCTCTTCGAACTCTCAAAGAAAATAAAAAGTTGATACACACAAAGCTCAGAATATGTGAATATTCATATAAGCAATAATGACATCATGGATAATTATTAATTAATGCATTTATAATGACATCTGTACATAGAATGTTTCGGTATAGGTAGAAACTGTAGAGTCAAATCTATAATAATTTGATTAGCAAACAGAGTAGACCTTGATCAGATGACTTCTACAGGAACAGTCCGATCTTCGTTTACTCTGGTTGCAAAGGAGTAAAAGAGCGTTTATATGAAGGAAAGTGTTAAAGAAAGTTGTATCTTAAAACAGGATAAACGTAATACAAAAAGTTCCAAAATGAACCATGTGCATTGATTCGCTGTGCATTAAGTAGTTTATATGGCTTTGAATTTTGCCCATGATTTACTGCGGTCCTGTGTTTCTATAAAAGCCGCTCATTTTAATATCCATGTTTTACTGTAAGACTATTTTTTTTTATTTATATTTATTAATTTTTATATATATTTTTCCAAGCTGACGCACATATTTTTTTTTTAAAACCATAGTTCGAGGGCTCGACCCTTGGTAGAAGTAATTAACTTTTTTTCTCTAATTTTGCCTTAGCACCCTTAGGTTACGTGCTTTTGGTTTGAAACCATTATATACATAAAAATATAAAGCCCTTTATTTACATTTTTGCTTTTGTAAAGTTATTTAGCTGAGCCATTTTACTCGTGGTTTTGTTTTCAGGTGATCCGTTCTGCATATTTCACCATTGTGAATGAAATTGTTTTCATCTAAATGTATTTAGGGGCAATGTAAGTGAAAAAGTTAATGGGCATTGAATCGACCTATTCGAATAATTTCATGTAGACAATTAAAGGTAGTCTTAAAGAATCGGTTGTTTAGTTCTGAGATTTAAGGTAGTCTTGAATAATCGGTTGTTTAGTTCGAAGTGTAGACCTTTATCGCTGGTAAGAGCCACGTGTATATCGGGTACGCATGCAAACGCATGCTGCAATAACTTGTTCGGTAAAGCACATGCTTTACGTTGTATGGGTTGTGAGTTCGAATCCCAGGCCTGGCGCTTTTTGTTTTTCTTTGCTGTAAGTATAGGAATTTGTATGCCTATTTAGCAGTAGTTATGTGAAGTATTTGATGGAATTGGCGATGAATTTCGTATGGTGCTAGAAGTTTTGTGATTTATCGTAAATTAATTTTACTTGAAAACAGCACTTAGTGATAATGGTATCTACGTCATTGTGTTTCAGCAACTGAATAACATTGGTATGTGACGTAATGTGTATTATTGGTGTCATCAGCAGTATTATTAATAGTAGTAGTAGTAGTAATAGATGGTAGTAGTAGTAGTAGTAGTAGTAGTAGTAGTAGCAGTAGTAGTAGTAGTAGTAGTAGTAGTTGTAGTAGTGGTAGTAGTGGTGGTGGTGGTGCTAGTGGTGGAAGTGGTAGTAGTAGTAGTAGATGTAGCAGTAGCAGTAGTATTATCATTGTCATCAGTTATATTTCATTTGATTTAACCCTTTCTCTTTTCTATATTTATTCCAAATTTCAATACCTACTGAATATTCATGGACAAAATAGTTATAATGAAATATTGAAGAAGAAACACTGTATCCGTTTTAGAAAGTAAATAAACAGACATGTCAAATTCCATTATCAAACAGAGTTGACCCAAGTCAGACGGCTTCATTAGGAAATGTCTGATCTGGTTCTACTCTGTTTGCAGATACATGTACGTGAAAAAGCGAAGGAAATGGTTAAGACTTTTACATTACTGATGGTACAGTTTATGCACAATGCATATATCACTGCGTTAAGCTTTACAATCCATCAGTCAAATAAGGCTAATCCATACTTTGTTTTAATCAGCATGAACTTTTCGTATCATGATATGACTTCATTTTAGACTATAAAATATGCTCCCACAACGACCCATTTTCATTGAACGAAGTCACGTTTTAATCCCAGTTTTCTCTTTTTCAATAAATCAGTGAGATGAGATTATTTTTAAATCATATTTCTTTTCCGAGAGAGATGGGTATAAATGTAATTTGGACTCACAAACATTCACTAAGATTATGTCACATGACCCCTATCGCACCCATATTATTGTGATATTATTTATCTACTAAATCATGTTAGGGTCATTGTTATCTCGACCGTCACGGTTCTTGGAAAGCTTTGCATGTTCTATGACAACGAGAATACAATAGCGAACGTTTGCTTGCTATGCACCTCAATATGTTTATTTGTATTGCTTAGTTTATATGCATGAACTTCAAATTGATCTGTTCTGTTACCCAATTTTCCGGTAATATTTTATGTGTAGTGTTGTATGCCAAAAACAAATGTACCCAAGTCTGTTGAGTCTGGGTCAAAATTGTGTGACGTACTGGCACTGTGCATAGAATGTTACATTGATAAACTTACGGAAAGATGAAGTTGATTTACCTATGTCCTAAATAAATTCTTTTTTATTATTATTCTTATTTATATATAAGTATTAAATATATTTTATTTTAAATGTTCTATAATTTACGCATTATTGTATATAAAATGTATCTTTGTGAAGTGCTTTTGAACGCACATATCCTGTATGAAAAGAGCGCTATATAAATGTGGTATAATAATAATAAAAAAATAATATACCTACCTGTAAATAGTGAAGACCCAGATGAGACAGCTCCTGCAGGAGCTGTCTCATCAGGGTCTGCACTATCTGCGAGTTGATTGTGCAACCAGTGCACTCCACAGTAGTGATTGCACAGCGAAATACTTGTACACAGTGAAGATATATGTAATTATACAACAGGGCATGGGTAAAGAAGGAGAAATGTATTTTAAAATTCAGCAAGAGAAGGGTTAAAACAGTAAAGTTGAAAGAAATATACCACAATGATGAGACCTCGACGATGATACCACACCAGCGATAATGATATCACAAGGGTACGGTAGTGGTAGCTCAACAGTTCGTTAGGGAAACACGAGAGTTCTAAAATACTGCCGTGGTATCATCGTTGTGGTATTGAAATATCAACTTAGAGATTTTGAAAATTCGCGGCAATATGAATTACATTGATCTCACACTCTCGTTGGTTTGATACTTAAAAACGATAATAATTCCTGCAGTTGTTCGTGTTGTTTGGTTCATCCTTATACATGTACTGACCCTTACCCATGAATATTACTCTACGAATTTATTACTATATGAATAGGTCATGGACATATTTTTCTGTAATTACGCATTAACAATGAAATAATTGGCTGTGACAGACACGTCAGAACATGATAATTTTATTATAGACAGGTAGATTTATTTCAGTATGAAATGTAACACTCATGGTAAGACATTATTACACACAATGTAAAACAATTAGTACATACATGAATAATGAACCATGGCAATCACACCCTACACCAAGGATAACACAAAAAAGGAAAACTTCCAACGTGATTCCTAATTAATGATGGTACTGACAAAGAGTGGCAGGAGTTATGTTATCACAGGTAGAATGAATTATGAATATTAAGACACTGTAAACAAATACATGTAGTAAAAGACTATCACATGACATTATTCTAGAGCACATATTTGCCATTACTGAAATTTGATATACTGTCCAGTATACCATGAATCATTAGAAGCACCCATCTCATTATGAAATTAATTTACATTAATAGATAGTTATCACAGGCAATATAACACATTATTATACGTGTAAGGTAGGTCCAAATTTAAAGTACATGTACATATTATTCTGTTCTGCATTCCAATTAACATTAATTGCATTTACCCTCCCAGTACTAAATAAATATAAACACTTAATTGTAGCATGTCTGTTTGATTAAAGCATGGCACAAGTTCAATATAAACATGATGATTATCTAATAATAACTATAATACACACAATTGGCTTTACAACACTGTACTTAGTAATACACTTTATGGAAAGGTTATTCACAAATACCTCAGGTGCACTTAAACAGCATACCAGGTATCATAAACTCATTATTCTACAACTAAACCCTGCAAGTGCTTTTAATATTGCATCTCATATTGGAATGCCATATCTATAGTGCCAACATACTAAGCTTAAGAAACAGAATAATGTAGTTACAAAAAAGGAAAATTTAGTGTACTTTAGTTAGCAAAACACTCTTGTAAGCAATCAGAACAGATCCCGATCGGACAGTTCCTACAGAAGATGCCTGGTTTGGGTTTACTCTGTTTATAAAGTCGTTTCTTTGATGGAAAATATTAAAAATTTAACCGATAACGCGAATACATAATTATGGAATTAAAACGCACACGAATTGTGTCTAAACGCTTTCGAACAAAACCGGCGATATCAATACTTTTATAACTAAAGTGTCGCATGTTTCAAGTGATACTTTTACAAGTATTTCCATATCCTGCTCCTCTTATTAACCCTTATCTCATAGGCTATTTTTAGATCCAACCTCTTTGAATAAATCTACCGAAAATGAGCATTAACTAGAGAAAAGGAAAATGTTAGGATTTTGTAGTTTGAAACAATTGTGATAAATAAGAGCATTTGCTCCTATAGGAGCAAATGCTCCATTTATCACAATGGTTTCAACAGGTGACTTTTGCAGAGGCATCAAAAGGCGTCAATATGAGGGAATGGGTTAAACAAATCATGGCTTAGTTCCAGTTAAACGGACTACTACAATGTGTTATTCATATACACACTACCTCTAACCCTTTACGCCATAAATATGTATGTAAGATATCATTTTGTTCATGAATATTTATTAGCTGATTTTGTATAATGGCATATGGACATACGGATTTTGGTCATGGCCGAAATGATATAACCTAATCTATAAAATTCATGAAGCGAACAGAACAGAGCCCGAACAGACGGCTCTTATAGGAATCGTGTGATCTGGGTCTACTTTGTTTGCAAATGCGTTAAAAGATGCCTTTCTGGAGCAGAGGGTTAACATAACTTGCGATAGCATTCCAAAGTTAGTACAGTAACCCTCTCTATAACGACAACTAAATTACATCAAGTGTTTTGTGTTAAAGGCAGGTGGCTGCTTAAAGCAAGGTGAAAGTAAAACAGAACGCTCCTTTAGGATTTAAGTGAAACATATTTGATGATCTGGGCCTCATTTATGTTTTGTTGAGTGTCCAGCAGATTGGGTGTTGACGAGAGGTCGATGTTCTCAATATCTTATCTGGATCCAACCTGTTTGTACATGTCAGTCGGGTCGAACTTAGCAGGATACATGCTGAAGCTCCCCGAAGGTGCAGTAGAACACCTCTAAACCGGAGTTCTAGTAGGGAACGCTTTAGATACGTTTACGCAGGTGACTGCTTAACCCAGGGCGAAAATAATGCAGAAAGCTCCAAGAGGAGATTTCTTAATATTTTCGCACTGTATTAAGCTGCCACCTGTCTTTTAGACTGATATTTATATCAACGTCCGGTTTAGAGAGGTTTTACTGTATAGGTTCTCTAGGTGCGGGTGAGGTATGAATATTTCAGTGTTGCAGCGTTCTTGCCCATGCTATTTCCCGTTTAAATGACCTGTCGGAGCGAAGACAGCCCCTAATATAATTATACAAATAAGAGAGATCTAAAATGAGAACACTAGGTAAAGCAGATTCTTTGTTTATTTCCGCAGTTCTTCGTTAACAAACAAGAAACAAAATGAAGAAATATCAATGTACCAGAGTCCATGTGAACTGCATGCAATATGAGGTCATTCAAACGGATTAACAACTGTCCTAATTCTATTGTATTGTAATTCATTAAACACGGTTATAAATGCTGTCATACGTTCATTGTAACTCATTGTAAACGGATATTCAACTGTCATAAGTCTTGTGATTCATTAAAACTGTCATGAGTCTATTGTAACTAGTCTTATTAAATACGGACATACAAATAAAGACCCATACGTCTAATGCATAAATAAATGCAAATTTCAAAGGAATGAAGCACATATACAGAAATAGAGATTGAGACAAATAGTGAAGTCCCTGATCAGACGCCGCCTTGAAAGGCGGCGTCTGATCTGGGACTGCACTATTTGTCGTGGTGCATTTATGCGACTGCGGCGGTGAAAGGGTTAAGTAATGCAACTGCCATAAATCCTTTGTAACTTAATATATACTAGTAGCATACGCAGGCATTGATATTCATACTCAGATAAACGTTGTAAAGAATATTACATTATTCTGTTGGTTCGTGATTTCATATTTCATTACAATTAACGGTAATGCTTTACTTAACCCATTTGTGCCCACGATCCCATATATGGGGGACAAAGACAAACAGTGTAGACTCTGATCAGAGTCTACATTGCTTGCTGATAGGAATTTCAATTTAAAACAAAACAAACTTGAAACGTTAGGCCAGGCATGACTTAGAAAACAAATGGACTAATCTAATATATAAACATGGATGAATCCACTCGGCGCAAATGAATTATGACATTTGTATTTAACGCTTTTGCAACCAGAGAAGACACTGGTCAGAGTCTGTCCTGTTTGCGTATATCTGATTCAACAGTTCTGTCATGGTAAAACGTCCCTGTGTTTATATACAATTATAAAAAAATCTGATTATTGTCCAATATGCCTAGGTCCAATATAAATGGACCATGAATATTCATGAAGTAAAGGCTTAACTGAACTTCCTTTACTATCGACGAAGCAATGTGGACACTGGCTAAAGTCAATAGCGTATTTAGTTAGCATTGTCACTTGAGGCTACGTTGCCCAAGCGTCTTGTATTGTAATGGCATACCTATTTATTCCGCAACGGTCAATTAACCAGTAATTAAGTTACATTTGATCAGCTTGCGACATCTCGCATTGTCATATATGTTATGATGTCGTAGAGTTCGATACAAGAAAGCGGTGATTGGGAACATTGCTCTAAAGCATCGCATTTAATATTACATCTACCATTCGCATCTAACTATCGCATACAAAATATCCCATCTAAAGCATACCATTTCATACGGAAAATACAAATAATTAACTATTTACATTGACACGGACGCCCTTTGACACATTTGTCAACAGAGTAGACCTATATCAAACCTGCTCTATTTGTTAGATAGATTCTACAGTTTTTGTTACGACCGAAACATCGTGTGTTTATTTCCATTGCATTATAAAAGTATGTCAGTGGTGGTCCAAACGAGACGTCTAGCATCAGGTTTTTCAGTGGTAGTCCAAGCGAGGCGTCTAGTATCAGGTCTGTCAGTGGTGGTCCAAGCGAGACGTCTAGTATCAGGTCTGTCAGTTGTGGTCCAAAGGAGACGTCTAGTATCAGGTTTGTCATAGGTGGTCCAAGCGAGGCGCGTATTATCAGGTCTGTCAGTGGTGATCAAAGTGAGGCGTCTAGTAGCAGGTCTGTCAGTGGTGGTCCAAGCAAGGCGTCTAGTATCAGGTCTGTCAGTGGTGGTCCAAACGAGGCGTCTAGTATCAGGTCTGTCAGCGGTGGTCCAAACGAGGCGTCTAGTATCAGGTCTATCAGTGGTGGTCCAAACGAGACGTCTAGTATCAGGTCTGTCATTGGTGGTCCAAACGAGGCGTCTAGTATCAGGTCTGTCAGCGGTGGTCCAAACGAGGCGTCTAGTATCAGGTCTGTCAGTGGTGGTCCAAACGAGACGTCTAGTATCAGGTCTGTCAGTGGTGGTCCAAACGAGGCGTCTAGTATCAGGTCTGTCAGTGGTGGTCCAAACGAGGCGTCTAGTATCAGGTCTGTCAGTGGTGGTCCAAACGAGGCGTATAGTATCAGGTCTGTCAGTGGTGGTCCAAGCGAGACGTTTAGTATCAGGTCTGTCAGTGGTGGTTCAATCGAGACTCCTAGCATCAGGTCGGTCAGTGGTGGTCCAAACGAGCCGTCTAGTATCCCGTGGTCTTATCAGTGTAGTCAAACTGTAGTTTCAAATTAGAAGAAAACCTATTTAGACGCAGATAACAATATTCGCAGGCGAGCGTTGTTTAAAATTGAATGTTTAACCCCTTCCTTCGTATAAACACATTTTCAATGGAATTTGATAGATATGTTTCTTAACCCTTCTCTTGCTGATTTATAAAATACATTTCTCCTTCTTTACCCATGCCCTGTTGTATAAACTGTGTACAAGTATTTCGCTGTGCAATCACTGCTGTGGAGTGCACTGGTTGCACAATCAATTTGTAAATAGTGCAGACCCTGATGAGACAGTTCCTGCAGGAGCTGTCTCATCTGGGTCTACACTATTTACAGGTAAGTATATTGACGTGAACAGCAAGCGAAGGGTTAATTTTCTAAAATGGTTACAATGTCCCACCTTTCATATTTCAGTATATCTATACAGTAAGTATTGAAATTATGAAATAAACGTAGAACAGGGAAAGGGTTTACAAGAGTCATTGGAGTTTGGTGTTACAAACCTAATCGATTAATTTCTATCACAAAGTTTATAACTATGCTTAAGTATATATTACCACTTTAAGTATGATTATAAAATATAAGACTTTATAACTATTTGACGCTTTCAATTTTCTCTTGGTCATAAATCTACCAGGACACTAGTCCCTGATCTGTATAGCCAATTGTGAGTTTTCCAGCAGACTTCCCGGCGCTTGAATTTCTGGTCGGGACAAAACTAAAGAGCCAACATTGATATTTTTATTATAATCAAAGAATTCCAGGTGGCAACAGTAATGTTTAAGCATGCTTGTGTATTTTGTGAATGAAATTTATTAAATTATTTAAAATATAACTCCTATGTCTGCATATTTAAAATAGAACTCCGATGTCTGCTATCAATTCCCAACAGCTCGAAATACAAATGTAACAATGTAACATATCCTCTGACATATCTAACCCTTACCGCGCTGTAAATAAGTATTTGCTTAAATTTGGATCGGTTTCAACCTGACAGCATCCGAATCGATCACTTATTTACCGAGTGTCAAAAAGTGTGGATCCTGAGGAGACGTGAGTTACTTGGCATCTCATCTGGATCAAAGTTGTTTGCAAAAGTGCAAGTCAAATTGCGGGTAAATGAACTGACGGAGAATTTGTTTCAAAAGTGTCAATTTGGAGCCGGTGTATCTAAGATTGATAAGCTGAGTTGATAATTCAAATATTAAGAAGATCATTGATGGCATTTTCCATGTTGAGTAACATATCTGCATAACATTGACATAAACCGTCACTTCGTCTGTTTAGTGATTAACCCATTCCCTCATTTACGACTTTTGACGACTGTAAACTTCACTTTGTGAAATGGTTTCAAACTACAACATTCTAAACTTTTTCCTTTTCTCTAGCTAATGCTCCTTTTCGGTAGATTTATTCAAAAAGGTTGTATCTAAAAATAGCCTATGAGGTAATGTGTTAAACTATTGGATCCTTTACCCGGTGAATTCTAATGGAAGAAATAATGACATTCATAAATACATGTTAACTAATGTTTAACCCATTCCCTCATATTGACGACTTTTGACGACTCTGTAAAACTCACTCTGTGAAACCATTGTGATAGATTGAGCATTTGCTCCAATATTTATCACAATGGTTTCAAACTAAAAAATTCTAAAAGTTTCCTTTTCACTAGTTAATGCTCCTTTTCGGTAGATTTATTCCAAAGATGTTGTGTCTAAAAATAGCCTATGAGGTAATGGGTTAATAATGTCACATGAACATATCGTTTTATTAGCCCTGGCAGAAACTGTAGACTGAGATCTATGTCATTATATATGCGAATGGTGCATACCCTGATCAGTCGGAACAAGTTGGGGCAGTCTTATGTTCGCAAATGTGTAAAAATGTAAATCGATGCGTATCTATTGACCATTTATTCCATAAATACGCCTTTACTAATAGAGTAGACCCAGATTAAACGGGACATGCAAGAGCTGTCTGATCAGGGTCTGCTCTGTTTGCTAATGAAATAATATAGATATGATTCTACAGTTTCTGCTATGGCCAAAACAGTCTTTGTCCATGGGCTTTTACAAGAATTAATCTAAGCAATATGCATGGTGTCATTATATCTTACATGTATATTCAGGGAGTAAAGGGGGTTAAACTATTCAACGTTGTAATTAATTAATTGAAGACTACTTTTGCGCCCCGTGTACATGCAGTTAACCATCAACCCTCTACTTGCTGCCCGATTCAAACACCTTGGATCCAGGGTTATAAAACTTCTGAGTCTGGGTCTAAGATCATTCTCAAGTATCTGATTGGTCAGATTCTGAGCAAGCTCAGAATCTCACCAATCAGATGCTTGAGAATGAATGTTTTATAAGCTCGGAGCCAGGTTTGACGTCGAGTATACGAACGTCTCATCAGGGTCCATGATTATAAAACTTTTAGTTAAGTCCGAGTTCGTTCTCAAGTTTTTGATTGGTCAGATTTGAGCCTATGGCTCAAATCTGACCAATCAAAAGCTTGATAACTCAAATTTGACCAATCAAAAGCTTGAGAACGAAATGGACATTGTCAATATTTCACCATATCGGAGTCTAAGTAGATATTATGTTAGTCACACCGGTGTGATGGTTAATCGTTGTTTCCTTTTCAATTAGCGATCATTTAGAAGTTGAACGCATCCTGAATTCAGTATAATTATATTGTATTTGATTTCTGGTCGAAAATAGAAATGTATCACAGTTCTCAATTTTCCTACAGAATGCTGACATGTTTTCCTGTGCAGGGCCCAGACTGACATGTGCAAACAGCTTAGATTCAGAGGAATCGCAGAGTACCCCGGTGTCTCATTAGGATGCAGGTTGATTGATGCATGTCTAGTAGTTTCTCAATCGCTTGAACGAATCAGAAATAAGACAAAGGTGATCAAGATCATACTATTTTGTAGATATTCATTTCCAGCATGGTAAAGGTTAAACAATTAGAATTGAAAATTTGGGTAACGTAAATGGTCATATAAAACGCATATCTTTGATCGCTTTATGCGTCTATTCGTTTTTCCCGGCATAGTAATTGATATTTGAAACATTAAATGTAGTTCTTTTGGGATTCCCGTTACATTCGCACGTCAGGTAATTAAGCGAATCTGTCTTTTCAATATGATTACGAGCGAAGACATTCTGCAAAACCATGTTAAAATGTCTCAGGAGACCTTGTACTGATTGCTTGCTTAACCTCAGAGGCATTGGTTGAGTATCAAGTAGTAGTTCCGTTCAACCTTTAGCTTGCTTGGCAAAATATCGTGCAACGAAATTTACGTCTACGTCTCTCATCAGTTTTCCTAAACTCTTTATTCCATGAATTTTCATGAAAGAAATAATAACATCATGGTTTTTAATTAAATGTATTTTGTAATGGCGTTTGAACACGTGGCAGTGTGTGCAATGCAGAAACTGTAGAATGCGATCTACATAATTTCATAAGAAAACTGAGCAGATCATGATCAGACAGCACACAGAGAAGCTTCTGATCTGAGTATAATCTGAATGCAAAGTATTAAAAGGCACATTTATTACTCATTCTCTCCTAGACTATGTTTAGACTCAACATCTTTGAATAACTCTTCCGAGAAGGAGCTTCTAATAGAGCAAAATAATTTTTCAGAATTGTCTAGGTGTGAAACCATTGTAATAAATAGAGCATTTACTCCTATGGAGCAAATGCTCTATGTTTTACAATGGTTTCAAAAATGACTTTTACAGAGACGTCAAAATGCGTCAGTAGGGGAAATGAATTAAATAAAGGGTTGAATCAGCTAAGATGTCAACCCTGCTTATCTTCATCAACTCTGTTCGAAAATGTTAACACAAAATGTGCTAAGATTATACTACAGGTTAAGCTGCTATCCTGCTGTGAAACATATCCTCTGCTAATAACCGTATCTCTATTTTTATTCATAGAATACTTCACTTGGATTGTATATGCATTTTGCCAAGCGGTGAACAGTCTAGATCCTGGCCTAAAGTCGTATCACTATACGTCTGACCAAGCCAATATCATACTGTTTGCAAAAGTCAGTCGTGTCATCATCTGCAAGAGGAAGATTACAATTCCCCAGATTGACATTGTCTTTATATCTATATAAAATGTAGTTCTGCATGGAAATCAAATGAAATTGTCATATGTAATTTTCGCAAACCTCTTTTTGTCTGATTTATAAAGGAGAGTGGGACTGTAGCAAAAGAACAGATTAATCCTTAGCCTGCCAAGGGCCAACTAACGCGCATTTGCAAACAAAGTTGAATGTATGAGTCATGCAGGTAACACCGCATTCAAAACACACAGTCGCCCAAACAGCACGACGATAAAACACACAGTCGCCCGAACAGCACCACGATAAAACACACAGTCGCCCGAACAGCACCACGACAAATAAAGATCAGTAAATGTATCAGCCTATCTAAAGACAAAAAGAGACACAGAAAGACATAACAAACAGAATTAAGGCGAAAGATAGAAGTATTGCCCAGTAACGGTCGGTGAGAAGTGCCAATGGGGAGGTCAAACCGGTTATGGGGTGCCCAACCTCACATTTATTCCATCTTCACCCTAAGATTCACATGAGACGTCGCGGGATTCGATGTGTCAGTTTGACATTCAGTTAACCCTTTCCCTGTTCAATAGTCGTGTAAGAAATAATGACAATATAAACATTTATTAGTTAATTTTTTATGATGGAACATAAACATAAATGGTGTTTTACTTTGGCAGCACTGTAGAATCAGATTTTCATGCCATAAGCAAACAACACAGACTATGATTAAATGGCCCCTCTGATCTGGGTCTACTCTGTTTGCAAAGTCGTGAAAAGGCGTTTATATGAAGGAAAGGATTAATAGATAATCAATAAATTGAGCGAGCCGAGAGTAAGTGAACTCTGCAGGAGATATGATAGTCAGCATACATCATATTTCCTTCAGGATAAGGTTGAATATGCCGTGTTATCATTTGTATTTAATACGTAAGATATTGATATCACTTTGTATTTACTAAAATATTAGCAAAATGTCCGTCGAAGGCTTTGCCCTGATCTGACAGCCTATACAGGAACCGACTGATCTCGGTCTACTCTGTTGGCAAGTGCATAAAAATTGGTCTCTGATATGTAAAAGGTTAAAACGCAATGGGCGAATTGGTGATTATTACTGCAAAACATCTGGTTCCAGGCGGAGACTCCGCGTATTTTCGACGTCTTATCTTAATCGAAACTATTTGCAACAATATCTCATAGTATACCACCTCTTAACCCTTTTACTGATAAATATTCATGTAAGAAATAATGACATAGTGAGGATTTATTAGATGCTATTTTAATTACGATACTCGGGCAAATTATCTTTTGGTCATGGCATAAGCTGTAGAATCAGATCTTTATAATTTCATAAGCAACCAGACCAGACCCTGACCACTCAGCTTCTACATGAACCATCTGATCTGGATATACTCTGTGTTCAAATATATCAAAATGCGTATATGTGAGGTAAAGGGGTATAATGGTTTACATCGCTAACTAAACATGATAAGTTTAATTGGCTACAAAACATGATAGGTTTATCCTTGTCCCACATAGAGACGCTTTTTGCAAACACAGTAGACCCAAATCCTCCATCAATAAACCGTAATGAATACATGTAGGATGAGCTGTCGTTATGTGTCTTGTTTTCGAATAAGACAGTTTAAAATTACCATCGATGGTTCGCTGACAGAATTCTAATAATTAAAGTTTTCTATAAATCCGCCATGAATTGTTTTACACAACGTTGTCACGTTCGATATTTATTGGAAGTAATTATTCGATTTTGTGTATGAAATGGTCACTTTCTCAGTCTGTGTTTGATTTGGTATACTCTTTCACCAAATGTAAACATTTGCGTATGCTTGTATGGATGACTTGTTTGTAGTATTGGGGTTGTTATCTTGTTATCTCTGACAGCCTTAC
The DNA here is from genome assembly GCA_963576725.1 of Azorinus chamasolen. Lineage (NCBI taxonomy): Eukaryota > Metazoa > Mollusca > Bivalvia > Cardiida > Solecurtidae > Azorinus > Azorinus chamasolen. The sequence continues at coordinate 21,495,940 of OY755246.1, read as the reverse complement.
GCTAATGATGCATATCCTTTAACTGTATACCTGATAGAGACGCCTTATGACGTCATATGACGTCACCTTATGAGGCTTTATGAAGCCTTATGACACTATGACAACTTCTTATGAGTCTTTAGGAAGCCATGTGACACATTCTGACAAATCCCTATGAAGCTTTATGAAGCCCTATGACGTCCTATGACCACTTTATGATACCGACATATGACGCCGCCTAATGGCGCCTTATGACGCATTATGATGTTTTTGCAAACAAAGATGGAAGAAATGAAGTTAAGAATACTCACAAAGTTTCGCAGAAATCAGGGAAATTTAGAGATGATGATGATCTTCGCCTATGATAACTTTGGGATTTTAGCTGCTACTCGAGAGCACGAGGAACAAACTGCTAACCAGCATTACTATAGACAGTTTCTAATGGATAGTTTGCGCCCAGCCATAAGAAATAAATCACACAAAGCTGCTAGAGGACATCCCACTCATACTGTATAACGATGTCACACGTCAAAAGGCAGAGAGGGTGACGTCATTGGTGTTGGCATTTGGAATTTAGTCAACATGCACATCCCTGATCGTAATGTTCTTAACCTTTTACTTCATGAATATTTATGTACACACTAATGATATAATACATATTAAGTAAAGTAATTGTATAATCCCAATTTGGCCAAGGCAGAAACCGTTAACTATACTAGTATACAAGCCAACATAGCATACCTTGCTTAGATGGCTCCTATAGGAGCCGCCCGATCTGAATCTGCTATATTTGCAAAGATATTGAAAGGCGTTAAAATGTGTTTTTGTTTAGTAAAATGGGGAGATACAGTTACTGCTGTATACTATTAACATATTCGATGCATGATTCGCTTTATAATATTCAGACAGTCACAGAAAATAAGAAAGACAAGCTGCGTGACAGACACAAATAACCTCCGAAGTACTGGGGCGAAAATATGTCAATACTGAAGTTTCATTTTTTAGTCACTAAATCCGCTTTGAAAGTAAAAAAAATCTAATTGCTACAATAAATGATTCATAGTTTTACTCAGTCGCTCGCGATTAAATCTGTTAATCTGATATCGTGATCGGTTACTGTCAACTTGTATCAACCACAACTAGGGGATTTAGAAATGAAGATATTAGGAGAACGTCTTGTAAAAAGATTTGTAAACTGTATTAAATGTTAGATTGCAATAATTTCCATTTGTGATGGGGAGAAATGTAAGGTAACGATTCATTAAACTGTTCATGATCACAACAGCATGTGGTTGTTTATAGCTGCAGCTACATCAGTAATAATACCTGTAGAGACAGATGTAATAGAAATAATGGTGCCGCTACAATAGTAATAGTAGTAGCAATAATACATGTAGAGACAGACGTAATAGAAATAATGGTGCAGCTACAATAGTAATAGTAGTAATAATACTACCTGTAGAGACAGGCGTAATAGAAATAATGGTGCAGCTACAATAGTAATAGTGGTAACAATAATACATGTAGAGACAGACGTAATAGAAATAATGGTGCAGCTACAATAGTAATACATGTAGTAGTAACAATACTACCTGTAGAGACAGGCGTAATAGAAATAATGGTGCAAGTACAATAGTAATAGTGGTAACAATAATACCTTTAGAGACAGACGAAATAGAAATAATGGTGCACGCGTAATAGAAATAATGGTGCAGCTACAATAGTAATACTAGTAACAATAATACCTGTAGAGACAGGCGTAATATAAATAATGGTGCAGGCGTAATATAAATAATGGTGCAGCTACAATAGTAATAGTAGTAGCAATAATACCTGTAGAGACAGACGTAATAGAAATAATGGTGCTGGCGTAATATAAACAATTGTGCAGCTACAATAGTAATAGTAGAACCAATAATACCTGTAGAGACGGACAATTTAAGTCAAGTCCAAGTCAGTAGAAATAATGGTAATGGTAACGTGACATTATAAGTCGTAGTTGATGTAATACTTGAAGTAATGGTAATAATCATAATAATAGTAATAGCTGTAGATGTAGTATTAGCTGTAGTAGCTGGAACCGTCTGATCAGGGTCTGTTCTGATTGCTTATGAAATAATAAAAGACTCAACAGTTTCTACGTATACCAAAACATCATGTGTCATAATTGGGTTAATCCAGCGGGTATATCATACATTACCAACAGCATCAGCGACCTTGGGATTCAGCAGACAGTAATGTGCTAGAGAACAGTGATACCTGTACAAGTATATGGTCATGAATAGGGACTAAAGATACAGTTGAGGGCCAACTGGATCGAAACTTCACAACACCTTGGGAAATTGTAGGAAATACTCACACATGAAACATTGCTTACAGTTACAGCAATAGTTCCATTTTACTAGATATATCCGAACAGATGTTTTTAAGGTATTCGTCATTTGTTTTGCTGAAGCCCGTCCGTGTTATGGGATACATTTAAATGACATTATAGTCAGTGTACAGTGTTACCAGAAGATTAATTAATTAGTTATGTTACTTAATACAGGGGTTCAGCGTCTAGTTTAAGACAGGATGCTTTTTATATTTTACTATAGATATATACCAATAACTATAAATAAAACAGTCCACAGTGGCACTGTTGAATTTGTGATAAAAGTACAAAAAAGAGTCATGCAGGAAACACCACATACAGAACAAACAGTCGCCCGAACAGCAACATAGGGAAACAGCAAATGTACATAACTATAAAAACATCAGGAGACGCACAAAGACAAAACAAACATACAAATGGGGGAAGATGGAAGTACCGCCTTGGAACGGTCAGTGACAAAAGTCACTGGGGGGTTAAACCGGTTTATGGGCGTCCAACCTCACACTTATTCCATCCCCACCCTAAAAGACAAACAGTGTAAATAAACGTATCCCCTCTCCGACTAATCTACAACAACCGCGACGGCAAATACAGTGGTAAAGTGCATGTATAACGAAAACATTTAAGTGAACAAACTGTATCCACCTATCGCTAGTGTACTCAATGATTGAGCTGCAAACAGAGTAACTGTAGAAAAGTAATAAAGGGTTCGACAAAAACGAAATAGTACAGATATCCGACGTCCTCCTTCCGTTTCTGGATTTAAGAGGTCGCCTTCATAGAGGACTAAACCTTTCTTGTCGGAGTACATGCAAAAGAGGCCAGCGTGATTGCAAACTGTAAAAGGATTGACAACCAAACATGCAGTATGTTGTAGTACTATAGGATCATATCCCTTTTTAATGATTTTTTTAACATATTTGATGAACAAAGTGAGAAAATTGGTATGTCCAATAATTTTACGAAGTTTGTAAATCACATCATCATAGAATTCAGGATGTGAAATACCGTGTCGCAGAAGTGCCATGAGATTACATTGGTATTTGCCAATAAGTGAGAGATGTCGATAGTAAAATTTAGAGAAAGTTTTTCTTAGTTCATGGTATCTATATCCTTGCTTAAGCAGCTTTTCAGTTAAAATGAGATTTCGACTGTTAAAATCGTCAATAAACACTATTACTATTACTCTATGGTAGAGGGTCATCTAAGGAACAACTCCGTGAATCTGTATAGAGTTCGGTCCCGTCTTACTAAAGATCGTACGACTGAACTCATTGTACTTTCAAAATATACGACGATAACAAATCTTAGAAACGTTGATAATTTATGTCGTACGAAGTAAGCATTACTTGCCACACACCAGATTATACTATAACAGTAAACCCCCTCCAAACCGGAATTCCAGTAGAGAAGAATTTAGATAATTTTAAGCAGTTGGCTGCTTAATGATTTTCATTCTACATTAACCCTTCTCTTGCTGAATTTCACTGTGTAAAAGTATTTCGCTGTGAAATCACTGCTGTGGAGTGCACTGGTTGCACAATCAACTTGTAAATAGTGCAGACCCTGATGAGACAGCTCATGCAGGAGCTGTCTCATCTGGGTCTACACTATTTACAGGTAGGTATATTGACGTGAATAACAAGTGAATGGTTAAGCTGCCATCTGTCTCCAAGACCGATAATCATACTAAATTGGACTTCCGGTTTAAAGGGATGTTCCTGTAGTCTCATATTCCGGCATGTTTGGCTATCCCAGCAGTAGCGAGTGTCGTATTGTAGGATATACAATACGTTTGGTTGTACAAGCTTAAGTAGACGAGTCCCAGATGGTGAGTTAAGACACTGTGAGTTTAAATAGTTTCGACATAAGCCATACACAGCAACCTAGGCTAGTCCCTAGTGACTTAATGTTTCTTTCAATTTGAGGAAACTCAAATACCTGAACAATATATTGGAGTGGACATATTTCTCGTTTGCTATTTAGAGATCCGATCATTTAACTGACAATACTTTTTTTTAAGATTTTACTAGAGCTATAAAAGGAGAACATTAGTTTGACGAGTTGCAATGGCAAGCAGTCTTGGCGAAACCTGACCTAATTATTTGCAAGAAATTTCTTGGCAACGATTAACAAATAAACGAAACTTGTTCCAACCTTATCTACAATGGAAAACTTTTCAGGCAGTATTGATTGAATAGATGCTGGTAAGAAAACGCATTGGCGCGTGCGTTACCACAAAAAAGACATCGTCTATAAGCATTAAGTAACATTGCTTTTCCAAATCTAACTAAAATACTAGATAGCTATAAACTAGACTGTTATAATGATAAAAACAATTATAGTCTAGATTGAAGATTTAAGCAAGATTATAAAACAATAAGATAATATTGATGGAACTGAATACCGCTAGCCAGATTGCTAATTTCCTCCTATGGTTTCTGCTTTGTAAAAGGACCGAATATGAACACCCATACCGAAGACAAAAACTGTTCTAATGCAAATTTTATTCGTGTTGATTTGTCCGTTTTGACACAAAGCATAACAAGCCATATTATTGCGGGTGGCGTACATTAAATAACTTTGACTCACTCATGAACACCATGCGTAACAACGTCAGATATTAAGTATTGCTAAATCAATATATGTTACATGCATTAAATATAATTTAATTTTAATTTATCCATATATGTATTCAAGAACGCATTAAAATGCTATATATGCTTGTCTTAAGAAAGTTGATGTATTTGAAAGTCCATTACAGCGTCATTAGTAAACACATGCACAGTAAACCCCTTTAAACCGGAATTCTAGTAGAGAAGAATTTAGATACGTTTAGGTGGGTTATTGATTAATGCAGGGTGAAAAACATTCAGAAAGGATATTTCTGCGTGACTTTCGCCCTTCATTTAGCTGCTACCTGTCTCCAAGACCGATATTTAGAAAGGTTGTACGGTGCATCTTCTATGATGGTTGCACTACCAGTATACAAATATTAATTTATGTTCTGCATGCTAAAAACGTGTAGCAATAACGTGTAGCAGGCTAAAGATTAATATATATCTTTTCAATTTGCATGAGGACATCGATACGGGTGGAGAGAGGATGCGAAGTGGTTATAATAGCTCGACCTGAGCGCATGCCCATGTGAAGCCGATAGACAGCTCAGGATCTAAACATTTTGCCAATAAGACATAATATTTACTGATGAATGCCAAAGGTTAAACATCGTATCAAATCACTTGGCATAAATTACTGCTGTACTGGTCTATCTAGTAGGCAGAAACGTATTTTCTTTTGCGTATACAGTAAACACTCGACAATTCGAATTTTAGCAATGAAGAATAAATGCCTTTTTAAACAGGTGTTTGCTTAATGCAGGGTGAATTTCATGCAGAAAGCTCCTCAGGTAGCTTTCTGTATGGCGTTTATCCTGCATTAAGTTGCTATATGTCTTAAAGACCTATATAATACTTGTGTCAGTCGGGGCTTTGCTATCGGTGTTGTACTGTTAGTGTTCGAACTATCGGGTTTTTACTGTTAGTGTTCCAACTATCGGGGTTTTACTGTTAGTATTCGAACTATCGGGGGTTTACTGTTAGTGTTCGAACTATCGGTGTTTTACTGTTAGTGTTCGAATTATCGGTGTTTTACTGTTAGTGTTCGAACTATCGGGGCTTCACTATACTTATTGAGTAAAATGTTAACGTCTTAAGTGATTGGACGACTGTCCTTTGGTTTTAGGTTTTAGTTTCAAAATAATAATTTATCGATTTATCCATTACATATTGACCCAGTGACAATTTACTTGTTTAACAAATAGACAAACAATTATCAAATAAAGTTTATTAATACTTTAACTGTAATCAGCGCCTTGTTTTGGAATTAGTTTCAGAAGATAATGCAAAGCAACATATTAATTAAGTTTTCAAACGGTATTTAACTGACGTGGTGAAAGTTTTGGATGCCTTTGACACTAGTAACAGCTGCTAAATAGTCTGTAATGTAACCCTCGTGAATATATTACAGTTTAGCCTTAAATGCCCATTTAGATTAAACAGTTAATGCTTTTCTGTGCATATCCGGAGGACGTATTGTTCAGGCTATCGGATCCAGTTACTGTTTTTCCACAGTACCAGATTTATATGCTATAGGAATACATGCGGGCTACTAATTATATGGAACATTTAGACAAATGTTCCAGCAAGATTCACCTCAGAATAACACTTGCTGATCATGTTGAAATTATACATGTACTGTAGAACCTATTTTAAGGGACCATAAAAGATGTGTAATAATGTTTCTGTAAGACAGATGGTAGCTTAAAGCAGATCGAAAGTAATACAGAAAACTCCATTAAGAGGCCACCTGCTTTTACGATTCCTGTATTCAAACATTATAAGGTCCACTGTCCTTAATTTGCAAAGACAAAGCTAAATAACAAGTAGCATAGTTTTATAATGTTTAATAATTGAATAATAATTATGTAAAGTAATTCATGAAATACTTCATGCATACTGTTTTCCTATGAACCAAGACATCAAGACATTTATGAACACATTATGCTTGTCGGTAGAGCTACTGATAAAGATGCGTACTCAAATACCAAAATCGTCATTTCCCCACCAAACCGTGTGTTGTTTCCACTCTTAAAAGTGGTCACAACATACGGTTTGGTGGAGAAATAAAGAAGATACTCTTGAAACTGATTTAACTGACGAATCTTATCTGCACCTCTGGTTTGTCCGTATGAAATATTATGTTATAAACAGCTCCCTACTATAGTGTTCACCATATATTTAAATATATTATAATTGGTTTTTATCTTTATTAAAGTAGCAAGCTATTATTAACACTAGCTATCCGAAAATGGTATTTAATACTACCAAAATTCATTTTCCTAAAAATAGTTGGTTAGATGATATTAATTTATTTGAATATTTAAAAATAATTTGACAATTCTATTGAAATAGACATGCAAAGTCCATTTACATGTGCCAGTTTGAAAATATTTAAACAGCGATTATAATATCATCTTTCGGACTAAACTTATTACAATTGGCAAATGTGTAATTCATTAACATGTTTAGGGAACGGTGACACAAAAATTTGATAAAACCCCTCCGTTTATGAGTTATGCAATATTTTAGTCTTAAGGTCCCTACAATTAAACGATCGAAGCAAGATATCGACAAACTGTGACACGGGTCCCTCATTGAGACAGTGCTTTTTGATATGCCGAAAACCTCATGTAATTACAGAAGTTATGCTTGTTTGAAAAAGCCGGCTCCTTTAAATTTGCATCTGTCATAAACATGAAACACAATAGAAGAGCCCCCATAATGTTGCGTAATCTGATAATTATCTATAGCTTCCAATCACATGGCATTTTCCACTAAGCTCCTCCCCTTTCTTCCATCCGATCAATTAAAAAAATGATTTTATTGCCAGTTTCCCATAAATCACTCATTAGAAAGATTACCTAGTCACGTGTACCTACATAGTTTAAGAATACCGAGAGAGAAATACGGCTAAAATAGCCGCCTATGTGTTATCACGATCGTGCCCTAATCACTCCCTTAGGTGCCCCTCGTAAATTGCTGACTGGTGAAGTCAGACAAGAGCTCGATGGCAATAATGTAAAAGATGTTTACACGGCTTTTGTAGTGTATTTAGTGGTATTCCGTTAATACGATGGATTAGTGACTGCTGATTAATATACCCCCCCCCCCTCCCAAAAAAAAAAGAAAAAAAAAGACCAACAAATACAAACAAACAATATGATTGTTGACTACTATGGAACCGACTACTATGGAACCTTAAAGCATTATTCAATTTATAATGTAAATATGATGGCATTCCACAGGAGTAATATATAACGTTTGTCTTTGTAGTTAACGCAACATTCTAACACGACTCGCGAGTTTGTCTCTATGAACAAAAACATGAATAACCGCTGATTGAACTAATTACTAACAGTGTAGATGGCGTATGGTGTATGGTATTAGCTGTCAACATTGAGGTGCTTCGACTGAAACAAAGCTGTTGCACATATAAACTCCAATTTGAAACAGATTATTCATGTTATATTGGTTAGAAACAGATAAAATATTCTTCACGTCAAACATATACTCATCTGTTAATGCTTAAAATATACATTGTGTTTTATCAATACGCAACAGTACCCCATGACATTTTTCAAAGCTGTGTTTGAATCGGAAGTAGTCAAAATTGGACCTGATCTTACTTGAGAATGCATTACAATTTACAGTATATTAGATCATCTAGCTCTGCACTGATTGCCATATGGTAACATACTGGGGAAAATATCATTTTCAAGCTTTTGATTGGTCAGATTTGAGCCAAAGGCTCAAATCTGACCAATCAAAAACTTGAGAATGATCCAGAAGTCAAATTGATAGCAGCTCAGATCTACAGATAAACGTGCATATCCAAATGCTAAACTCGTTATTTCCCCACCAAACCCTTTACGGTGACCATTCCTTAGAATCGTCCTGAAGAATTGTTTCTTCGAAACGATTCTAAAGATTAATAACCATATAGGATTAGGTGGAGAAATTAAGGACCTATTCTTGAAAATGTTTAAACTAAGAATTTTATATTGACCTATGACACTACTTCAAAAAAAAGGGGGGGGGAGGCACATTTGCAAATGCAGCATTGAAATGGTTTTATCATATAAGCATTTGTTCCATCGTTTAGTTACACTATGACGATTTCAAACGAGATTCTATTTCATTTTCAAGAATAAATTATGCAAAGCCAGTATACGATTGATAGTTGTTGTTTGTCACATGTCATGCTTATTCTCGAGGTATTTGAGATGTAATATGTGTTCATTATACTGTTCATAACACCTACACAACGAACTCTATTGAAACCAAATCAGTTTTGGAGTTATTTATCATTGCTAATTATTTGTGTACAGTCTGTTCTAAACGTATGATTGCGTTTCGTTTCAAAATATTCAAACGGAATAAACCTTTAACTCCAAATTTTAGATATTTATTTTCTACAATCAAATATATCGATATAATTTTATCATATAAATGACACATATAGGAATTAAACTAAACAGCTGTTGTTGCAATGCAAGTTTCAACAATTCATACGATTAAGAAATCTCTAATGGTATCTTCAAACCCATCAGTTAAGGAAAATGTCTGCACTTTTTTCTCTAATGTGTTCTACTATGAATTTTGAAAACCGACTCCCCAAGGACTGCAGTGTTAAACAAATGATTGAGCATCACCTGGGGTAGTTTATTCTCATTAGCTGATTTTTTATTCTCGACAAAATAGTCGCATTTTTCTATTAGGGAAGCAAAACAATACCTGCCGGAGATGTGCGTAAGATGGAGTTTGCCAACCCTGGCATCTGAGAGTCGCAAGTCTCACCCTCTGATCTGTTTGTAATTGATCTGACTACCATTGTCCACCACAACCCCGATAGCGGCATGTATCAACCCTTTCCCTGTTCTATGTTTAGTCCAATTTTCAAACTACTGAATATGCATGGACAAACTTGTTATAATGAAATATGAAAGGTGGAACATCGTAGTCATTTTAGAAAGTAAAGAAACATATCTTTCAAATTCCATCAGCAAACAGAGCAGACCCTGATCAGCCGGCTCCTCTAGGAGCCGTCTGATCTGGGTCTATCATGTTTGCAAATGCGTGATCAAGCGTTTATATGAGGGAAATGGTAAACTATCAACGAACTGACAAACAGCTTGGTTAAAGATGAGACGCCAAGCAACTCGCCGAGTAACTCGGCGTCTCATCATCGCCCAACATGTTTGAAACTCGGCCAACAGGTTCTAAACAGCTCGATAGTATCGGAAATAGTCCAAATTGCACCAAATCAAAATTTGAGCACATTATGGCAAGGTCTAAAGTTGTAACGCAAGAAAAGGCGTAAGTATTTTTCAGAGGCATTATATACGTACTAGTGTGGTAGAACCCCTACGCCTAACCATTCACTGACATTACGAATTTGTTTAATTTATTCTTTAGGCACCAAATACTTTAGTTTCCAAACAATGTCGTCTGTTTAAATTCCAGAGTAGACTGTCCTTCGATAAATGTAAGGTGTGTGTCAAACAGTTTGGATCCTGATGAGGTGTCGATTTACTCGGCAACTCACGTGAATTCAAAGTGTTCAAAAAGGTTACAACAAATTCGTCCATACCAGCAAACCCACCCGTGATTCGCTAAGAGCGACTTTGGCGGTGAATGAGTTAACCCTTCGCTTGCTGTTCACGTCAATATACCTACCTATAAATAGTGAAGACCCAGATGAGACAGCTCCTGCAGGAGCTGTCTCATCAGGGTCTGCACTATTTACAAGTTGATTGTGCAACCAGTACACTCCACAGCAGTGATTGCACAGCGAAATACTTGTACACAGTGAAGATATATGTAATTATACAACAGGGCATGGGTAAATAAGGAGAAATGTATTTTAAAGTTCAGCAAGCGAAGGGTTAAATATTCATTCTACCGATCAATCTAAATTCAGACATAACACTCAGCTATAATTTCAACAATTTTCGTTCCATTTGTCACCCAAATACAATTAAGCAGTAATTCCTACATGTCGAGTATTGAAATGCTTTCTTCAGTGTTAGACTGACATATATTTAAATCGCTGGTTGTCATGACGTAGGGATTTTGTTAAGAACTTTGAACAAAATCTTAATTACCTTCACATTGGTTTAAATTACATTATTCAAACTGATGCCCTTAAATGCTATAAAACAGTAGTCACTTACAGGTTTGAAAAAAATCTACTATCGATATGCCATGCATGGATCATAATGGGGCATTTTATACATAAAGTTAAATTTGTTTTATTTAAATAGCCTTACAGCAGCAAAATTTGCTGAATGTCCGAACATTTTGCATTTTGATGATTTGCGGAGCACATTTAAATTATTTACCGTTTTCGATGTCAACTATAATGTCGTCTGCTACAATTGTCATGTTTTGCCCCCCCCCCCCCCCCCCTTCCCTTTTCTTTCAAAACATTATCATTGTTACTAATGGTTACTCGGTGTCTCATCTGGACCCAGTCTATTTTCTTAGGTAATCACAGATGCGACACCGGAAGCGAAATAATTAAAGCTAGAACTCGGAGTTGGATGTAGTATAATTACCCTTTACGTTATATACAGGAAACGAGCATGCATGATTACCACTTTAAATCTGATTATCAATCTGACTTAATAATATGTTACATGTCCACATTAACCCTTTCCCTGTTCTATGTTTATTCCAAATTTAAAGATCTACTGAATACTCATGTACAAAACAGTTATAATGAAATATGAAAGGTGGAACCCTGTAGCCATTTTAGACAGTAAAGAAACATAATTCCATCAAATCAAATACCATTAGCAAACAGAACAGACCCTGACCAGACTGCTCCTATAGGAGCCATCTGATCTGGGTCTACTCTGTTGGTAAATACGTGACAAGGGTTAAAGTTTTTCATATGTGTTGGTCAACTATTCAAGGACGGAGAATTCTGGAGTGAAGCCAGCTCATTTCCTATATAGTTACGCTCTTACATTTATGGTCAAAACTAAATCTGGGTCCATGCTTATAAAACTTTTAGTTGAGTCTGAGTACGTTCTCAAGCTTTTGATTGGTCAGATTTGAGCCTCTGGCTCAAATCTGACCAATCAAAAGCTTGAGAACTCAAATCTGACCAATCAAAAGCTTGAGAACGAAACTCAGACTCAACTAAAAGCTTTATAAGCATGGACCCTAGAGTCAAACAGTTATAAGTATATGTTTAACAAGATCTTAAAACAGAATGTCTTATGTGTCTTTTTAATGGTTCTTTTTCATTTTTGTGTTCTTGTTGGTTCAATTTTCTATTATTATGTAACTGCTTGTATGTATTGTTGATGTTTACATGACAAGAAACTGTACGCATTGTGTCAATATCTATCTATCCATCGCTCTATCTATCTATTCTAAAGCAGTATTGCAAAATCAAACTTTAACATTTTAGACGTGGGTTTCGAAATCACGTGTAGGTGTACATTTACACTTCCCTCATGGAAGTCGCAGATATTTGCTAATTTCGGAACTGTGAGTAAAGACGGCGTTAGTTGTATGTTGCTACAGTTTGTTATAATTGAAATGATGGACCCAGTGCAAAGACAGTTTAGAATGTAGTAGAGCGTCACAAGCTGCGGGTGTGACCTACTCTTACTGCTTGTTATGTCTGATGTAAATCCTTAAACTCATAGAGACGACTTTTGACAACATTTTGGAAAACAGAGTAGACCTAGATCAGACGGTTCCTGTGGGAGCTCATCTTGCTTATGGTATTTCGTGTATATAGAACTGATTCTAATGTTTCTGGTTTGGCCCAAACCTACTCTTGTTTATGAATCATTATAAAAATAGGGTCAGCGAGTATAAATGAAGAATCGTGAGGTAAATGGTTAACTAGTTGATAAAGATTATCAACTGACATTCTTTAACGAGCTCTTTACGTGTGGGTATTACAGGAATATTGCAGATAACGAAAGATAAAAACAACCTCGTGATTTACGTGTTGCCATTGTATCGTCTTTAAAACTTGATTTTTTCTCAAAACATTGTCATTAAGATTGTTTTAATTCATTACAAATCGAAAAACATTATGATTATTACAAATGCATATCAGGTTTGAATATAGTTTGAGCCAACTCATCGAGGGATCGATAACTAAACAGATATGCAAATTTGTTGAATTTTATTGGTGTCACCCTGTACCACCCTGTGTCACCCTGTACCACCCTGTGTCACCCTGTACCACCCTGTACCTCATAGATACGTCTTTTGGGTGCATTTGCAAACTGTATACACCGCTATCAGACGGCTGCTGCAGGGTCTGCTCTATTTGCTTATCTAATAAATATAGATATGATTCTACTGTTTCAGCCATGGCAATGCTAAGAATAATAAGCTAATACAAATTCATGACGTCATTACTTCTCACATGAATATTCAAGAGGTAAAGGAAACAAAACCGACTAATGATGTGTTTACATGTTTCTACCATGTGTATGACAGTACGCATGTGCAGTTTGTTTGTACTCTAGTTTTGACTCTGATACTCCTCACAATATTGCCCGCTTAATCCATTACCTCATAGGCTATTTTTAGATCCAACCTCTTTGAATAAATCTACCGACTTGAGAAAAGGAAAATTTTAGAATTTTGTAGTTTGAAACCATTGTGATAAATAGAGCATTTGCTCCTATAGGAGCAAATGCTCTATTTATCACAATGACTTTAACAGGTGACTTTTGCAGAGGCGTCAAAAGGTGTCAATATGAGGAATGTGTTCATCGCTGATATATGGCATATATGGCTTTGTTCTGAATCGTTTTAGAGATTGAAAACAGGGTACGGACAGAGTGCCAAACAACTTGGAGTCGGATGCGAACTAGAATTAACCCATTTGCTCCCAGTGGATTCTTCCATGTTTATATATAGGATTAGTCCATTTTTTATCTAAGTGGGTGTCTGGTCTAAATTTTCAATTTCGTTTTGTTTTATATTGCAATTAGTATCAGCAAACAGTGTAGACTCTGATAATGCGGCGTCTGATCAGACTCTAATCTGTTTGCCTACGTCCATATATGGGATTGTGGGAGCGAATGGGTTAATAGCGCCTCCTTTGTTTTCAACATGCCACATATGGCAGGGTAACGGTTAGATGATTCTGTTTATGTCTAATGAATGTTACTTTTTACAGAAACAGATCCTCAAACAGTGTTCTGCTGCCTTTGACATTTCATAATGACACAACTACTTGTGCTTCTTTAAAATTAAAATTGCGTGCAATGGACAAACCCACCTGACTTAATTGAAACTTGTCATGTCAGGCTATGATTTAACTCTGGTTAGTAATGTTTTCATTCAATTATTCTGCGCCTGTGAGATTTACGCTTCTCGATAATTTAACGAACGTCTATTCCTGATTCACATATTTATATGCTACAACAGTTAGGTAATGTGTCCATCATACCGAATGTAACGTCTATTCCTAATGCACCTGATTCACATATTTATATGATACAACAAATAGGTAATATGTCCCAAATACCGAATATGACGTCTATCACTGATTAACCCAGTTCATATATTTGTATGATGCAATACATTTTAGGTAATGTGTCCCTCACACCGAAAGCGTCTATTCAAAATGTATTATAATATTTTTTTCGTTTTGCTAACGGTTTCATAATTTAAACAATAAAATTAATAACTCAAATATTGCTACCACATCTTTCATTGAAGTAAAGAGATGGTGACTGAATACATGTATCTCTAATATGAAATGTAATTCACATAAAAAGCGACGACATATCTGTAGTTAGGAAGATAAATTAACCAATCAATGACAAAACAACACTCGAATATGTGTTACAGATATTTTATAAATCTGATTATATATAAGATATAAGCTACTTGGGAAAATTGCAAAACGTAGAATTCTATTTCTAAAATTGTTATTTTACAATTGCAGTTAATTTTGCAATATTTGAAAGGACCGTTATATACATGTACACACTTTGTCTGCACTGTAATTGAAATTGACGCCATAGCAGGCATTACCCTATGTACACTAAGGATTCGGGGAACCCCCCCCCCCCCCCACCCACACACACACACACGTACACACACATATCACACACTCACACATAGCATCCACACTCACTGTCCCCTCTCCATGGATATATAAAGCTGAGTAAATCAATGTTGGCACTATTTAGATAACGACATAATAGCAAATAGTATAGACTTTGATTAAACTGCTCCTTCTGGTGCAGATTGGTCTAGGTCTGCACTAATTGCTTAAGTTCGCCTGTCCAAATACTTAGGATATTTAGGGTAGTTACCCCGAAAAGCCGTTTGACGAAATATATGATTTGTTTAAATCATTTTATTAAATCGAAAAGCATGTACTTTTATGTTGCTATTTTAAAAATTATTATGCTATATTTATAATAGTTTTACCATTTAACCCTTTCGCTGCCAATGCCGGATCTGTGATTACCTATGCAAACAGTTTTGATCCAGATGAGACGCCGAGTAACTCGGCGTCTCATCAGGATCCAAACTGTTTGTTACTGTTACTATGGTTTTGAAACAAAAATGAAGAAAATAAAAAAAACATATAGCAGACGACAAAGTTAGCAGACGACAGGGTTTGGCAGCAAAAGGGTTAAATTGAGCATGGTACCAAATAATGCATTGTACCGAGTTATACTTTAGATACATATACACACGTTTTACGGACAAACAATATAAATTTATTTTGAAACATGCGTTTTCCTTTTTTATTGGATTTTTTTTTAAATTTCTTTCTCGCTTATTTACTGAAGCCTTATTATGTTATTGTTAAGGCAGTGTTACTTTACAACGCAAAAGTATTATTAAAGCAATCTTCTTATAATTAAGGAATATTTCAAAGTCCTGAAAAAAGCTGTAAAATACAGTTGTGATAATCTATATTTACATTACAATGACTTACTCACAAAACCGCCGCCTTGGTCTGGGGGCCAAGCTGCAGTGGATCAGCAACATAACTACTAATGAACCCACTATCACAATCTGCTCTACGGATACTCTGAGCATGTCCTGTGTCAAAACACATAAAATAATTACAATTAATTAATATTGAAAAAATATACAAAAGAAATAAACATACATACCTACATTCCGATCCTATGGCAAATAAAGATGCCCCTGTTTCATCAGTCACAAAAAATAAGATAACTAAAATAAATAGTTCTGCTTTGTACATTTTTAAATTTTTGAGCTTGTCGTTGTAACTGCTCTACGAAAGGACCCACTCGTCACTGAGACACGCTTTTATTTCCACTCCGAGCTATTGCCTCAAATAAATCGGTAATATATATATGCAAACTAGCTCCAACGTAGTTGATTCGATTTTGCATAACAAATACGGTCTCACGTTTCGGACAAATCGGATTATGAGAGCATTGTCGCTTAACGTCACATGGCTTCCTACATGCGCCCGAGGATGTTGGTAATCGGTCTGTCAAATTGATGCTGATAGAATAGTCCAAGATTGAATCATGAGTGCCATCCTTAAACGAGTTTGGCTTTATTACTATTCTTGACAGTTTATAAGGTTTGACCCGGGGATGGGCTAACTATTATTTTGACAATGACAATCTTAAATAAACTGTTTCTATATGATTCTTTCACGGTGTAGGCGTCTTAATCTATTTAACTATTTTGTTATTTGATACGATGATCTGTACACCTGCGTATGCATTGTTGATATTTCAAATTTACAACTTCCTTTTACACAACAACGACACGTTGTTGCACGGTACAGCTAACTACTTGTTAAACCCTTTCACCCGATGCATATGCATCTACGAAATAATGACACCATGAATATTTATTAGCTGATTGTGTTTGTAATGGAACATGAATACAGTATAGTTTGGTATGTGCAAGTATAGTAGAACCAGACCTTTCATCAGCAACTATAGCAGGCTCTGATCATATGACCAAAACAGCAGCCGTCTTATCTGGGTCTACTGGGTCTGGGCTTGCCAATGCGTGAAAAAGCGTTTGCATGAGTAAAGTGTTACATGTAACAGAGCAAGGGATACAGGCGCGTACTCAAATTCTAAACTCGTAATTCCTCCACCAAACTCTATGTTGTGATCACTCTTTAGAATCGTCTCTTTACCCTTTCCTCCATAGGCTATTTGTAGTAAAAATTTAGAATTTTGTAGTTTGAAACCATTGTGATAAATGGAGCAGTTGCTCCTATAGGAGCAAATGCTCTATTTATCACAATAGTTTCAAGAAGTGTTTATTACAGAGGCGTAGAAAGGCGTATTTATGGAGGAAAGGGTTAAAGAATGGTCCCTACATAGGCTTTGATGTAGAAATAAAGACGTTTTTAAATGTTATGATTTACGCATCTTATCTGGACCTCTGTGTAATAAGCAACAGCTAAACTTTCGTCTTGCTAAACTGTTAAATTATATTTTCATTTCGGTTTAAACAATACCACTCAGATAATTAACCCTGCACATGATAGACATATACATGTATTTATGCATTTGAAAACGGAAAAAACCAAATTAGACAGATACCGTAGAAACTTCTGACCAGGCTGTAATCATTCTGCAAAATGAAAAATATAGATATGCTTCAATAATTTTTGGCCTGGCGAAAAATTTACATGTTCATATGTTTTTATATTTCAACATTTCTGACATGAAAAGTTTAGATTCTAATCACATACCGACTTCTTGTGCGTCTCTAAAAAGTTTAATGTACCCGCAGACTATAGGCACATCGTATTTGTGTTACCCTTCCGTATACTTTCATGTTAACATGGATTGGTCCCGTTGACCGACCTGACAGTCTAAAGCGATTCTACAAGGATAATTGAAGACAACCGGTGGTGTGGTCGTCAAAGCAAGAGCTAGTCTGACAGTTTGAAGGAATGGGCTGGCTCGGAAATATCAGATTAGCTTAGGTGCTCCGCTCAGCTCAAAACAGAAAGGCTTTTGACCTTGATTACTAGGTGAGCATCTATTATATTGCGTCACTCAGATCCCAATTCAATGAATCGTGTGCGTTATGGTGATGATGGTAATGATGATTATAATTTCATCAGGGAATTTAGGAAACAGTGTTGTGGTGCTCTTTAACTCTTTAGCAGCGAATGTCACATCTGTGATTACATATACAAACCGTTTAGATCCAGATGAGACGGACAGTAAGTCGATGTCTCACCAGGATCCCAACTGTTCGTTATTGTGGTAACGTTGTTATATAAAGAAACCGAGAGAAAATTGAACAAACGCAAAATGTAGCAGACGACAAATTTGCAGACGACAATATTTGCAGACGACAATATTCTGCAGCGAAAGTGTTAATTACAAAATCAAATGTTGTTTTGTTGAACTTTCATGTTTCTTAAATATAGTCTGAAAGTGGAAGATCCTTCGAAAGCAAAAGTAGCAATGCGAAAAGAGAAAATTGCAGACTATGTTTTATTGAGTCTGTTCATGAGTAGTAGTTAAAAGAGCAACGCCCCCTAGCACCGGCTTAAGCAGTATTCAATCTTTCAAAACTAATAACATTAAAACTAATGATCCCGAAGGACCATAAAATATAACACCACTCAGAATGAAGTACGGGGCTACTTTTTACGGCTGCCATACACTCACTTAACCCTTTCCCTCATAGGCTATTTTTAGATACAACTTCTTTGAATAAATCTACCGAAACGGAGCATTAAGTAGAGAAAAGGAAAATTTTAGAAATTTGTAGTTTGAAACCATTGTGATAAATAGAGCATTTGCTCCAATAGGAGCAAATGCTCTATTTATCACAATGGTTTCACAAAGTGACTTTAACAGAGTCGTCAAAAGTCGTCAATATGAGGGAATGGGTTAACACCTGCTGTTGTGAAGTAAATATAGTCTGAAGTAGGAGATCCTTGGAAAGCAAACGTAGCAAAGAAAGTAAATGTGCCGTTAAAGGTAAGTGTATCGTTAAAGATGTCGTCACAAATGCAGCAATGTTCAATAACTTGTATTTATGTCTGTATTATTGTTCTATATTGAGTTAAACACATCTTTAACCCATTCCGTTATAGGCTTTTTTAGATCCAACCTCTTTGAATAAATCTACCGAAAAGGAGCATTTACCAGAGAAAAAGGAAAAATATAGAATTTTGTAGTTTGAAAACATTGTGATAAATAGAACATTTGCTCCAACAGGAGCAAATGCTCTATTTATCACAATGGTTTCACAAAGTGACTTTTACAGAGACGTCAAAAGTCGCCAATATGAGGGAATGGGTTAATATTTAGTCTGTTGTGGGTGAATGAGTGATTATTACCTATGCAAACAGTTTGGATCTAGATGGTATGTCGAGTAACAGTGTGTCTCATTAGGATCCACACTGTTTGAACCTCAATCAATAGGTTTTCAAAAGTATGACCAGTCGTAAGTAGTCATGACCGGTCGTAAGTAGTCATGACCGGTCGTAAGTAGTCAGAATTGCCCCAGATCCAAAATGGATAGTGTTGTTGTAGGAATATGCAAGACAACTGAAGTCGATGATTTTTCCAACGACACACGTTTTGCTCAGTTTAAACTTAAAGGTTTAGTATTATGTTCTATGTGTACTTATTATGTTCTATGTGTACTTTATTATGTTCTATGTGTACTTTATTATGTTCTATGTGTACTTATTATGTTCTATGTGTACTTTATTATGTTCTATGTGTACTTATTCTGTTGTATGTGTACTTTATTCTGTTGTATGTGTACTTTATTATGTTCTATGTGTACTTTATTATGTTCTATGTGTACTTTATTATGTTCTATGTGTACTTTATTATGTTCTATGTGTACTTATTATGTTTTATGTGTACTTTATTATGTTCTATGTGTACTTATTATGTTCTATGTGTACTTTATTATGTTCTATGTGTACTTTATTATGTTCTATGTGTACTTTATTATGTTCTATGCGTACTTATTCTGTTGTATGTGAACTTTATTATGTTCTAGGTGAACGATATGACGTGTAAAACTGAAAGAGCTCTCTAACCAGGGTCTACAGTGTTGTATAAACCCCTGTTACAGACACTCGGCACACATGGGAGTTATGTTGTGCAGTGTATAGTATCGTTAGTTCAACTCTATTAAAACACATATCATAATTACTATAAATATTGGAATAGACAGGCTTGGGCAAATAGTGCAGACCCAGACCAAACTACTTCTGAAGGAACAATGTGTCAGGGTCTACACTAGTTGATACCTTTATTCACCTTTACATAGTAGTAGAGATGTGAGATTGGGTTTGAATACATACTTAGAGCAACCAGTGTACACAGGTACCTGATATCTCTTTACACCGGTTAAATTAAACACTTTAAACCCTTTCCCTCATGTAAATGCCTTTTCACACCTCTGCAAATTAGACCTAGCTCTGTAGGATCCTATAAGAGCCGTCTGATCAGGGTATGCTTTATTTCCTTTAATAGATTCTACCAACACCAAAACACCCTGTGTCAGCTGATAAATATACATGTCTTTATATATTATATGAATAATGAATAGTGAAATGGTTGACACCGTTAATTGTATTAAAATGCTATACATACTAGTATAATCTGTTAATACATTTTAAGGTTCGTTAAATGTTTGGTTTGTAGTGTTTCCAACCTATACATGAGTATTAATTTGAGCAAGCCAAAACACAATATGTTGATCGTGCCCTATTGCCTATCAGTGTAACATCATATTGACATTTATACATCACTTCAGATTGTGTGTTTAATTGAGCTTCTGGTTATCTTTTCTTTATATGATTTACTGAGTCTGTAACTTAACCAAGCATAGGTTTCAGAAAAGTTTTTGCGACATCTGATTCACTATTTATTTAAGCGTTAGCCCTTGAGTGTTGATTTTTCAAAGTGGAATGATCCATCGGTATTTAACGACAGAGTCTAGTCAATATGAAAGGCTTAACTATGCAAGAGGACGTTGAATGGCAAAAAGTGTATATACCCTGGTCAGAGCGCTTCTCTTGGAGCCCTCAAATCTGGGTCTACACTGTTTCTGCAAATGTCGGTACATTCGCTTACCGCATTCAAAGTGTTAAGTCTGATAACTATAATACATCATATACTCCAATGGTCTCGAATCATGTGACAAGAATACCAAGTTGTTTATCGGATTCGCGTGTTAAACGAACCATAATCAAACAGTGGATAGTTTTCCGTCTTCATCTAAATCTACTTTAACATTTGATGAATGCGTAAAAGCATCGTTACTACCGTTAACAATATGCCAGAATCGTCTACAAGAGAAGTGTGTGTAAGACGATTTGTTCTTAGGCATGTTTGTGCGTTGGCTTGTATGACAATAAATGGACTAACCACATGCGATCTAAACACGAACCAAAGACGCTTCCTCATAAAAATGTTGTTTTAGTTTTCCTCTTTTTTGAAGGAGGGAGTATGTAGATTTAGGATGTGTCGTGTAGATTTAGGAGGGTCGTGTAGATATAGGAGTAGATTGTAGATATAGCAGGGGCGTGTAGATATAGCAAGGTCGTGTAGATACAGGAGGGATCGTGTAGATATAGCAGGGTCGTGTAGATATAGCAGGGTCGTGTATGTATAGGAGGGATCGTGTATATATAGCAGGGGCGTGTAGATATAGCCGGGCGTGTATATATAGGAGGGGCGTGTATATATAGGAGGGGTCGTGTAGATATAGCAGGGTCGTGTAGATATAGCAGGGGCGTGTAGATATAGCAGGATCGTGTAGATATAGCAGGGGCGTGTAGATATAGCAGGGGCGTGTAGATATAGCGCAGGGGTGTGTAGATATAGCAGGGTCGTGTATATATAGCAGGGGCGTGTATATATAGCAGGATCGTGTAGATATAGGATCGGTCGTGCATATTTAGGATAGGTCGTGTAGAGTTAGGAGAGGAGTATAGATACAGGAAGGGCGTGTATATTTAGTAAGGGTCGTGTAGAGTTAGGAGGCGAGTGTAGATATAGGAAGGGACGTGTAGATTTAGGATGGGTCGTGCATATTTAGGATAGGTCGTGTAGAGTTACCTGAAGTGTAGATGTTGGAGGGGCGTGCATATTTAGGATGGGTCGTGTAGGGTTAGCTGAAGTGTAGATGTTGGAGGGTCGTGCATATTTAGGATGGGTCGTGTAGGGTTAGGAGGTGTGTAGGTATAGAAGGAGGCGTGTATATTTAGGATGGGTCGTGTAGAATTAGAAGGGGTGTAGATATAGAGTAATAAGTGTAGATATACCCGTATCCATCCGTCTGTCTGGCGTTTTGTTTTCATGCTTTACTGTAACCTAACCTGGCCATAAGTCATAACACTTGTTTTTAATAATGTAGGCCTATACATGTATGAATATGAACACCGGCGCAGCTGGCGGTATTGTTTTAACACTTTCGCTTCCAATGTCGCGTCTGTAATTACCAATGCAAACAGGTTGGATGAGACGAGACGTAGAGTAACTCGGCGTCTCATCAAAATCAAAACTGTTTGCTACTGTGACTGTTTGTAAATAAAAATGAAGAAAAATAATATATGAAAAGTGTAGCAGACGAAAAACGTTTGCAAGCGACACAAATGACTGCAAAAGAGTTGACAAACGCTACGGTATATTTTGTGGATGGTACCATCGAGATAAGTCGCTGGTATTGAGAAGGTGTTGAGGACATGCTGATCAGACAAATCATTCTCAATTCAGCGATGTCTTGATAATGTCTGGATTCTTCTTTTATCGAGATCAATGTTGCCCAGTAACTCTTTGTATGTTAAATATGTGCCATCTGTAATTCTGTATTGACTAGTATTTACTACATATTATTCAAGTGATAGTTTCCCCATTTCGGATGAACTTGCACAGTAACTGAATATAGCTGTTATCAAACGCTGTCATTAATCCCTCATATAGTTAAGGGGCTCTGTATCAGATCTTCAAACGTATGAAGAAAACGAGGTGTCAAAGTAACACAGTATAATTGGCACTTCTGTTTATAGTTATATATTTAATGTCACACATTTGGTTGTTGTGACAGAAAAACACAAAACACCAGTTAACTTCTCTCATAAGAGTCTTCGTTTAAAATGAACGTTAAGCACGTTAAGCGGGGAAGAAACTATGATCATCCTTTTGGGGCTTTCTAATGAAACAAAACCCATTTACAGTCCCTTTTGGGTTATATAATGAAACCCATACTATGATCCATATGAGTCCATCATAATTTCACACTACGCTGGGTTTCTATATATATATATATTCGGTAGTTTCCGTGAATTATTTATACGAGAGTGCATACGGTATATCAAGGTATACCAGATTAAATTTCATTCAGCTTTGATGCATGTATCGACAAGACTGTACAGTCAGGTGTTTGAACCCCATGCTGTCCTCTAAAATATATTTCAAACAGATTTCGATTGATTTGTGTTTATTTCTATTTTCCTCACATTATATGATGTAAATGAAGATAATTGCTTTTGCTTTTGGGGACAAAAAGTGACTCGCCTTCTGCTGAGGCATCTTGTGAAATGTTACTAATATGTGACACGTGGTATGAAAACAACGAAAATATCGTGTCTCCCGTTCATTTTATTGTGTACGATTTACTGGTGATTATTGATATACAGTAAAAACCCTCTAAACCGGAATTCTAGTAGAGAAGAATTTAGCTACTTTTAGACAGGTGGCTGCTTAATACAGGGTGAAAGTCACGCAGAAAGCTCCTAGAGGAGCTTTCTGCATGACTTTCACCCTGCATTAAGCTGCCACCTGTCTCCAAGACCGATACTTATACTAAATTTAACGTCCGGTTTAGAGGGGTTTTACTGTATACTGAGTCATCTCATTAAAATTTATTCTTGCATAAAGGTAATCGTCAGATGAATTTTGCTGGACTATACAGAACGAAAGACAACAACAAAATATGGTGTCTTTAGAGCTATCTGACGGAAACACAAACTGAAATTCCTTTGGTGCTATCAACTGAAAACACTAATAAAGTAGATTCTTTTGGGGCTATCTGATTTAATCACAAACTACGTTCCCTTTTGGGGCTATTTAATGAAAGCCCAAAACCTATCACCCCATGTTCTGTCTAACGAAAGGCAAAATTATAATGTTGGAATATCTACAGAACATCCAATCCCTTTGGGGATGTTTACTAAAAACCCCGATTACGTGCAATCCCTTTGGATCCAAACAGCAACCCATTTGTGACTGTTTACTGAAATCCCCAATAACGTGCCATCCCTTTGGGCTGTCTAGTGAAAATCCAAACAACAACTCCTTTGGGGATATCTTATGAAAACCAAAACTAAGCCCCTTTGCAGACCTGCAATGAAAACCCAAAACTGATCCCTATACGGCTAACGAAAACCCAATCTTTGATCCCACTGGGAACCCGATAACGTCCAGTCTGAGCAAAACAGTTAAGCTGCGCTTTTATCATCGGGTTATTCTAAATCTAACAGAGTTGTAAGTAACATTATCTGAGCAAATGATTCAAACATGGATCGCATATTCATATTTATAGGAATAAGTCACATAACGGGGTGTACCAAGGCACATATGTAATCAACTACTATAAACACCTTCTACTTCTGAACCGACCTGAGTTCATACTAGGAGCGCATCACCAGACGCTGGTGTGTATATCACTCTGGTGCACATAAAATATTTCACTTAATGATTAAATAGAGTTAAAAGCTGACAGTAGCGATGTCGAAATAGATACGAACTAGATAAACGACTGTATCGGCATATGTGGCCACCAACAGCATGCGTAAAAGCCTACGCACTCAACGCTTTTCAGGGTAATTAAATTAGAGTGCCAGCTTTAAGTTAGTCAATAGAAGTAATACTAATTTCATTATCTCTCAACAATCTTTAACCATACATGCAGTACACCATAAAGGTTCTGATTAGCAACATGAAAGCACAGACACTCACACAATAGATGAGTGAACCATCAGTGTATACCATGTCTCTAACATTTGTCGAATTACCTGTGTTATACTTATCTAATACATGTATTGAGCATACTTAAACAGAACTACAGGGCCCATGCTTATAAAACTTTTAGTTGTGTCTGAGTTCGTTCTCAAGTTTTTGATTGGCCAGATTTGAGCCTTTGGCTCAAATATAACCAATCTAAAGCTTGAGAACTCAAATCTGACCAATCAAAAGCTTGAGAACAAACTCAGACTCAACTAAAAAGCTTTATAAGCATGGACCCTGATAACGGTGCATACTCAGATACTAATCTCCTCTTTTCTCCACCAAACCCTATGTTGTGACTACTCTTCAGAATCGTCTCGAAAAGACGATTTCAAAGAGTGATCACTTTATAGGGTTGGTGAAGAAAAAAATAAGTTATACCTGAAAATAGTTTGATTTACGAATCTTATCTGGGGCGCTGCTAAAGGCTACACACCTGAAAGGATTCGTCTGTATAGAACACTCTCTGAACTATCAGTGGGATCTATTTGGCGGTGTCTGACAAACACAGAACACAGAACTGCGTAAAAAACCAATCACAGAGGTATTCCAATTGTTGAATGGTGTGTCGACACGAAGGTGGCAACATGAAGTTTGAACAGGCCAGCAGTTTAAAACAAAAGGATATCGAACTACATTTTGTGCAAAATAAATATTGTCATACACAACAGAATATAATACCCCGGTCCAAAAAGTGTCTCCTTTCTTTAATGACGTCATTGATTGGAATCCAACTGCAGACAGCTTTCGTCTTTATCTGATAAAGAATGTTGCATATTTTGATTTGGTTAGAACTCTTCAATATCACAACTAGATTGTCGGACACTCTGATATGAAAGAAACCTAGATGCTTTTCAATACGAAAATCTCTCGATATGCAAGTGGGTCAATCTAGTAACGAATGATAATGCACCCTTTTCTTGTCGGAACCGAGCGTACTTGCATTTTCAGAAAGTGTAGCCCCAGAACAGATGGCTCATAGTGGAGTCCTCCAATAAAGATCGAAACTTTATTTTCAAATTGTTGTCAAATTTAAGCAGTTCATACTGAATGAAATTTATATTTAACCGCTGATGTGTCATTCAAATGCGAGTGTACACTATTTAAAGAATAAATAAGCTACATCACTTAGCTGAAATATACATGTAATTTGTGCTATATATAAATCGACCACGATAGTTAAAGTCATTGCCAAACATATTAACAACGGGTGGTCAGAAACAGCAAATATTGTTTATGAATATACATATGTAATGTAAAGCCTATTCATCGCGAGCACCAAAAAGCCATAATATTATTATTAAACTCAGGCGTTTAAATGCACGTGGTACCTTAATGCTGGCCGAAAGCTAAGCACAGATATGTGAACTTTCTACATAACTTTCGTTCTGCTTTAACCCTTTACCCAATAGCCTGTTTCTAGTTTTGAAGACATATGACCACTTAAAGCAGGTTGAAAGTAAAGCAGAATGCGCCTTAAGGCGCATTCTGCTTTACTTTCAGCCTGCTTTAAGCTACCACCTACTAGCATATAGAAAATATTTATTATGCAATATGTTCATGACTGTATGAATTTGAACTATTTTCTTCAGCGGAGGAATAAATCAAACACGCTAAAAGCCGCTTCTATCAGGTAAAGGGTTAAGCAAGCATCTGCTACATACGACACATGATTTCATTTACAATATGGACGCGTTAGGAAGGATTCGATGTATATGTGACGACCTTGTCGTGATGTTTGACCAGGTTTGTATTATATACAATAGAACCGTTTTAAAGTGGCCACTTTAATGAATGATAATAGGTGTCTTTAAAAGCAGGTGGTTGCTTAAGGCAGGACGGAAATATTGCAGAGAGTTCCTGTAGAATCAGATAATTTCGTTAGTAAGTATAGCAAAGTTGTCTGATCTGGGTCTACCCTGTTTGCAGATGCTTTAACATTCATAACGTGCGGGAACCTTTGCAAATAAGGTAGATGTAGGTAACAGACTCCTGCATGAGGGGGTCCTTTGACCAGGGTCTGCACTGTTTGTAATATAAGTGGAAAATGAGTCAAACAGGGAGTGCCACAGAAAAATTGCATGGGACCAACCATCATCATTGAAAATCATTTTGTTTGAAACTTTTGTTGAATTAACATTCAGGAAAAGGTGATCCAGTTTTAATTATTCAGCAAATTAAGGGTTAAATGGCATCCCTAATAGGTAAAGCGATAAGGACAAGAGCACATAATATCTCTTATGATAGTTCGATATTTGTCAACATCATTATTCGTCTGTCTGCTACAACGTGATTTTATATTGCAAGACTGACATGGTTTTGATTGGACACTTGTTTATGATCAGCCTCGGGCAGGCGGCTGTGATTACATTTGTTCTCATATCACACCCCGACATGTCTGCCTCAGTTCTGGTTAGCATACAACCTATGATACAAGTCAGCGAAATAATACTGGTTGAGACCTTTGATATTTCACAGTATACATTTCTGTACAGCTGCTACAAGCAGAGGCACGAGATAATGCTTACACTGTGCAGAGCATATACAACCATCTTATGTGGCAAATACTGGTATGTACAGTAAACACCGCTCCACAGCGACCAAACAAAAGGTGTCTAGTTGTAGGATATTCACACAAATTATAGGTTAACCCTTACCCCGCTGTAAAAAATCTTCTCAAATTAGAGTCTAGTGCAAGTTTCGACTACATGTACTTACGATTCAATCAAACCTTTGAGAAACTATTGACCGAGTGTCAAACTATTGAGCCAGTGTAAAACTATTGACCGAGTCAAACTATTGACCGAGTGTCAAAGTATTGACCGAGTCAAAGTATTGACCGAGTGTCAAACTATTGAGCCAGTGTAAAGCTATTGACCGAGTGTCAAACTATTCACCGAGTGTCAAACTATTGAGCCAGTGTAAAACTATTGACCAAGTGTCAAACTATTGACCGAGTGTCAAACTATTGACCGAGTGTCAAACTATTTACCGAGTGTCAAACTATTCACCGAGTGTCAAACTATTGAGCCAGTGTAAAACTATTGATCAAGTGTCAAACTATTGACCGAGTGTCAAGCTATTGACCGAGTGTCAAACTATTCACCGAGTGTCAAACTATTCACCGAGTGTCAAACTATTTGGATCCCGATAAGCCACATAGTTACTGGCGTCTCCTCTGGAACCAGACTATTTGCTAATGCTGGTCACTTCGCAAATAGCGGGATGACGATTACGCCAGGACGAAAGGTGCTTGTTACACTGATTTATTCTGCATTTAGCAATTGCATGCTGTTGCATACTGCCATGTTTAACCATTTAGTAGCTGCTAAAGCGTGAATGACAGTAGCTAAACGCAGGACTAAAGTTATGCATACAGGTCATGAGGAGCACTTTGGCACTACTTTCCCACTGCATTAAGCAACCATCTGCTTTTATTTAAGTGTCATTATAGCCGGAAATTACTGTACTGCGTAACACAATCGCAATTCAATACAACAAGGCCAGCATACGCCGTTGAGATACAGTCACATAATCAAAATCGCTGTATTCTTTTTCGATCAGCTATGTTCTGTTAATTGGCATAATGAAATGTCTTTTCGTTGGTTCAGAAAACAGCATCGTCTGCCTAGATGATTTCTAGAGAGAAAGAAATAGTTGTTACTGATGTAAGATACACCGCTAAGCACATAGCTAGTATGACTGGCATATCATTAGGAGCAGCTCATACAATTCTGAAACGGAATTTGAAAATGAAAACTATATGTACTAGACGGATTCTCCATCTGTTGACAGATCAGCAGAAAGAGGCACGCATCCAATGCACGAAAGTTTTCAAATTACAATGCACTGGTGACGAGACATGGGTTCACGTTATTGAGCCAAAAACGAAATATTCAAAACAAGATATGGACAACACAGTCTGGCAAAAGACTATGCATTGCACAGCGAAACATGAGTGTCAGGATGGTAAAGCATGCCAGGTTTCTGTACCCAAGGCAAATCCGTAAATGCGAAGTTTTACAAGACCAAAGCTCTTCGAAAACACTGAAGAAGTATTTTAAAAATCGAGGACCCGCATGAATAATTAGTCACAAAACTTACTATGAATAATACTTAGCTGAACATTATGAACACGAACATATTGTCCATGGCCGAAACAGCAGAATCATATCTATATTATTTTATTACCAAACAGAGCGGGTCCTGGTTAGTTGCCTCCTACAGGTAACGTGTTAAAAAAACAAAAAATGATATCACATATTACTTTATTCCTAAAACAGGTCTGTTTTCATTTAAATATACTGTTTAATAACCGTATATTTTATATCCTAGATATGTTTGCTCATGTCAATATGTAAATATCAAATATTTACCGACTTATTAACCTGTATCCCGCTAGCTTTGGTCTGACTCGTATTTGCTAATATCTTGGATCCAGATCAGACACACTGTGTAACCCATCAAGCTGTTTGACACACCATGGTCATTTGTTCCTCAGAACCTTTATCAAACCGAACATAGCCAACATTGCACCAGATCAAAACGTGAACAGACAATATATCTTCACAGCGGAGACATAGTTAATGCTATATTAAAATTCATATATAAACAGGAATGACATGTTTAGCTTCTAACAAAATTAGTAAGCCCACATGAACAGCCAAGTGCATTTCTCAGCGTATCCTTTATCCCGCACACCGCTATCTGGCTCTCTATTTCAAACAGCTTACATACCAACGAGACATTAAGCATTCAAGCTGTTTGGCACTCGTTCATCAGCTTCTCTAAACTTAATTGAATCGGAATTATTCAAATATCATCAGATACGACTTTGAGTAGATATTATTTTTACCAGCGTAGTAAGGGTTAAAAGATCTCTTATTGTGCAGTTCCTTACTTAACCCTTCGCTAGCTGAATTTTAAAATACATTTCTCCTTCTTTACCCATGCCCTGTTGTATAATTACATATATATTCACTGTGTACAAGTATTTCGCTGTGCAATCACTGTTGTGGAGTGAACTGGTTGCACAATCAACATGTAAATAGTGCAGACCCTGATGAGTCTCATCTGGGTCTTCACTATTTACAGATAGGTATATTGACGTGAATAGCAAGCGAAGGGATAATATAATTAATATGTCAACAACAATAATACTTTCGAATCACAGAAAGCGAACGGTTTTAATCTGCTTTTAACCCCTTCCGTGCCACAATGACGGGTTTATGATATCACATGCAAACAGTTTGGATCCAGATGAGACGCTGAGTAACTCGGCGTCTCATCAGGATCCAAACTGTTTGACACTCCTTTTACTGTTTTATAAAGGAAATGGAGGAAGTGCATATACGTACACTAAAAATAAACGAAACTGTATCCAGCAGACGATAATGCTGGCACCGAAAGGGTTAAACTATTGTATTATTTCCCATAACAAATTGCCATGGTCAATTTGTTCAAGTTGCCAAAATTTAAAATTCTGTTGATGACAGTGTTTCATTTAATGCCTAAAACACCGGTGTGTTTATCTCTTTTCATGCTACGCACTGGTGACTGTCATTTGATGGGGACTGGCTAATGACTGGCATTTGCAAATAGCTTGGACCCAGGTGACACGCTTCTGGCTGTTGAAATAAATCATCATATGCCGATGTTCTTGATAGTAACAAATTGAACATTAATATATTAAATATTAGTTTAACCCTTTCCCATTTGAATATTCATGTAAGAAAAAAATGGCATCACTAACTGAATTTATATAATGGAATATGTACGCAGGATTAGTTGGTACTGGTAGAAACGGAAGAATAAGATCTATTATAATATTATAAACAAACCATAGCATCTCAAGATTAGAATATTCTACAGGAATGGGCAAAAGCCGTCTGGATTAGGGACTCTGTTTATAATTTCTAGTTTAATCCTTCTCTGATAAATACTAGTTTAACCCTTCTCATAGCACATACTAGTTTAGCCCTTATCACAGTACATAACCCGTTTCGCATTAACCCTTTCCCTCATATTGACGACTTTTGACGACTCTGTAAAAGTCACTTTGTGAAACCATTGTGATAAATAGAGCATTTGCTCCTATAGGAGCAAATGCTCTATTTATCACAATGGTTTCAAACTACAAAATTCTAAAAGTTTCCTTTTCTCTAGTTCATGCTCCTTTTCGGTAGATATTTTTCAAAGAGGTTGTATCTAAAAATAGCCTATGAGGTAATGGGTTAAATACAAGTTTATCCCTACTGTATTACATACGAGTTTCCTTATTCTATATTAAATACTAGTTAACCCGTATCATATTAAATAATAAATTAATCCTTTTCTATTAAATAGTAGTTTAACCCTAGTACTATATTAAATACTAGTTGAACCCTATTATTTTAATTACTAGTTTAACCCTAGTACTATATTTAATACTAGTTTAACCCTACTATATTAAATACTAGTTTAATCCTACTATATTAAATACTAGTTGAACCCTACTATATTAAATAATAGTTGAACCCTTCTCAAATGCAATACTAGTTTAACCCTGCTATATTGAATACTAGTTGAACCCTACCATATTAAATACAAGTTTAACCCTACTATATTAAATACTAGTTTAATCCTACTATATTAAATACTAGTTGAACCCTACTATATTAAATAATAGTTGAACCCTTCTCAAATGCAATACTAGTTTAACCCTACTATATTGAATACTAGTTGAACCCTACCATATTAAATAATAGTTGAACCCTTCTCAAATGCAATACTAGTTTAACCCTGCTATATTGAATACTAGTTGAACCCTACCATATTAAATAATAGTTGAACCCTTCTCAAATGCAATACTAGTTTAACCCTGCTATATTGAATACTAGTTGAACCCTACCATATTAAATACAAGTTTAACCCTACTATATTAAATACTAGTTTCACGCTTCCATATATATTAAGTACTATTTTTCCCTTTCTTTATTAAGTATTAACTTTACCCTTCTGTATCAAATACTATTTTAACCCTTCTATATTAAATGCTTGTTTAGCCCTTCTATATTAGATACTATTTTAACCTTTCTATATATTAAAATCCATGTTAATCCATCTGTATTAAATACAATTTTAATCATATTCATATTAAAAACTATTTTAGCCCTTCTATATCAAATACTAGTTCCGTCCTTATGAAATACCAGTCTAACCCCTCTTTAATAGAATCAACCCATTCGCATTAAATATTACTATATCAAATACTTGTTGAACCCTCATATTGGACGCTAGATTATCCCCATATATTTAATACATTTGTGTTAAGCTCTGTTATATCAGATACTTGCTTAACCCTTCTCATCTTAAATACTAGTTTAGCCTTCTATATTAAATACTAGTTTAACCCTTTTATATTAAATACTAATTTTCGCCTTCTGTGTTAGAAAATAGTTAAAATCGTCTCAAATAAAACAGTATTTCAACCCGTTTACATCAAATATCATTTGTATATTAGTACTAGTTTAACACTTTCATATTGAATACTAGTTTAACCTTCTATATTTATTATTAGCTTAACCTTCTATATTAGAAACTTGTTTAACCTTTTTATTAAATACTAGTTTAACCTTTTTTAAATACTAGTTTAACCTTTTTATATTAAACACTAGTTTAACATTTGTATATTAAATACCAGTATTGCCACTCTCATATTAAATATTAGTTTATCCCTTCTATATTAGATATTAGTTTAACCCTTCTCTATTAAATACTAGATTAACTAGTCTGTACTAATACTTGTTTATGCCGTCTATATTAAATACTAGCATAACGTTCTATATTAATTAAATACTGGCTTAAGTTTTCTATACATGTATTAGATACTAAATTAATCATTCTATATTCAATACTAGTTTGACCATTCTATAAGATCTACTAATTTAACCCTTATCATAACAAATATTAGCGTAACTCTTCTCATATCAAATACATGTATATGTTCAACTCGGATCATATTGAATGATCGCCAATGTCCGCCACTTTCCGTAACAGTGGCGAAAATCTGGTCGTAGACCCTGGATAGCTGAGGACCCCTCGTCTCTGTTCATGTCCTCCCTGCTCACTCTAATATGAATCGCTTCCTTGATAGTTCTCGTTCACTTTCTCTGCCAATTATTCCCACCCCCTCCCAGTCTATTTCGGCGATCATGACTGAACTGCACATGCGCAGATCATTGTTTTGAAGATGACCCCAGAGATGGAGGTTGAAACGTCAACAAGTGAGTGAAAATTATTAATGTAGTGATAAGAAGAAATTCACAAACAATGTACAAGTTAACGCTTGACAGCCTGGACGCACTTGTACATCTACTCCATGCAACTGTTAACATAGCATAACTGAAGTCTTCATTCTATTTGAAAATGATTGATAGTAAGCACAATGTATTAACCCTACTAGTCTGAGGATATACCGGTATAACATTTTTCTCGAGGATGAGTGCATTCACAAACATCTAAATGGCCTGATTGTGAGTGAAATCTCTAAATCTGACCAATCATATACTTGGGAATGAACTCCACAGCACAATGTTTATGACTTTTTGTTTGGGAGGAGGGTGGGGTGTATGTCGCTTTTATAGCCATAGTAATACTGCGGGGGCATTACATATTGAGGAAAGCCCTAGAAGTTTCCTGTGCATGGGACAAATTGCATTGTCTCGAGTTCAGAATAACACCCGGCCTACCGAAGGCTAGCTTGAAGGTTTTCTCTCATGAAAAACAATATGCCCAGGGTCGGGATTCGAATGACAGCAATGTGCGGCATAACTCCTTTAACCGTTTTCTTTGTGAGAGATTCACGAAATCAAATGTTTCATATAACACCATTGGCGTAACATGACAGATCCAGTGTCAATGACCAAATATAAACGGAATTGGAGTCTTGGTTCCATGCAAGATCTATTGTAGCAAAAACGTCCACTGGATGCAACGGTCAGAATTTATAAAATGTCCTCTCTAAGAGCCTTCTCATCTGGATCTTCACTACTTGCAAAGGACATTAATGACTCGTGACCCGCGCTGTAGCAGTTAAAAGTACCGACCGCCGCACTATAAGGGTTATAAACAATGTATGCCAACTCGACGAATTCATGAGAAATCTAAAATAAATCACTTTTCGTATGCATTGCATTCTATTTCAATTTTAATTCTTGGATGAACTGATTATACATCCGCCCTACGTAAAGGATACAGCTATACTTCATATTGAGTTGTCCTTCGTTCTTGTTCATTAAGCATGAATCTACTGCTGCTATAATCCTCTCGCTAACTGCGGAGATATCTGTTTAACTCGACAACGACATTAACCCTTCCCTCATAGGCTATTTTTAGATCCAACCACTTTGAACAAATCTACCGAAAAGGAGCATTAACTAGAGAAAAGGAAACATTTAGAATTTTGAAGTTTGAAACCATTGTGATAAATAGAGCATTTGCTCCTATAGGAGCAAATGCCCTATTTATCACAATCGTTTCAAATTACAAAAATAAGCAAAATCCTTTTCTCTAGTTAATGCTCCTTTTCAGTAGATTTATTCAAAGAGGATGGATCTAAAAATAGTATATGAGGGAAAGAGTTAACTTGTCAACGACATTAAAGCACCAAACACTTACCAGAAATCAGAACTTTTGCTGAAACGCGTAGGGCAGATATTATTTATGTTACAGAGATAAGGCTAGATGACTCCATATCAGACAGCGAAATTCCTACTGCGTTATACGTAAGGATGAACTCGAAATGGAGGTGGGTGGGGTACTTACATGTGCGGTAATTATGTGTTTAATCCTTTACTCCATGGACATTCATGGGAAAATGTTGATGTCATGAATATTAATTAGATCAATTATTATAATCGCACATGAACACAGGACCTTTGGTCATTGCAGAAACTGTAGAATCAGATCTATTTTATTCTATAAGCAAACATCCCATCCTGATCCGTCGGCTCTTAACCCTTCGCTTGCTGAATTTTAAAATACATTTCTCCTTCTTTACCCATACTCTGTTGTATAATTACATATATCTTCACTGTGTACAAGTATTACTCTGTGCAATCACTGCTGTGGAGTGCACTGGTTGCACAATTAACTTGTAAATAGTGCAGACCCTGATGAGACAGCTCCTGCAGGAGCTGTCTCATCTGGGTCTTCACTATTTACAGGTAGGTGTATTGACGTGGATAGCAAGCGAATGGTTAAAGTAGCCGTCTTATATGGGTCCACACTGTTTGCAAAGGCGTGGAAAGGCGTGTTTATGGTGGCAACATATCAGCTCCGATATTAGTGTTCAAGTAAATGGATTATTGTGGTCAGAATTATTCCTTCCAAAAAAACTAAATTAAGTATTGTTGTTATAGACTAGACCGCCATATCATTTGTAGGCAAACTAAAGGAAAATTCTACATGTGTTACGTTTTTTATTGCGAAATCATTACTTACGCGATTTAACGTCAGCTTTGCTGTGTCCAAAAGTCAGGCTTAAACCCACATTTCATGAATATAAAAAACATTGATCAGATCATCACCGAAGGCAGTCTAGTTACACAGACTTCAATTCACTGAATCAACACGCTGCCAAATTATTGTTCAGGCACTGTTGAGGAACATAAATCTGGTTCTAATGGCCCGTGGTGTCGTTTGAAGAATTTTGTTTAAAGGTCTCCATCAAAAGGTAGTCACAGTTTTATTGTTGGCATTAACAACGAAGCCTGCATTAATGTTTTTGTAGGCCACCTTATATTATAAGCATATAGTACGATCATGTTTTCAAAGGCTCAGATACAGTCACATTGTTGTTCGAATGTCCGTTTGTGCAAGCTGTAGTTTGATTTATTTGGGACTTGTTTATTACATTTTCTGTGACAAAATATTCTCAAGGCGTAACATTCGGCGCTATTATTTGCAGGGAATGAAAACTACCAGGGTGTCTTAACCATTATTAAGCCGAACAAATTGGGGCAAAGTGTACTTACTTCCGATTCGTTCAACACAGAATACGGTCCGCGTGTCAAACAGCTCGGAGCCATTGAGACAGTCTGCATCTAATCTCGATACAGGTTGTTTGCAAATGACATTTAGGTATCGCTTAGCATGTTAACCCTTCTCTTGCTGAATTTTAAAATACATTTCTCCTTTTTTACCCATGCCCTGTTGTATAATTACATATATCTAAACTGTGTACAAGTATTTCGATGTGCAATCGCTGCTGTGGAGTGCACTGGTTGCACAATCAACTTGTAAATAGTGCAGACCCAGATGAGACAGCTCCCACAGGAGCTGTCTCATCTGGGTCTTCACTATTTACAGGTAGGTATATATATATATATATATATTGACGTGAATAGCAAGCGAAGGGTTAAGTGTTAAACTCACGGGACAATTATCGATTACCAATGTTCCGACAAAGAGTTGTAGAAAATGTAATTTGTTCCGATACACCTTTCTGAGAATCACAAAAACTGATTTTAATTGACATTTTAATATGAATCTCAAAAAAACCTTTTATTTTTAGGGCCTTGATTTTTACAATATCATTTTGGACATATTTATTTTGATTGCAATTTAAGCATTTAGAACACTTAAACACCACGGTTACTTTTTATGCGTAACATTTTTATGAAAGAAATAAAACGAAATAAAAATGAACACGACGCATTTTAATTATGACTAATGAATTCACGCACACCTAATTGCCTCCAGCTGTATTGATATTGCATTATGTTTCAGATTAATGCTCTACAACCTGCATGATGCAAAATCAAGATGGCATTATTTTATTAAAGTGTATAAAGAACAATGTTACTCTTCAAGACGTTGAAGGTACAGATGTTTTTCTTATTGGGGAATAAATTTAGCCACTTGCGACATGAATAGAGGCCGTTGGCTGAATATTCTGTATATTTTCACGGTTTCGGTTTGAATTCTACGTTGAAAGCTTCCGAAAGAAACACACTTTCAAGAATCTAGTTCTGACATACATTTCATAAATATATTTATTGATGTTCTAGATTAAAAGTAACGTTGGTTTTCAAGCTGCATCACAATGATATATGCATTGTTTGGAGCAATATAGAATTTATATATTTCCATAGGTAGCTGTGTCAAACTGACATTGATAAACCTGGTATTTG
The DNA here is from genome assembly GCA_963576725.1 of Azorinus chamasolen. NCBI lineage: Eukaryota > Metazoa > Mollusca > Bivalvia > Cardiida > Solecurtidae > Azorinus > Azorinus chamasolen. Next base: position 21,458,784 of record OY755246.1, on the reverse strand, counting down.
CTTCACAGGTAGCTGTGTCAAAATGATTGTACAATTCACGCGAGGGACTTTATTCAGCTCCCCAAGTTTAAAACTCGGAGTTAATTCTCAAACATCGGAATAGTGGGATTTGGAGTTGGCTTGAAACCGGTCCAAAAAGATACTTGAGGCCGAAACCCAGATTCGACTTCAGGTCCCGAGATTATAAACCTTTTTGCTTGAGTCTGAGATCATTCTCAAGTATCTGATTGGTCAGATTCTGACCAATCAGATACTTGAGAATGATCTCTGACTCAGAAGTTTCATGATATTGGACCCAGAAGGTTATAACCTCGGAGTTTAGATACTGCTTGCCCCGTGGAGTCTATACACGACATTTTGAAGCACGCGTATCCGTCTGATTTAATGTTTTGATACGGTTTACTTAAAACTGTTTCATATTCAAATAATAAATAATGACATCATGGATATGAATTAGATTAAGTTGTATATTGGTATTAGAACACATGACATTTTGGTTCTGGTGGAAACTGTAGAAGCAGAAGTATATTATACCAGAGGCAAACAGAGCAAACTCTGATCAAATTGCTTCTTTTGGAGCCGCCTGATTTGATACGTATTTCTCGTGTATTCTCATTCCCGGTAATACAGTATATGCAATATCTCGTGTTTTCTCGTTCACTGTCAGACAATATATTCAATTTCAAGTACAGTGCATCCACACAATGAATACACATGGTTGTCTTTAATAACAAGTGAGTACTTCATGAAGGACGAAAGTAATGCAGAAAACCATATATAGGAGGTTGCAATAAGTACTCACCCGCCTCTGCGGACCACATTTAGACCTCTTTGTGTCAACAATATATCTTGTGTGGAAAATTCCTCTTTTAATATCTGACATATTGTATTTTTCGATTTGAATTTGTGCATAAGGGTAAATTAGATGCCTGTCGGGATTATTTCCCTATGTGTTTTATTTTATATAAGTATACTAGGCATACATATTGAGCGGATTAACTGCTCTTTCATTATTATACCCCCACAAACAGAGTTTGAGGGGGGTATACTGGAATCAGCCTGTCGGTTGGTCTGTCGTTGGACGTCGGTCGTCTGTCGTTGGTCTGTCCGCAAAATCTTGTACTTTCAACTCCTCCTTCAGTTTCAACCCGATTCATTTGATACCTGGCATAAATGTTACTCAGGTGTAGTAGATGTGCAAGACACAAATTTCAAATTTCTGTGACCTTGACCTTTGGCCTTGAAATTGGTCTTAAAATTGGCAGGCAAAATCTTTTACTTTGAACTCCTCCTTCACTTTCAACCTGATTCACTTGATACTTGGCATAAATGTTACTCAGGAGTAGTAGATGTGCAAGACACACATTTCAAATATCTGTGACCTTGACCTTTGGCCTTGAAATTGGTCTTGAAATTGGCAGGCAAAATCTTGTACTTTGAAATCCTCCTTCAATGTCAACCTGATTCACTTGATACTTGGCATAAATGTTACTCAGGAGTAGTATATGTCTAAGACACAAATTTCAGGTCTCTGTGACCTTGACCTTGACCTTTGGCCTTGAAATTGGTCTTGAAATTGGCAGGCAAAATCTTGTACTTTGAACTCCTCCTTCACTTTCAACCTGATTCACTTGATACTTGGCATAAATGTTACTCAGGAGTAGTAGATGTGCAAGACACACATTTCAAATCTCTGTGACCTTGACCTTTGGCCTTGAAATTGGTCTTAAAATTGGCAGGCAAAATCTTGTACGGCGAACTCCTCCTTCACTTTCAACCTGATTTACTTGATACTTGGCATAAATGTTACTCAGGAGTAGTAGATGTGCAAGACACAAATGTAAGGTCTCTGTGACCTTGACCTTGACCTTTGGCCTTGAAATTGACAGGCAAAATCTTGTACTTTGAACTCCTCCTTCAATTTCAACCTGATTCACTTGATACTTGGCATAAATATTACCCAGGAGTAGTATATGTGCAAGACACAAATTTCAGGTCTCTGTGACCTTGACCTTGACCTTTGTCCTTGAAATTGGTCTTGAAATTGGCAGGAAAAATCCTGTACTTTGAACTCCTCCTTCACTTTCAACCTGATTCACTTGATACTTGTTTTGGCTTGTAATATGGGGAGTTGGTGTCGCAAACTCCTCCTTCAGTTTTAAAGTTACTGAAATTATATTTGGGATACGTAATAGTCACAAATGGCAGATGCGCAAGACACAATTTTCATGTGTTTACGGTTAGCCATTGTAGAATTACCCCCCCCCCTGAACTTTGAATATTTTTTGTCATTTTTGCATGAAACATGGGGAGTTGGTGTCACAAACTCCTCCTTCATTTTGAAACTTATTAAAGTGATACTTGCCATACATACTAAACACGAATAGTACATGTGCAAAACACAATTTTCCTGTGTTTAGTGTTAGCCATTACAGAATTTTCTCTATTTGAACTTTGGGTATTTTTGTTATTTGGTCCTGTTACATGTTCCAAACTTGGATTTGCAATCAAGGCTGCCGTGTGGGGGTATTCATCACCTTTAGTTCTAGTTCTAGTTCCATGGAGTTTCTTCATACTTGTAAGGGTGAATGATATTGATGTGAAGTGTAACATGACGGATGGTTAAAAAACATACATATATTTTCCACTCTTACGTATACAAGGCATAAAACGTGTACAGACTTTGCATATTTGTTTCATACTTTTATGTTGGATTAATACTATGGTCAAGTTGTTCATGAGGACTAGATAACTTTGATACCTATTTTTTCTTGCCCCTTATTTTCTGATTTCAGTTTATACAGTAACTGTAATGTATGAATGGATTTTAAGTTGTGAAATGCAATGTTGAATTATTAGAGGTTCCTCAAAGTCAAAAGTGGAATTGCTCTAAGTTTCAATGGTTACCTGCAAATGCTAAATCCAATACCAAGAGAACGAAAATTATATATCAAGGAATGGGTCATCCAATATGAAGAAAACCTGTTTGATGATTTAATAACAGGAATATAGAGGCAAAGGCAGAACAACTCCAATATAAGTATTCTGTCTCTGCCATATATGTACCACTCATACACAAGTACAAGTACATGCCATTATTAATAATCCAGGTATGACGAAATGCCGAGTCCTCACAAAATACATGACCGATTTTTTATACAAGAAATGATGGACAATGACTTCATAACTAAAGTTAAATACCCAGCACATATTCAAATACTCATCCTGTTATCTGAAACTTGTTTTATCAATTGTTAATGCTTCTGGTGTATAATGTTCCTACTTGTCGGAACTCTTTTCTTATACATGTATATTGTCATTCGAACGACGCAATGATCACTGTAACGATTTGGCGTTTATGATGCACAGTAAAGTCTAAGCAATGGGTATTTACAGTAAATATAATTTGTATTTATACAGTACATATAATTTGTATTGAAATTCTTGAAATACTTGTACATGTTGTATATTAAATATATACTTAAGATGTTGAATACGCTCCATCGGAATGAAACATGAATTTTACAAATGCTTAATGAGTTTTAATTCGTACATTATTCTTGATTCGTCGTGGTTTTTTTGTTTTTGTTTCATTTTTAATTTGTGTTTTACTTTAGTGTAGTACAGAGCGACATACAACGCGACTGTCTACAAACGTCTGGGACGTACATTAACGAGTATGTACCTCGTTAAACACTCTTGCACCCAAGATGACAAAGATGCGAAAAGACGTCTAACTATCTGCCCCTACACGTCTTGGAGTGCATTTGCTAGCTATCTCGAGTTTATCAGAAGTCGGCGACGTCATTACAACCATCGCCATAATTCATCCCATAAATGCTCGGTTTGTTTAAGATCTGGGGATTTTGCGGGCCAATCAGGTACATTTATGTTCTGTTAAATTAAATAAGGTCTTATTAGCCTCGATTTTAAGCGACTGAGCATTGCCATATTCGAATATCACGTGGTTAACACATTCCCTCAGATTGATGTTTTATGCCTCTGTAAAAGTCATTTTTTGAAACTATTGTGATAAATAGAGCATTTATGTTCTACTAACAGTGGTTTCTAAACTACACAGTTATACAGTTTCCCTGTTCATAGTAAACACGCTTTTTCTTGTATCCAGAAAACCTGGTTCTACACATATAGCCTATGAGGTAATGGGTTAACGGCCCAATTTAAAGTCGGTTTATCGCCTAGCACTCACATTGATATCGATGATGATAAACATGCAGCCGAAGTCATAATTAACCCATTTGCTCCCATGATCCCATATATTGGACTTAGGCAAACAGTGTAGACTCAGATCAGACGCCGCATAATGCGGCGTCTGATCGGAGTCTACACTGTTTGCTGATAGGAATTTTAATATAAAACAAAACGAAATTGAAAATTTAGGCCAGGCATCCCTTAGATTAAAAAATGGACTAATCCAATATATATACATGGATGAATCCACTGGGAGCAAATGGGATAATGGCTCTCTAGAAGATTCCGCTGTCGAGACCGAACCTGTCACGTTCAATGACGGCGTCTATGCCCTTCAATCTCCCTCACTGTTGTACGGATTAAACAGACATGCATCGATGAATACATTTTGTAGCCACCTGAAAGTCCGGACTTGATATTGCGCCAAAATCTTACGAAGTAACCTATGACATTTTATCAAAACATGGCTACGATATGGTCAATGACAACGTCTGCCGAACTCACTGTATTCCGTGACTTTGTTCGTCAATGAAAAGGTCGACTCTGAGCCCCGATGGCCATTGGCGCTGTTGATCGGATAAAGTCTGGACGTAACTCGCGATTGACCTGTTCGTGAATGGTCAGAAACGCTCCCAGTATTTTTAATGCGACGAATTAGGCGTGTAAATGTTGATCGAGCAGCATGAAAGCATCTCGTAACATGTGTCTTCGAAACACCAGCGTCAAGCATGCCAAACCCCGATTTCGATTATCCTTATTTAAGCGAGGAATTTTGCATCATTAATTAATTCGAAAGTTTTTTTTCCAGAAAAAATAATGCTGATTGACTTTCTAATTATGTTTGTACTAAATGATACAGCGCAGCATCCTTATCATATTCAGATGCACCGCAAAGCCCGAGAGGCACGTGCTTCAGGCTGCGCGCTTCCGCCTCGCATATCACGCTTTGAATTATTGATAATGATTGGAAAAACATGCTAAATTATTACCTGTGTACGAACCCGACTAAAATAATTGCACATCAAAATCATGTGACGCATTTTTAAAGTCTTTCTTTTTAATATTATATATTAAATAAGGTAGCGTTTCCAGTCTTGTACATTACATGCAATTTGATGAACTGCCACTTAAATGTATTACGGTATTCTTATAGAAATATGAAACCTGGAAACAACAAAACAGTTTCAAACTCGTTATATATAAAAACAAACATATGTACAATAGTTTAATGTATAAGTGTTTTAAATACATTGGTAATTCATTCTACTTAATTTGTTCAGGTAAATGCATATTACGTACAGCTGAACTTCGATATCTCGAACTCGGATAGCTCGAACTTCGCGATAACTCGAACAAAACGTTCAGTCCTTTCAAAACTTACAATACAGAATTGCTCTAAAGTGAATCTCTACAGATATCTAGAAACACATGTGACAGCTTAATACAGGTCTAAAGAAATGCTGAAAGCTCCTAAAGGAGCTTTCAGCATTGCTTTAGACCTGTATTAAGCAATGGCCTTGAGAAATTGTTCAGATTAGAAATCAGATGACTCGAATTTCTGTTATCTCGAACTGGTATGGTCCCTTGAAGTTCGAGTTATCGAAGTTCAACTGTACATTGTTCTTTAGACTTTAATATACTTTAATATACTACTCCAGATTCAGTCACGTGACAAGCACGTACAGGAACACTGATGCATTTAAAATAGAAAAGTAATGTAAATTTGTGAAAACGCTGGCTAAACACTTGGGGCCTTATGGTATGTTTGTTTTCATATGTCAATAGACAATATTATCCTGTGCTTGATACAATTAGCGGCGTTTACCTTAAAACCGTTTTCACCCAGAACTAGCTTCTGTCAGAAAACACACGCCGTATCTGCCCTGGATACATATGAAGGAACGGAAATATGCGGATCGAGGACATCTTTACCAGAGGGGTAGTAGCGTAACTGTCTATTGTGCCATACATTCCACACACAGTCGCGTATTTATCTATTATGCCATATATTTCATAATACAGTTGCGTACTTGTCCACATACAATCTCTTATTTCTCTATTTCTCCCCAAACAACTAAGTATTACGCGCTAAATTACGTGTATTAAAAATGCATTTTGTTCCATAAAACGTTTTTTTTCAAAAGGCTTGTAAACATCTAATGGAAACAATTACTTCAATCGTGATGTAAAATATAAATACGTATGCTTGGGTTGAGTACTGGTATACAGAGATATAGAGAATAATAGGTTAGTGCCGTAGATGGGACGCCTTTATCCGACGAGGGGAGAAAACGTTGAGATGAGGCTTGCCGAGCCTCAGCTGTTTTCTCTCCGAGTCGGATAAAGGCGTCCCATCTACGGCACTAACCTATTATTCGATTTATCCGGTCAATTTAGTTTTTATCTATTTTCATAGACTCATAAAACATAACAATCTTGAAGTAATTTGCATTGAAAATGCGGTTTTTCGATCAACGGACCTCCCTTTTCATTTCCATTTCTAAAGACGTAAACAATGAGCTACCGCAGAGGAAAATAGTTTCGATACTTACATTACAAGAGGGGAAAACGTGTTCTTATTTGAAAAATAAAATCATTTGAATTGAGAGTCGATATGTAAATTCAAACAGACATGGTTATATTCTCCCGGAGGCTCTCTGGTCAAATTCGAGCTCCGTCGTCTCGGTTTCTATTTTTAGACAGGGCTAACGTCATTCATAAATCGATGGAACAGAACGAGCTATATTTAGGCCTATAACAATCACCGCCACTGTAAGAGTTTATCAATCAAATTATCATGAGAGTGAAAAGAAAATATTTACTATTTATCTGTAAATATTTGCTCCCTGACTTGATTTTTATTAAAAACGCGTTTCGCCAGCGGTGAATTAAATTAATAAAAGTGATAAATCAACGTCACTTTGTATGTGGCATCAGTGGCGTAATCGGTAAGCACGATGTCTCTAGAATGATTAGATTTTGGTTTTTGTAGGATCAGGCGCGGGTTCGAATCCAGCTATAACCATTTTTTATGTTTTCTTCTTTTTTTTCTTATTTGACTAATTATATTGGTTAATTTTCTGTCAGATCTATTCCGTCAACATAATTTTTATTCATATTTACAGAAAATTAAAATAGTTCCATGGTTATAGAATCATTACGCCTATCTACTAACCTAATAAACCTTCTACTACCGGAAGTAACCTAATAAACCTAAGTGTATTTGCACCCCCTTTATTATGTCACTAGAGAAGCCTGGTGACTGGATAAATTTATTTCTCCATTCCTCAATTCGGAATACTCATGTAAGACAGTTGCCACATGACGTAGAAGAAACACGTATCTATATGTCACATGACCACAACAGTGGCGTCAGCAATGACGTCAGAATATGCTTATGATGCGCAGTTTCATGCAGAAAATAACGCCGAAAATATATGATGTTGCAACCGTTATTTTTGTGTTGTCTCAATAAGCTGCGCCATTTATTTATAGATTCAAGAAAAAAATTGATATAATGAAAACAATGTCTCATCCGGTAAACTTGAGCTGTTTTAAATCGTAGGACTATTCATATGGCGTTATATGATAACTTTATTCAAATCCATAAGGCCATCGGCCCATGAGGAAGTGTATACATAGTATACACATTAAACATATATTCAAAATGTAAGGAAGTGGACTCTCGGCAATTTTATCATTCTATTTTGAGGTAATAAAATTCAACTGACTGACATACTTTCATTTTTCGGTACATACTTCGTATGTACTTTAATATGCCGAACTTGTTGGAGATGTGTATGTTTCAACACTTAGAGCGGCCAGAACATGAGCTGCAAGTTTACACAGAAATGAAGGATCATTACGAAGGCTATATCGATATTCTCGTAAATCTTTATTTGGTTGGAGAAAACAAATCCACTATTCTTTAATTCATGACGGATAGAAATATCTCACGCTTGGGATCAGAAATTCAAGAAAGGACTAGGCAAATCCACGGCCTTCCTTGAATATCTGACCCTCGGATGAGATATTTCTATCCTTCATGAATACTCATGGTGCACTTTTATATGATTATCCCTCCCATTATTTCTAACATGATCTATGACAGTGAATGTTTATTTCATTCATATCCAAAGCAGATGTTTCCATAGGATTATTTATGAGAAATCTGCAACGTTTTCATAAAAGGCATGGCGATTCATCTTATTCAAAACATATAGAATAGTCCTCTCAGTGCGTCTTATCTCTGTCGCCAATAGATATTTAACATATTATTATAATTATTAGTAGTATGATGATCATTATCATTATTATTATTATTATAACATATATTATTATTATTATTATTATACTTTGTTCATATATTTTCAGATAACATATGTGTCTGTTACTTGTAGCAGCTTGTTTCTTGAAAGATATTTATGTAACCCATATACTATAAATTAATGTAGGAATACAAACGACTCCATCAAATTGGATTATATACATCAAAATTGATGGAGAGCAAATGGTACTCTCTCTCTCCCTTTGCATTGCTGCCGTTGCTTTCGAATGATCTACAGTAAAACGTCTCTATAACGGTCACTAAATTACATCAAGTATTTTGTGTTAAAGGCAGGTGGCTGCTTAAAGCAAGGTGAAAGTAAAACAGAACGCTCCTATAGGAGCGTTCTGTTTTACTTTCAGCTTGCTTTAAGCAGTCACCTGCCCTAAATACCAATTAACACAATTTAGTGACCGTTATAGAGAGGTTTTACTGTACTACTTTACCGAGTTTTATTAGCATAGAATGTACATTTTTTGAAGCATATGCTTATCGGCTAAATGCAAGTAGAATGTCACCGGAATGACGATTAGCCGATATCGATCAAATATCGAACTGTGTTGAGCTTCCGATATCGGGTAGATTGTAACAGCCCAGTCCGATGTGAGCTGATGTCAGTGATTTTATACATGAACTGGGTTGTAACTTGGATAAATGTTTCAAACTTCCATATATAAATCTGTAATATCTATCATTATGTAAAAACGATTATTTGGATGCAAGGTAGATCTGAATATGTTGTTTATTTCTTTACCTTAATTAATATAATATGAAAACATGCTAACTGTTTATCAAAAGATCGTTCTAGATTATTCTTAGTTAAAAATTAGAATAAGTAAGATTGACACATACTGATCTTGGTTTTGGTCATGACTTACATAAAAGTTACTTTAACTAGTGAACATTCTCGGATTAACATCAGTGGAATATCGGAGTATCATTAGTGCGTGATCTCTTTTGTGTCTGCAGTTGCTCTTGTATCAGAAAAGTCATTGACTACAGATTTGACGGACTTCGAAATTGTTTTACTGCTATGTTTTACATGTTATCATGTCTTCTATGCTGTTGGGGATACCTTTGCACTGCTTGCTGAATTCTGGTGACTTTGAGACAAGTGTGAGCTTAGGACATCCTTAAACCGGGTTAAACCCCAAGTGATGATTTTGCCACTGACCATTCTCTCTTTGTCAGCCTTACTTTTATGTTTTGTCTTGTGCCTTTGCTAGTACTTTTAGAACTTGGTGTTTGAGATTTCCATCTCTCGCATGTGCGTGCGTGTGCGCCGTGTGCGCACATGTGTTTGCATGTGCGCGTGCGTTTCATGTGCGTGTGCGTGCGTGTGTGTAATTGGTTTTCTATCGGTGTTTTTGTAGTGGTTGCGCCTTGTATGTGGCTATTCCTGCTTGACTTTACTATGCTTTCATTTTTTGGATGATAAACTTTATTTTTAAGAAGGACCAGGAAGATTGTTGAACAAGTGTTCAGATTTGTCTATGCAATGTCAGTAAATTTAACGTTGTAATATTTAATAATTAAAGCCTTTTAAAGTTCGTTGCTGATTACGCTTTTCGGTTGCACCTATCACTTAGCAATAAATATACAGTTTACACATATAAAACTCCCTATACCAATAGTCTACAGACATTCGCAAACCGGCGAAGTTTCACTAGATTTATCATCTGTTAATGTTCCTAAATAAAACACTGAAAAATATCGCTTTCTTGTTTGATCATTTGCAAGTGAACACTATTTGAAAGACTCACTAGATATATCAAATATTCTGTCAAATGTGTGATGTCTGATTCTATATGAAATAGTGATGAAGCGTATTTGATAGGCGGGCTAATCGGAGTAAAGCAGAAAAAAGTGTGTCAGTATATCTGGTAAGTAACAGATTTAGGCATCCTTCGAGAAACCAATGTCAAATGTCAGATTCGGGTTTTTTTTACCTGAGAACTATCGGCATTCGCTCGTTCATCAACCTACTAGGATTAACATTGGACCACTCCATGACGTCAATATACCGATATATTGTTTTTCACAAAGGTGTACTAGGATCATGACATATAATCTATTACCACAGTAAACCCTAATACAAGGAGTGCAATACGAACGAAACTTGTACCTTCTGTTTTTGCATGAATTTGGTGAATTTCCTTTGTAGGTATACATGTATACACATATCGATTTCAGTAGTTTACTTATGAACAACAAAGAAACTATTTCAACTGACACAGCTATACGAATGTGTATAATGATATTATAGATTATAGAAGGGTAATAGAACTGACAATTAATAATTTAATGTGTAAACCAAATAATGTCTACCTAACCCATTGCCACATGTTGACGTCTCTGACACCTTTATAAAAGTCAGGTTTTTAAACCATTGGGGCAAATATTCTATTTATCAAAATGGGTTCAAACAGTACACGATTCTAAGCGTTTTATGTTTTTAGTAAATGCTCCTTTTCTTTAGGGTAATACAAAGAGGTTGGGTCTACAAATGGCCTATGAGGGAATGTATTAGTTGTTTTGTCTACTCCCGATTCTACCAATGTTTTGAGTGACACATAGGTACTGATGAGGTGTCCGGTTATTTGGCGTTTCATTTAAATCCAATATGTTTGCACATGCGATTAATGTCGTACAAGATAAGGGTTAACTGCACCGACGTTCAAAGCGTAGAGTATGACATTTTACAAGTACAGTTACACCTCTCTATAACGGCCGCTTAATTACATCAAGTATGCTGTGTTAAAGACAGGTGGCTGCTTAAAGCAAGGTGGAAGTAAAACAGAACGCTCCTATAGGAGCGTTCTGTTTGACTTTCACATTGCTTTAAGCAGCCACCTGCCCTAAATAACAACTAATAAACACAATTTAGTGGCCGTTATAGAGAGGTTTTACTGTACCCATTTAACCTTCTAAACTATGTAAAGAGACGAGAGAAATATGCACCGTACCATACTCCGATGAATTATGATATTTTGCAAAACAGGCCTTATACTTAGAAAGCGACACTGATTAAACCTGCATCAAGTAGGGTGAAACTGTTAGAAATGTGTTATGTATAAACATCTGATTGCATCATTTCACGTGATGGCAGCCAAACGCTGTTATTGATAGAAATTAGAAGGGTGTATCATGTTTGTTTTGCGCAAGTCTTTAATTTTAAGAGCATTTTGCACATAAACATAGTCATCTGTAAGAGAAATGAATCCATTATGTAATATATTGCAGATGGTTCTAATGATAAAACGCTATTCGGTGAAAAATATATAATATTCAAAGACTTTAATGCAATTCTGAATTAGGATTACTAAACTGTCTAAACTATTCTTGTCAGTAAGTTTATTCAAGCTATTATAAGTCTAACGTTTGTTCTTTAAAGAAATGCAAATAATCTTAAGAAGAATCATGTTATTGCATATTTGCCCAACCTCTCTATTACAAGTGCAGTTCAATACTTTAACGCTTCGCTTGCTAAGCGCGTCAATATACCTACCTGTAAATAGTGAAGACCCAGATGAGACAGCTCCTACAGGAACTGTCTCATCAGGGTCTGCACTATTTACAAGTTGATTGTGCAACCAGTGCACTCCACAGCAGTGAGTGCACAGTGAAATACTTGTACACAGTGAAGATATATGTAATTATACAACAGGACATGGGTAAAGAAGAAGAAATGTGTCTTAAAATTTAGCAAGAGAAGGGTTAACAAACTATGCACACTCTGTTTCCAGTAATTCCCTTGATCTGAACATAATGAAACAATAGTAAACGATTATTTTAGCATATAAAACAAGGTTGTACTGGAAGATAAACACTCCTACATTGGAATATTTGAAGCACATTGCAAATAGTAACGATATACCATTTGAATTTATACACCAACTATCTCTGATGGACAACATATTATATACTTTGAACCATCGGATAATTCAGTGTTATCTAAAAGATAGCGTTCATTTTATAAATGACCGCTTATACATATAGCGTGTTTGCTGTTCAAATGAACAACATACATCTGAATCAACAATGTAATTATTTCTACCCGTGTAGATTTCCACATAACAATGTTGTGCAGAACACTGTCTGCCATATGGTAAACCCTGTGTCTTTCAATTTGACAAAACATGAGGCCCGGGTATCAGTGTCATGTTTTTATGTTCCAGTTTAGAACATATTCCACAGAGGACCAGATACGATGCGTAAGTTAAAACATTTTCAAGAATAACTTATTTATTTATCCCCCAAACCATATGCGCTGTGACCACTCTTTAGAGTAGTCTCGAAGAGACCATTCTACACAGTGGTCACAACAGGGGGTTTGGCGGAGAAAGGAAAAGTTTAACATTAGAGTACGCTCCTTTGTCTGTTGCTGGGCATTCCAGAAAGCTTACATTCAGGTATTGTTTTATATATGCCAACGGATATTGCTGATGTAGCTACAATACATCATGATATTCACTCGATGTATTATAAATTAATGTATCGTTCAGCATCTGATGTTCCAATTCCGGATTTCATCCACGATAATTCTGCTCTATGTGTTTACATAAAATGCATGAATAACACTCGATTGTTATTTTATGAATAAAAACAAGTCTCCCAATCATTACTTCTCATATATATATTTATAACTGATCCATTTATTCTATTTTATCCGAGGTCGTTGGAAATCAATAGACTAACCTCGGCAAACTCTCTCCATCTGCACAAACTGAACCACCTAATTGCCGTGAGACAATGCTGGTGTATTGTTGTGACCTCCGTAATATTATATATTATGACTCGCCGGTCATAATATTACGACCGGTGGTCATACTATTTCGACCCGGTCATAATATTACGAAAATGGTTCATAATAGTTCGACCCCCGTCATCAAATTTCGACAATGGGTCATAATATTTTGACTCCCTGGTCTTAATATTACGACTAGGGGTCAAACTATTACGACACCTTTACATAATACAAACCGACCCCGCATAAAACAAAATGACTCCCATAAAACATTGACCCCGATACAACATTGACGATTAAAGCTAATGTTTGTATTATTTTGATTCATATTCGGTGTTGCAGTCACATAATGATAGCGGACACTCATTTTCTGAGCCTTTGTTCCGAGACAATGCTTCATTTTTATCACGTTCATAGTTTTTTTGCACCTGGTATGCGTTTCATTAATTCCTTCAGCAGTTGTTATAAAGTTCTAAGCTTATTAATCCAAGCCATGCAGATAATTATCTGTTTAGACTGTTGCCAAGTGAATCCAGAACACACATTTTATACATTGATTTGTAGATCAGTATATCATTATTCGAACATATACGCACACACATCATATATAATCATAAGAGATTTTTTATTCTTCCACGGCCAACCTCGCCTTTTGGTACAATTACAAATAGTGCAAAGCGGCGTCTGGTCTTGGACTTCACTGTTTGGCATTTTCTGTTTATGAAAAGTAAAGGATTATTTCTGAATTTCTATATACTTTAATCATTATATATTTACAAAGAAAAAATAAATTGATTTGCAAACGACTATAGAAATGGCGCTGAAATGGTAAATCTATCTAATTATGATTTCATGTGAAATTCTCTTGCTTTTAATATAATTGATCAACGTCACGGAAAGAGAAACACTTGAACCGAGCAGACGACGCAGACCGAGATAGATCAGACACCACACCAGAGAATGGAATCTGATCGATATCTGGAGTGTTGCTATGATTGCTAACTTATTAAACATTTCAGAAATGTGTAAACCCCGATCCTCCACCTCGTTGCCCGGTTAACACTTCCTCGTCCATTCGGGCGTCACTCCTGCAACGCTGGTCAATTATGACTGTAGTCGTTAAGAGAAAGAACATTATATAGATAATTATTATAACGCAAAGTAAAATCCTCGATTTTGATTGGTCAGTTAGCCATATATAAAAGCCGTGTATCCCTCTAAATTCTGATGTATATACGGAGTCATGAGCATCAATGGAATTTCCCCCGTCGAGGGCCTCGCTTCCTTGCTATAACAAAATAAAAATGACCGACCAGCTTCACTTCGTCGATTCGATTCAAACAACCGCTCTCAAACGAAATAACAAGAGTTTGGGGCGGAAAAAAGTTATCCATTTAGAAACATTTGTTATAGTTGTTGTATAACAATGTAGCCTAAATGAACCTGATACGTGGCGAAGGTCTTATTCTGCTCTGATGCTGCAAATGTTGTCAAAGTGTGTGTGCACGTACTGATTAGCTCCCAACCCCCGCTTTTACAAAGACAATCCACACCCGATTCTACTCAGATTTTATTTATGCACATGCACAGTACACGTACCTGTAAATTGCAGTATAGCCGCTCCTTCCAACGCCCACTATTGTTTGAATATTATAAAACCGTCATTTTGACGTCATCCAAATGACGTCGGAATTGCGCTCTCAACCGTTCTCATGCTGAAAACTAGTGTCTGCTTAACCGCTGATCTGCTGAAAGTTTTACTAACGTCTGATTCTTTCAATCATTTGAGAAACTAATGCACTTGGAAGATCCCTTTCTATCCACAAATATAATGAACTGGTTATTATACACGATGAACTAGGGTTGTAGAGTAATATATAAGCCCTTACCTTACAGTAAGAGGCCCCTGAGGGGAAGCAAAACGACGCCTACATTAACAACGCTAATTAACTGCTACAAATATTAAACTTTGCAGTATAATAAAATCGTTATACAGATCATTGGCGGGATATCTGACTTTTTATTCCCTGCAGAGGAAAATACATGTAGCCCTCGTCTAACGGCTCGGACAACATGATTTTTCCCAGCAGGAAAGTCAGATACCCCGCCAATGATCTGTATAACTAATAATATACTGCGCATGTAAATGTAGCCTTTAAAATCGTTTGATCGTAATATTCCAACAAATTTGAACATGCCTGGTATTTAATAAAACATGACTGTTGGTGCATTTCTTCCCTGCAGCTTACCAGAATTCGCATACTCCTACTTAAACGTGTAAACCTTATATATTCTAGACCCGGATCATTCTAAGCTTGCCGTTCAATCAGGCACAAAGTGCAAATATCATCATAGTTGGTGATACATTTAAGTGAAACATTCTAAAACTTCGATGGAATGGTCGATTTAATTTCAAGTACCAGGGGAGTCAAAATGTTTCAAAGAGGGTCATTGTTTTACGGCACGACAGTAACGATGTAATACGGGGATTACTTTTTATTTCATTACACCGGAACAATATATTGCCAACTCAACCATTTCCTCCATAAATACGCATTTCTACGCCTCTGTAAAAATCACCTATTGAAACCATTGTGATAAATAGAGCATTTGCTCCTATAGGAGCAAATGCTCTATTTATCACATTGGTTACAAACTATAACATTTTAAGAGTTTCATTTTCTCTAGTTAATGCTCCCTTTCGGTACATTTATTCAAAGAGATTGGATAAAAAATAGCCTAAGATCAGGTAGGTACACAGTAGTGAAGATCTCAACTTTTAAGAGCATCGTAGAAAAACATCATAAATATATCTTGCATAACTTTATAGATATTACGTTAAGAAATCCTTCAAAATAGTAGGACATGGCGGTATATGACACGTCTTAAGAAGCTTCAACATAGAGACTAAATTGAAACATATCTTATGAGTTCTGTAACGCATTCATTGTGATCTGAAACGTCTTTCAGATAACTACAGGAGTTCGACAGATACACACCTGTTGTCACCGGTCCTTTTTGGGGGTTTTGTTTTCAACATAGTCATCTATAAAATAATACAGGAAACGTTTTACTACCCCCCCCCCCCCCCCAAATCTATATCGACATGATGACAGGTCCATATTCATTACATGTTTTACTACCCCCCAAATCTATATCGACATGATGACAGGTCCATGTTCATTACATGTTTTACTACCCCCCAAATCTATATCGACATGATGACAGGTCCATGTTCATTACATGTTTTGCTAACGACAACGAGTGCCTTGATAGTCGACCGTAATACCAATGGCAAGGAACAAATGGGCATTTATTTATATTTAACCCTTTCGCCGCTAAATAAATTCCGTTTGCTAAAATAATCGCCTGCTTTAGGTTTTAAGGTGAAGTTTTCTTCAAATTATTTCAACGCAAAAACATAATCAAAATGTCAAACTGAGACACCAGGTTACGCAGCGTTTTATCTGGATCCAAACTGATTGTAGAGTTATCATAGAATCGCCTATTTCGGAAACAGAGTAAGCTAATATATATGTTTAATACACGACGGATTGGTCTTGTTTTGAAAGGACGCTTGAGAGGCGCCACTCCTCACACCTTCTGATCGGTTAACAACGTTGCCCGCATATATGCTCTCTTTGGTTCTGGATGATGTCTTCAGTTTGACAGAATTGTACTTGACAGTACTATCTCACGAGAGCCAGCAAAACATTGTCACCGTTTGCCAAATTTTCAGATTCCCCGTGGAACATTCGACACAAGTATCGATTGGAACGGTTAAACAGCCTGCTTGTTTCTTCTTCTGTTGATCAGTAAAATGGCCAGTGAAACAGTGAAGCAGGGTATATTATACTAACCGATGTCTATTGCAAAGGACAATGATATAATCAGACAATTGAAGATCATGGAGACGCATGCACGCCACCGTTCATACTGTAACAGTCGTCCGTTTCAAACACAGCATCTTGTCATGGTGTTGTCCCAATACCATTATAAATCATTTTAAATCTTACCCTGCAGTGAAAATTTAATTTGTATCTGGTGCAATGTTGACTCATTCCAGGGTCCGTGCTTATAAAACGTTTTAGTTAAGTTTGAGTTCGTTCTCAAGCTTTTGATTGGTCAGATTTGAGTTCTCAAGCTTTTGATTGGTCAGATTTGAGCCTAAGGCTCAAATCTGACCAATCAAAAACTTGAGAACGATATCAGACTCAACTAAAGTTTTATAAGCATGGACACAGTATGATAACGATTTTGAGAAACTATTGGCCGAATATCTGAGTTGGATCCTAATAGGACGATGAGTTACTCCGCGCTCCATCGCTATCCAAGTCAGGTCGTTCGTCAGTCACGTTTAGCAGGTTATGGGTTAATAAATTTATTAGAAGATGATGTATTTTGTCGCGTGCGTTCGGCGTATCTGATCCCATAAATTTTCTATGACATGTGCCAGACAATGGCGGTATGTGTTACAAAGCAGTTTTGGGGAATAGTGACGTAAATGAATGACAGTGGCATTGGTCATTCACTTCCGTTACTTTTTGGTTTGTAGTTGCTTTTGCTTTAACTCTTTCGCCTAGGAGATTACCTATACAAACAGTTTGGACCCAGATGAGACGTCGAGTAACTCGGCGTCTAATCAGGATCCAAACTGTTTGTTACTGTGACTTTTCTGAAACAGAGATGAACAAAAATAACAACAAACGAAAAGACGAAAGCGTTCAAGCCTTACATAGTGAATATTCATGAACGACATAATTACTTTAATTAGCTGATTGTACAATGGTAAACACAGAGGCATTGGACCGTGTAATAAACAGTAGAATAATACCTATATACTTTCATAAGCAAAGACAGCAGCTAACCCGGATCAGAGGGTTCGTATAGAAGCTGACTGAACTGGGTCTTCTCTGTTTGCAAAGACGTGAAATGGCGTACATATGGAGTGCATAGTTGGCCACATCTATTAGGTCACAACTAAGCTGACTTTATGTCCTAAGCTTGACATCATTTTGGCTATGTTTATACATGTATATTCACCATTTCATTTAAACAGAACTGTACCCAGGGCACATCGGTCACTCGCCAACTCTAGCTGGCTAACACGGCCGTTACCCTTTCTCCACATGCATCAAAAAGTAGTAAAGTCAAGCAGGAAAAGCCACACACAAAACTCCACCATCACCAAAACACCGACAGAATTGGACGCCTTTTAACTCATTTGAAAGCTGGGTAGACCCAAATCTACTTTCATACTTTCATCCTGTTTTAAGCTACCACCGACCTTAATTTACTGCTAAGGGTGTATCTGTAGCATGCTAGCAGATTTATAATAGTGTTAAGTACTGAAATTATTTTACCCTTTACTCTACAGAAATCCTTTTGCGAAAAGAGTAAACAGACCACACGGTCCCTATAGGAGACGTCTGATCAGGGCCTGTGTTGTTTGCCTAACATTATTGCTTACATGAACGCTCATGTAATAAATTGTTAAATAAACAACCAAACAAACATAATCAAAAGTATTTATACACAAACATCGAACACATTGCTGATGCTTACAATCGAAACCAGACGTTCGTTTTTGTCTACTCTGTTTTCTAGCATCCGAATCTACTTTCTCGTGGTGCTACTCGTAAAGAAGACAGGTGATACAGACGTGTGCCCTAGTACATGATAGGTATGCGCCGGTACCAATGTGGAGATAATGAGAGCAGACAAAGTAAACTTGGCATATTGCATGTCTGCCTGGTTCATGTTAGTTATCACAGTATAAGTTAGATAACCGACAGAGCACGTGCGCCTATCGAGGTTATGTGTCGACATATCTACATATTACGTGCGTATTTCGCTATCCATGCGGAGAGTGTCCTACTTTATTCAACGTTACAAGTGCAACGCATTGGAACTCACTCCCAGTCATATTTTCCTGACACAATGCCAACCTGTTCTACTACCAGATCCCCTCCCCCAATATGCTGCGCGTAAAGCAAAGGGACACACTACGTTCACCCTAGTGTCACTTAAATGTTTGACTGGACCCAGTCGCTGCTCGAACTGTGGTTACATTTTGCTTTCATCGTTTATTCTGACGATTTAGCTGCCAAGGAAGTTATAAATATATTCCACACAAGCACATAAATTCGTTTCACCAATGTTTAACAAAAGTCAATTATTGTTTGCTAATTGGTAACTAACGTCGAAGGCATATTTCAGCTTATGCTATTTGTCCTTGAAAATAACCTTTCATTACGTTGCGTTTGTATCGGATCGCCGCTACAGTAAACTCTCTAAAACTATTATGACATGCACAATACAGTCCTGTAGAGGATTAAAAGAAATGTTCACGTCAATTAGACTCATTATAATCAAATCAGTCCACCAACGCCTAATGAAGTAGAGAACAGATTATAAAAGTGTTGCTATTCACTCCTCCGCGTTGCGTTCCTAAACAGTCAATTATGGATACGACTGAAATTATGGTACGCTCTTATATACAACAATCGTAACTGGAAGTTGCTATCATCATATGTTACAACTAACGATAAGTCATGTCAAATATGTCAAAAGGGTAAAAATGCTACACATTTGGATGTGGTGTAATTTTGTTTACTTTTGAAATTCGATTAACCCATTTGCTCCCACGATCCCATATAAGGGACGTAGGCAAACAGTGTAGACTCTGATCAGACGCCGCATAATGCGGCGTCTGATCAGAGTCTACACTGTTTGCTGATAGGAATTTCAATGTAAAACAAAACGAAATTGAAAATTTAGGCGAGGCACCCCTTAGATAAAAAATGGACTAATCCAATATATAATTATGGAAGAATCCACTGGGGGCATATGGGTGAAGCTTATCAAAAGGTATTGACCGAATAACGATCAATACGAATAACAAACTGCTTGAATCCTCATCTGGAACCAAACCGTTTGCAAATGCAAGTCAGTTCGCGAACAGCGGGAAAATGGTAAACGGGGGTCAGGCAGCGGATTTATTAGATAAAGGTTAAAATAAAAACAATTGTTATCACCTAGCTAAATTGATAAAGAACTCTTCATCCATTCCGTGTACACCATGATATAAGTAACTATACATGTACTGGTATGTTTACGCATAAATTGCTATAGTTTTGTGCTGATTAACGTCCATTTCTGCCAACTATGTTCTAATTGGACGCCCCAGAGAGAGAGAGAGAGAGAGAGAGAGAGAGAGAGAGAGAGAGAGAGAGAGAGAGAGAGGAAGCGGGTACAGTGAAACCCGGGCGCGACGCCTTACTCTTATTTTGTCTGATTCTTTTATTTGTTCAATGTAAAACACTGATACAGTCGACCTCGGTTTATAAAGTCTCATCCGAAGGCGGTGGATCGAACCAGGGACCCCTGGTAATGTAGTTGGCATAGACTGAGGACAAATATTCCGAATCATGTTTAAAAGAAGGTATAGACGGAGAGCATACCATTGAAAACATATTGAGAACGTATACAATCGAGACCATGTAACTGAGAACTTAATTGAGAAAATAAAATTGAGAACATAACATTGCGAACATGTCATTAAGAATATATTATTGAGGACATAGTATTGAGACAATGTTGTTTTGATCATATTCCGGAGAACATATTGATCAGAACATATTATTAAGAACATATTATTGAGAACATGCCATTGAGAACATATCACTGAAAACTTATAATTGAGAAAGTAATTTTTTGAGAAGTTAATATTGAAAACATCATTGAGAACTGTATTGAGAACATACTATATAAATATAATACTATATTATTGAGAACATATCAGAACATATTCTTTAAAAATGTACAATTCATAATTATTTAATCCTACCCCAGATACAGACGTGTTTACTCCTTTGCAAAGAAAGTAGACCCAGATCAAATGGAGCCGTCTGACCATGATCTACTATATTTTCACTACAATAAACACATTTTTTCACTACAATTATTTAACATGATGTTCTGTTCTAGACCATCATCGTTCAACTGCTGACTGTAATCAATGCGACAGGCTAGTATTAGATATATAAAATGGGAAGATGTGCAAACACTGGTCATAACGTTCCTCTACTATGAATGTACACTTTCACAATTCCCAGGTAAATAGTTTCCCGCATTCCGAGGATTAAATCTAATCTTTTAATTAAGTTTAGTTACGAGAACTGGGACAAAATTGTTCCTGGCGTCCATGAGTTAATTCTGTCACAGCCAGCTAAATTGATCAACGGCTTCTAGCAAATATCACACTTCAGTAACACTTAACACTGGATATTTCATATATAACAGTTTCAGTCACACCAAACACTATGTATTTCAATTGTAAAACTCAGTTACATGTAACACTGGCTACTGGTGGTGCGGGGGTCTAGTGGTAACGCGCTTGACTACCAATCTGGAGGTCATATCCCGGTCCCTCCGGATATTTCAGAGACGCTTTTCAGTGTCTCACATCCGCATGGGGTTGCCTTCTCTTCACCAAGGGTTAAAATGGGTACATGTGAGGATCACTAACCGGTACTGCGGCTGCATGATTGTGCCATAATTATGTTTAGCAGTGCTCAATATTTGACCAGGGGAGTAAATGTACAGTCGACTGACCGGTCATTCGGACTGAAAGTATACTATAACTAGGAACGTTACTTTACTTTTACTTAATACAGAAAACTCTGAATAACTATTAACGCTGGACAGGTCAGATTTAGTATTCTTACTCACATTTAACACGGGACAAGTCAACTATAGCACACTAAGTCATACTGCACTAGTTACATCATTTAAAGTACTCTCAGTCACACTTAACATTGTTCACATCAGTTAAAGCCCTCTCGGTATCACCTATTTAAAACAGTACATGTCAAATGTAACGCTTTCAGTCGCCAATGTAGCACACTCGGTCACAGTTATAACTTTCAGTCACACTTAACACTAGGCATGTCAAATCACGCTCAGTCACGTCACCATTAGCACTGGGCACATCAAATGTAACACTCTTCGTCAACATTAACACTGGACAAATCAAATGTAACACTCTTCGTCAATATTAACACTGGACAAATCAAATGTAACACTCTCAGTCACCATTAACACTAGACATATCAAATATAACACCCTCAGTCACAATTAACACTGAACACTTCGAATGTAAAACTCTCAGTCATCATTAACACTGGATACTTCAAATGTAACACTCTCAGTCACCATTAACACTGGCTACTTCAAATGCAACACTCTCAGTCGCCATTAAGACTGGATACTTCAAATGTAACACTCTCAGTCATTAAAACTGGACACATCAAATGTAACACTCTCAGTCTCCATTAGCACTGGATACGTCTAATGTAACACTCTCAGGCACCATTAACACTGGACCTTTTAAAATAACACTTTAAGTCACACAATACTGGATACTTCAAAATAGCACTTTCTGTCCACTCGATTCTACTTAAAACTGGACTAGTCAAATGAAACACTTTCAGTAACCATTAAGACTGGACACGTCAAATGTAACACTCTCAGTCACTATTAACACTGGACAAGGCATATATAATTGGACAAGTCAGTATTAGTACCCTCAGTCAAACTTCTAATGTAATATTTTCATTCATACTTAATACTGGATTCTTCAGATGTAACACATGTGTTGAAATGGTAGTTTGTATTGTTATCTGAAATATGCTATAAAATGTTTGTCCTAGGTAAGACGTCCTCGGTGGCAACGTTATAACCCTTTACCTCAGCAACGCTTATGTAAGAAATAACACCACTAGAAACTTTAATTAATTGATGTTTAATAATGGTGTGAACCATTTGCTTTAAAGCCGACGCCAATACCGACAACGACGCAAATACCGACACCAGCGCTAATATGGTAAATCGACACCAAAAACCAACACCGACGCCGATGCTAATACTGCATCGACGCCATGACCGACGTCAACGCCAATACCAACACCGAAGCAGACATCGACAACCGACGCCTAAAACAAAACCGAGCAGAACTCGACTACTGACGCCATTACTGACACCGATGACGCCGACACCAGCACCAATATCGACAACGACGCAATTACCGACACCGACGCCGACATTGCAACCGAGGCCTTAAACAACACCGACCAAAATCAATTACTTATGCCATTTCCGACACCAATGACGCCGACAGCAACACCAATACCGACAACCGACGCCAATACCGACAATATACAATAAGGTTGTATTGTATTATATTGTATTGTCAGCCGATGCCAATAACGCTGACATCAATACCGACACCGACGCCAATACCGACATCCGACGCCAGTATCGAAACCGAAGCCGGCGACAGCGCTGTCGAATACGACTCTTAATTCTTTTGGAGACAAACGTCTAAATTGTAATTAATTGCTACTTGTAAATACGTGCAATTCTTAAAAGCATGAACCGTATGCATAGAACTAGAAAGGCTGTGACAAACTGTATAGCTTTTGATCTGACATTGTAAAGGCGGTGTCTGATTTGTTACAGCATATTGGTGAAATCGGTGGTGAAAGAGTTAACGCGATTGACAACTGTAATGATTGAAATGTAACATAAATACTTTGACTGGCTCAAATGCAGTATTTTACTTCATCTCTTCAATTCGTTGGATCAAAATCTTCCTAGTAAGTGTATTGGTGTAATTCTAACCACTTCATGTGGAATTTTGCCAGTACAACATGGTATACATACTTGTTTTTATGGTTGTTCATCAATGCAACTCATATATAATTCTATTAGTGACATCGTGACAGAGTAATAGAAACGCCTCAGTAAATGTGCTACATGTTTTAACCTAGATCGCATTTGCAAACTACAGAAAAAACCCTCTGATGTGACCACAAAATTGGACATACTTCTGGGTGGCAGAGGCAGGTGGTAGCTTAATGTAGGACGAAAGTTATGCAGAAATCTCCCTGCATAATCTTCGTCCTGCATTAAGCAACCACCTGTTTATGAAGGCAGAAAGGTTTATTCATGAAATGGTCTCATTAGAGGGGTCCTACTGTACTTGAATCAAGGTTAGACACCGAGTAACCCTTTCCTCCATAAATACGCCTTTCTACGCCTCTGTAAATGTCATTTTCATAAATAGAGCATTTGCTCCTATAGGCGCAAATGCTCCATTTATCACAATGGTTTCAAACTACAAAATTCTATCATTTTCCTTTTCTCTAGTTAATGCTCCTTTACAGTAGATTTATTCAAAGTGGTTGGATATACAAATAGCCTATGGAGGAAAGGGTTAACTGAAGATCCAAGCTGTTTGACACTGGGTCAGTAGTTTTTCAAAAGCGTAGTCAACAGACGGTATTTGTTCATATACGGTATTTGGTCACTTTTCGAGGTGCAGGTGCAATTTTACATACTATTTCGTTCTACAGGTTAATCCAATAAAGACAAACGATATTTGCTTTTTACCTCAGTGGGTGTTGAGGTCAGACAGAAGTCAGACAGAACAACGACGCTCTAGTAGTTTGGGACTAATTTAACACACTCAATGATACATATTCGATGCGGCAAGTACACGTCGATGCTTATTGGCAGAGTCCATAAATTATGAAGATGTATAATGTGTGATATGAGACTTTTGAATAAAAAACAATGCAGAGACAATCGTTGGGAATGCTAGTACATTCGTGTACCGCACCTTTCAACACAGAAGTCGCCGGAAAGCGACTTACCCGACCTCTGATAATCTTTTGGTGAAATCCATGTGTGTGATTGGTTGAATTCTGTCAGGTGATCGAAGAGTAAAACTTATACACGGTCACTGGAAATTCAATACACAGTCAGTAGAAAACCAATACACGGTCAGTAACTAGGTTACTTCCCCTGCCAGCGTAGGGCCCAAACTTGACGTAATGGCTGCACGGTCTTCTTGTCAGCAAATGGTTACTGAGTAAATTAGATTTTATTTTAAAGTTAAATACAAAACGGAATTTTGTATTGGATTTGTTTTCCGGCATAATTTTGGTTAGCTCAATTGGACTCTGCCGAATTGATGTTGGGCCGAATTGACACGATACAGTTACAGTAAGAGTTGTCGTTAGTTTGTTAACGCTTTGTTCCCTTAGACGCAGACGAGATTGAGAAAAAGAAGCATCTGCGCACTGATAGAATATAGACTGGTCATCGGTGGGGTAAATTCATTACGTAGTCATGTAGTGACCGGGTATAGCTGGAACAATTTGACCTGGACCCTGACCTACTTAATTTGCATAAATAAAAATTTGTAACATTGCACGGGTTTATCCTCGGCACGTGTCCCGGTAGGCAACTATGCATGGCCACACTCGTGATTGTATGGTTTACATATGCACGGGCTAATTTCAGCGAGAATAGACTTCACGATTTACAGGCGGAGTTTTATTTATACAGCGTCATCACTCTCATTATGTATTCTGAATAAAGGTGAGGGTCCAGGTCAAATTGTTCGAGCTATATGGGATGATACCTGGTAAGTAAATGTTATACCCGACTCGGCTTCGCCTCGCCGGGTATAACATTTACTAACCAGGTATCATCCCGTACTCGGTCACTACATGACTATGCAACTAATATTACAGGGCCTTCTGTAGCGGGAATATTGTGATTACTATAACAAACAGTTTGCATCATGATGAGACGAAGGGTAAGTCAATGTCTCACCAGGATTCAAACTGTTTGACATACTACATGTACTTACATATTAGAGAAGATATTAAGGATTATTAAAGTCGAAGAACATTATTTGGCACCAAAGGAATTAAACAGGTCTTTATTCCGGTCAATTAAGCATCTATATAAATATATACGTACAGCTGCATCAAACGAGGATTTAAATGAAAACTATAACACCAATTAAATTCCTCTCCCTTGAATTTCATACATAACCTTATAAATCTATATACTTCATACAAATATTTGTTTATAACAGCAAACAGTAATTAGCAGTGACTTGGAATATAAAATGAATTGTAACCATTTCCCGCTCCCGCGACCAAACTCGCGTGTGCAACGTGTTTTGGTCAAGATGAGACTCCGAGTAACTTGGCTTCTCATCAGGATCCAAATTGTTCGAGAGTCAGTCCATATGTTTTATTCGGTTGGAGGCAGAATTGGTTTTCTGTTAATTTATTGTGTATTTCAGATCAATTTATTAGTCTGTTAAGCATTATTTGTGAAAATAGTTTTGCTAAGATGTTTAATAGTGTTATCCCTCTGTAATGTTTTGCTTCGTTTGTGGACTCGCCTTTATGGATTGCCCCAGGATATCAAATATCCTGCACTTTTGAATATTTTATTGAAAAGTTTGTGGGAAAAAGGTGATATGATTTATTGTGTAGTTTTAGATATTTCCGAGGAGAGACCATCTGGTCCAGGGCTTTTTAATACACAGTAGAAAAGGAACACTTTTGGTGTTGATAGCATAATTAAAGCTACTAAGTAAATGGAAAAGATGGACATAAGACGTTTGCTCTTGATAAAAGTACAAGCTTTGTAAACAAACAAAACATGGCTCCTTTTATTTGAAAACCTTTGTTTTTATCCTTGATGCACATGTCGACCAAGTAAACGTTTACGTTGGTTTAAAGAATAAAATATATGGATGACCTTAATTTTGTGAAAAGAAAAAGGACCTATCCTTCTTTGAAGAATGGCAACGTGAAATAAACAACTATTGCTCCTCATTACAGCATGCACAAAATAAAGTTTTAACATTTTCTCCGTTTATCTATACAGAGGTGTATTTTGGTGAATCTTTTATTGAATAAATATTTTGGAAAAAATAGAATGGACACTAAATATCACTGACATCAGTAGTGTTAACTGAGATGCACAGTATTTAAATATAATTATCTTTAAATGCAGCAGACGAGAATTAAACAGCTTCTTTATGATCTTTCGGATATGAGCTAACTCGGCAAATATGTTTAAATGTATCTGTGAGAGGAAGGTTAACAACAAACATTCGAAACAATCTAATCTACACAAATAAAGTACATGTAACATATGTATTTACGAAGCAGTGATAACAAAAGGGCAGTGTACCATATGTGCGGTGTGCGGTGTGTGGTAACCCGCTTGACTACCAAACCGGAATGAAACCAATGTGTCAACAATACCAGTCTAACAAACCATATAACCGTTAACTTAACTTAGTACAGTATAATGTATCGGTATCATGCCTGTGCATTGACCATAACATTTCAAAATCACAAGTTTCTACCCAGTTTTGATAAGTTTAAAATACTTATTTCAAACGTACATATGAACTGTTTTGAATAATGAAATCCGTGAGAGTCCGCAAGACGTCGAAGACCAGTATAAAAATTCCCACAAGAAACTGGCAAGACATTCTTAAACAGCTCGTTAGTAGCTCGTATGTGGTCGTGCGATGCTTGTGTGTTGGCGAGATAATTGTTGGCAAATGTAACACTTTACCTCATGAATATTAATGTCAGAAATAGTAACATCGTGAGTATTAATTAGCTGAAGTGTTAAAATATTATAAAGTTTGCCATGGCAGACAATGCAGAATCAGGTCTGTATGGGGTAAAAGCTTAACCCTTTACTCCAAAAATACACCTCTCTATGCCTTTGCAAACAGATGAGGACCCAGATCAGACGACTCCTGTAGGAGCCGTCTGATCAGGGCCTGCTCTGTTTTCTTATGATAAAATATAGATATGATTCTACAGTTTCTGCCATGGCCAAACATTCATGTGACAACGTGCTATTATAGCGATAAATCTAATTAAAATCAATGATATCATTATTCGTTACATGGATATCCATGGGTTAAGATTCTTTCAATGGATATGTGCGATCTGTTCAAGAAACTCTCGTCTTCAAGGCTGCCGTGTAACCTCTTTTAAATAATCTTTGTTGAATGTTCCCGAGCACATTGGGAGTATATTTCTCACGATACCCATAAAATCTAATTTCACAATCTGCTTATGGACTCCTTGTCAAATTGCTAAAATTTTGCCAATAGCACTTAGGCTGGTTTACGAGATGTGACCGAGACATAATCGATCTTTTAACCACAGAGCAAGGCAATAGTCATGAATCGCGTGGCATTGAATGCACAAAACGACGATGTAAACTAACCGATGTTAAACCTTCACATGCTCTAAAATAAAGTCTGCTAAAACCCCGGGCCGTTACATTGTCTATTAAACCTTACAACGCTGACGTTTGAAATGGACTATTCCAAAATTCAAACAGGTCAAGCGTATGGTGAATATTTAAGGATTTGCTACACAAAGGTGTAGCATGACACACAGTGCAGACCCTGATGAGAGGGGTCCTATAGGAACCCTCTAATCTGAGTCTACACTGTTTGCAAAGGATATTAGTATTTCGTGTCCCGCATAGTGTTAACGTCAGGTTCGCTCATTATGTTCAGTAACTATCAATCGAATTACGCAGTCTCATCTGGATCCAAGCTTCCAAGCTGCTTGAAAATATCAGCCAGGTAGCACTTATCATGTTAAGAGTTAATTTGTGGGAGGTGTGAGATTCATATCTAAATTATAGACCATAAACAATAGATATATCTCTCTATATATATCCCATATCATTTAACTGATTTTATTTTATCTGGCCAGAGTATAAGGTACATGTATATCCACTTTGCTTATTGACTTATCATTGTAAAAACAGCAACTTTTACACACCCTACAATTATGTTATCATTCTATTGCCAGGCTCGGGCCAGCCTATTGAGAATGTATTTATGATTAGACGTGATATACTGTTATCAATCTACGTTAAAATATGCCTGTCTGTACACGTTCATACATGCACAGTGGGTAAACCTTGCAGTGCCAGTATTGTTTGTTAGAAGTCTTAACTCTTTCGGCGCCAATGTCGCCTGTCGGCACCATTGAAAACAGTGCAGTCCCAGGTCTATCTCTGGAACTTCACTGTTTTTTTGTATTATTTTAGCCCAAGCATACAGGTTTTTAAAAACAAATGTTGTACTAATATACCTTTATTATTTAGTTTAGAATTATATTTAATATGAAATTATTATTGCAGACGACACTTTTAAATTTGGCACCAAAAGAGTAAAAACATGCCTTTCTTTTTTGTTATAAAAGGATAACCACTTTGCATGTATGAATGTGTACAAAAGTCTCAAAGAGACGCACAAAGACATAACAAACAAACAATAGGGGAAGATGGAAGTACCGCCTTGGAACGGTCAGTCGCAACTGTCACTAGGGGTTTAAACTGGTTATGGGGCGCCTAACCTCACGGTTAATCCATTCCCATCCTAAAAGACAAACGGTGTAAATAAACATATCACCTCTCCGAACAATCTACAACAATCGCGATGGCAAATACAGTGGTAAATTTATAATATATTTAAGTGAAACAAACTCGGCCCACCTATCGTTAGTGTACTCAATGATTGAGCTGCAGACAGTGTAACTGTATAAAATTACTAAAGTGTATGACAAAAACAGCAGGTATTAAAAGCTTGTGTGGCGGTCGTAAAAATGACCAATTACTTCATTCTCAGTGTTGTTATATTTTCTGGTCCTTCGGGATCATTAGTTTTGAAAATTAAAAACTGCCTGGTGCTAAGGGCATAAGTTGTGTTGCACTTTTAATTACTTCTTATGATCAGACTCAATAAAACAGAGTCTGCAATGTTCTCTTCTCGCATGGCTACTTTTGCTTTCGAAAGATCTCCCATTTTCAAAATATAGTACAAAGATCCGCCGTCTTTCCGTTTCCGGATTTTAGAGGGCGTCTTCATAGAGTACTAAGCCTTTCTGCGTAAATGAAAAGAAGGCAGGTATGACTGCCAACTGTAAAAGGCTGAAACAGTTGGTGGAAAGGTATTGTAGGTCCTGGCGCTGACAACAGAGCGTGGAAATATAGTATCAAACATCTGAGGTTGAAAATAGTCGGTAGAAAAGTATCCTCCAACACCTAAGGGTGAAAACAGCGGGTGGAAATGTATCCTGAAACGATAGAAGCTGAACAGCGGATTGAAAGGTATTTTCAAACATAGCCGGCTGAAGGCAGTATGTGTAAGGTATTCTCAAGTACATGTGACTGAAATGCGGATGGAAAGTTATTCTCAAATACCTGAGATTAGACAGTAGGAGTAACAACCGAGGATGAAAGATGGCCATAAATACTTAAGCTTGAGTGGATATGTATCCTCAAAATTCTGAAGCTGACAAAAGGGGATTGAAAGGTATTCTAAAGCCCTTCGTGTAGAATAGAAATCAGTGGATGGAAAGGTGGCATCAAACAAATGAGGCAGAACATAGTGGGTTGAAAGTTATCCTAAATCACACGGGATTGAATACAAAAGGTGAAAAGTGTTTCATACTACTGCTGCCGACAACAGTGGGTATAAAATATAAGAAAGCTGAGACTGAAACCAGTGAATGGAAAGCTATGTGAAGCTGGCAGTGAGTTGTGGTTTAGGGCTGAACATTCATTTCTATACTTTGCATACAAGTATCAAAACATGGTAACGAAACCACAACCAGAAGTGATTAATACATAACTTGCCATGGACTGGCCATTAAAACACACGATTATATTATAATGTAAATACACTGCCGGCCGCGATTACACAGCCAGCAGTGAGTTAAACATTCCTTAAATGTGAATCCACAGCTGATAACGAAGGTCCAACTGACAGTGGGTTGAACATTCAAACACAAGACCCTGAATCAAAGCGAATACACTGCTAGCCTCGAATACTCAGCCAGCAGTGAGTTGAAAATTCGTTAAATGCGAAACCACAGGTGAAAACTGAATGTCTAACTGGCTTTGGTTTGAACATTAAAACACATGACCACATGCAAACCTACAACTACAAATCGAATGTCTAATTAACAGTGTGTTGAATATTCCAACAACAGATCACATGCTAATGTTAATACACTGCCAACCGCGAATACACAGCCAGCAGTGAGTCCAACATTCGAAAAATGCGAACCCACAACTGAAACTCGAATGTTGAACTGGTAGTGGGTTGAACATTCAAACAGTTTCGAATACCCAGCCAGCACTGAGTTCAACTTTTGTTAAATGCGAACCCACAACTGAAAACTAAATCGAATGGCAGTGAGTGAACATTTAAACATCATTACATTAATACGAATAAACTGCCAGTCACGAATGTGTTCTTCGAGTTTTGGCCCTGAGGTTAAGCCTTACCTTTAATTGGAAATTGGCGGTTTTACTTATTTTAATGAATAAATTCTGATAAGTAATGCTCCAAATACAGGTGTTGAAGATATTGTGAAGTTTCAGGGAACTCAGGGAGAGAGACTAAAACTAAATGAAAGGACAATATATAGAAAAAGACTGAGGGTAACTCGGACCCCTTCAAATGAACAATGGACGGGTTCTTAAGTAAGATCTGGACGCCTTTTCCTTAAATAATATGGGAATAAATTGAAGTTAACCCTATCTAGCTAATCACCATCTTATCCAACTGTGCAAACAGCTTGGATCCAGATAAGACGCCATGTCTTAGTTGTTTGACATTCAAATGCTTGGTCGAATCGGAAGTAGTCAAAACTTCAGTATATCCTGTAGGAGCAGTCTGATAAGAATATGCTCTGTTTGCTTTTTACATGATGCAGACCTGATTCTACAGTTTTGTTTTTTAAAGGCAAACTCCACTGGACCAATTTTCGGATCGATCGAAGTTTAATGCTGATTACGCTGAATAAGCATAAACATTTCGCCCGATACAATTTATTTTTTTTACTGTTTGCCTCTTAATGTAAAGGATGCAAAATGGATGTTGTACAATTTGGATACTAATAAGACACCTGTACAATGTACCTCTTGATCCGAACTGTGTGCAAATATTTTATTTTATTAGCCTGTAGCATGTTCATGATGAAGCTCAATTATATCTACTAAACAAACAGGTTCATGTGTTTATTTTGAACTAATCCTGTCGTAAGACAGCAATGAAATTGACAAGGGAACGATAGAATGAGCAAAGTACTTTTCATTTTTGACAAATCCGCTTAACTGCTACCGTACCAAGCTATGTCTTTACCAGTGGTCATATCAAAACAGTTTGGATCTACATAATATGTCTACGGCTTCTTATCAATATCAAATGTTTTGTCATTCTGATTTGTTTTGAAAATTTATTGAGAAAATAAATCTAGATTTAATTGTAAGCTGACAAAACTTATTGCAGACGACAATTGATTACAAGCGCGAAAAGGTGGATGCCATACAAGGATCTATATCTAACTAATGACGTTGCCTAAATGTTTCTGCCATGAGCGAGGTTGAGCTATCTTGCATGATTACGCATGTCTGATTGAATTACCAGTGGCGTCCTGGTTAACCCATATAATACTAAGTAACTTTCGTCTACAGCAATTATAGCCTGCTTCGGTTCTCAAAGTACATTAATCATTTCATTGCGGGAATCAAGTTACTAATATTCTTTTGTTAAAATTATAGACCCAGGTGAGAGGGCTCCGAGAGGAGGTCCTCTCATTGGTGCCTGTACTGATTGTCATGTTACACTTTCTCACTGTCAATGATGAGGATATTGATCCAGCAAACAGTGTTGGTCGATACGAGTTGCAGAGTAACTCGACAGCTCACCAGGTCCCACATTGATGTACCAATGCTTTGAAGAGAAAAGCGGGAAAATTCAAAATTCAAAATTGAAACGAAATTTTGGAAACAAAAACACGTGAGAGTTAAATAGATTAATATTCACTGATTTTGTTAGTGAATTTTATCTGAATGTGATTCAGTTACATTGATTTTTTACCCCTATGTTGTCTCAGTTACCAGTTACACGGCGTTTGTTTCAGTTACACTGATGATTTTGTTTCAGTTACTATGAGTTTCGTTTCATTAGATTACTTTTATTAACATGTGGCAAATATGTTTTACAATGAAGAAAATATTCCAAAAAGGGAATTATAATACATAAATGCTTCAATAGCTCTTATCTAATATTTAGACCACTAATGGCCTTTTTCGAAAATTAATATGTCAAAATACACGTCACAATTTTGTTACATGCATTCAGCAATAAAATCAAAGAGAATATCATATATTATTCTCTTTGATTGTATGGCTGAATGCATGTAACAAAAATGTGACGTGTATTTTACTATGACAAACTTTGAAAAAGGCCCTTAGTGGTCGAAATATTAGATCAGAGCTATTCAAGTATTTATGTAATATATCTTATACATTCCATTCATATTCTCAGATACTATTTATGTCAAATCCATAATCTCTGACTTTCGCTTAGATGTTTTTATGTTGTAACAATCTCTGTGCATACACTTTAATATGATTTGAGGGGGGGGGGGTCACCTCCCTTCAGAATTTATAATCGTCACAACAGCAGGTGTTAAGTGTTTGTGTGGCGGCCGTAAAACGTCGCCCCGTACTTCATTATCAGTGTTGTTATACCTTCTGATCCTTCGAGATCATGAATTTCAGTACTTCTTGTTCTGAACATTGAATACCGCTTAAGCCGGTGCTAGGGGGCGTGAGCAGTGTTGCACTTTCAATTACTGTTCATGAACAGACTCAATAAAACCGAGTCTGCAAGTTTCTCTTTTTGTGTTGCAATTTTTGCTCTCGGGGGATCACCTCCCTTCAGAATTTATTTACTCTCTTCCGACTATTGACTGAGTAGTAAACAGCTTGGATCGTGATTGCATTTGAGAGCTAACACGTTGAAACACTTTATATGCATTCACGTCCGTATAATTTCAGAATACAGTACTTTCTAATGTCTTAAGCGATCATATATTGATTGGCCACAGGTATCTTAAACAACAGGTGGTTGCATAATAAAGAGCAAAAGCGATACATGAAGATTTCTGTATTACATTTGACCTGCATCAAGATTCCATATGCTTTACTGACCGACACTTAGACCTCTTTTCGATGGTTGCTCAAGACAGGTTTTACAGTATTAGCATAAGACAAGACATAATACTCTTTGAGACTGGTATGTAATAGCTTTATTTTACCGAACATTTTTGTCACAATATACACGTCTATTTGCATAGTCACCAGAATCCACATAGTGCGACACTTTTTGATCTGATGCTGTTGTTTCCGTCATGGTCAACAGTCATATGTTCATAAGCCATTAAACAAAATGCAGCAAAAACAAAATATTAAATATGTCATTTTTATACATGTATATGCCATGCAGGAAACGCGACATACAAACACACAGCCCCTCAAACAGCACCGCGACATGTAAAGGCTTAAACAATATAGTTAAACAAGTGTTGTACGTGGTCCTAGATATTTCACATTCTATTGGAAAGAGAAAGAAGGGAGTACCATAAGGACGTTGTGGACTTGTTGATGAGGGAAACACAATCCCTTTATATTGTACACGTCGTCAGCATATCAAATGTAGATAATTAGAGGTGCGAAGATTTAACAAATCGCCAGCTTAGCGCGTATTAACGGGCACATGCAACAACTTGGATCCAGATAAGACGCCAAGTAACTCGGCGTATCACCAGGATCTAAACTATTTGTCACTCGGTTAGTCTAAAGTTTGATCAAATTGGAAGTCAGAGGAAAATTCAGAAAATGAGTAGGAAACATACATCGAATAACCGTACACATCTAGTAACGATTTACCTTTTCACTCAGTCGTTAGTTCCATTTAAGCAATGACCATGCGCATATTGGTAAATATTGTTCAGTATTACATGTTCTGTTGGCAGCAATCTAAACCAGTATTTGCTTATATACACTTATTTAAGGCTGATAAGTCTAATTTGCCGTATACTGCATTATTGTATGAGTTTTGTCCTTTATCTCAAGTCATGCTCGAAAAGCATATTATAGATTACAGCTGAAGTACACAAAGTGTTCAAAGAGCAAAGAAACAGTAATAAATGAATCCATCGTATTTGGCTGTAGTGGTTTGTCTATACAGATTCTTTTAAGCTTAAAGAAGTCATTTGCCTATACACAGTCTGAACAAATAGAATATAGGAAACCAATGACAAAACTGGGTCCGAAGCATAACGGCATTGTTTCACTTCTTAAATCACTTATTAATAAAAACAAATGTGATTTTGTCGCAACAAGACTAATGTAGATAACACGTCAACATTTATTAAATAGCTATTTCTGCCCAATCATTATATCCAGTTCTAGAAGCCGAACATTTTACGACAATCTAAACAAATATACACACTAACCTACTAGTAAATCAAAATGGGACGCCCAATATAGTTTTACAAACACACAATGGAAGCAATTTTACAACCTAACATTTAATTTAACGCGAGACACCACATTAAGGATTATACATCGCATTTTACCACTTGATAAATATTTATATACATTAAAGCTGAAAAATATCTCGTTATGTCGTTTTTGTAATAATGAAGATGAAAAATCGCTCACGTATTTTATAGATGTTTTAAAACAAAATGTTTTATTAAATGTGTAGAAAAGGTAATATTGAAAGGAGGAGAATATATGTTAATTTTTTATGAAACATCTATCCTTTTTGGAACAGATTGTCATAAAACGAATATCGTTACAATGTGTCTTAAACACTATATATAGAGAGGTAGACTATTCAAACAGGATATGAACCTGATATCATTTACAAGTTACCTCAAATTCCTGATCGACACGAATAGATTCATAGCCAATACTAAAGGAACAGTTGAAGAATTTGAACATGATTATAAATTAATCAACATTATATAGAAGTATTCTTGAACATCAAGACAAACGCTATGGCTCACCCACTATTATGGCCAAATCGTTTAATACAAGTAATAAATCGAAACATTTAAAAGTAATTTAATGAGACATGTATTTCTTTCCTTTCTTTTTTTCTTTCCGGGTTTGTAAGAAATGTTAGATTTCACTATCTCGTAAAAAAGTGATCAATATGTGGTAACTGCTATAACGCATATAGATTCCATGCATAGTTATTGTTCAATTACCAACATTGTATAAGTGCATGCGTTATTTGTATTATTCCTATACTACAATTACTGTGAGGTGTATAGCGGATTGGACCCCGACCCGCATACAGCAATTACGGGGAGAATAAAAGTATTGAACATTTAAAATAAAAACTATTTCATGGCGAGACATACGCCATTTAAGCCATCGCAAAATAGTGTATACCTAGATAAGGGGGCTCATAGAAGAACCCACTCATCAAGGTCTGCACTATTTTTTACATATTGTCTTAAATGGAAAAGTGGTAAAGTCAAGCATGCAAAGCCACATACAAGACGCAACCACCACCAAAACATTAAATCCAATGCCAAACAGACACATGCTAAATATCGCTAGTCTATAATATCGCATGCGTCGACTTGCTCTATATAGCGCCCTTTTGACTTCGCATGTTACTTCTCGCATGAAGTGACTAATGATATTTATATAGCTTAATGTCGCATGCATGTAAGTCTGGGGAAGGATTCTACAAGCTACAATATAGCCTGTTTCAAATATCGCATATGTCGACATGCGCTAAATAGCACCCTTTTCGAATATTGCATGTTTCGACAAGCGCTAATAGCGTGTGTAGCGATCAGAGCACCATACAAAATAGTTATAATGAAATATAGGAGGTGGAACATTGTAGCCATTTTAGAAACTGGACAAAATAGTTCTAATGAAATATGGGAGGTGGAACATTGTAGCCATTTAAGAAACTAAAGAAACAGAACTATCAAATTCAATTAGCAAAACAGCATAGATCCTATGTCTTCTCTGTTTGCAAATACGTGAAAAAGGGTTTACACGAAGTAAAGGGCTCACTGAAAAACACCAGAGTCAATAAGAGTATGTTAAACCGAAAAACAAAGAGTGTATACAGGGTCTGTTAAATTTAAATACGTCAGTTATCTATATATAGTCTGTTAAACTGAAAAAAAGAGTCTGTATAGAGTATGTTATACTTAAATACGTCAGTTATCTATACATAGTCTATTAAACTGAAAAAAGAGTCTATACAGAGTATGTTAAACTTAAATACGTCAGTTATCTATACACAGTCCTTTAAATTGAACCATTTCTATTGTCTAGATATAATCTGTTATACTGAAACGCATCAGTTATCTATACATAGTATGTTAAACTTAAATACGTCAGTTATCTATACACAGTCCTTTAAACTGAACCATTTCTATTATCTAGATATAGTATGTTATACTGAAACGCATCAGTTATCTATACATAGTATGTTAAACTGAAACACGTCAGTTATTTATACATAGTCTGTTAAACTGAAACACGTCAGTTATTTATACATAGTCTGTTAAACCGAAACAAGTCAGTTATTTATACATAGTATGTTTACTTGAAACTTTCCCCTTTTCTATACATAGCTGTTTAACTGAGACATATCAGTTATCTATACAATGTTATAGTCGCATCAGTTATCTATACATAGTATGTTAAACTGAAACGCATCAGTTATCTATACATAGTATGTTAAACTGAAACACGTCAGTTACTTATACATAGTCTGTTAAACTGAAACACGTCAGTTATTTATACATAGTATGTTAAACCGAAACAAGTCAGTTATTTATACATAGTATGTTTACTTGAAACTTTCCACTTTTCTATACATAGCTGTTTAACTGAGACATATCAGTTATCTATACAATGTTATAGTCTGTTAAACTGAAACACGTCAGTTATCTACACAAAGCCTTTAAAACTGAAACACATCAGTTACAGGTACATAGTATCTTTAATGGAAGTTCATCTATTTGGTTTTGTCCATTATACTGAAATTCTATTTTTTTTTTAAATCTCACACACAATGTAAGTTTGAAAGCATACCTGGAGCTTTCGACCGAGTACTTCCTCGAGCGTTGTTAATTCCCATTAACACCAATGTGCTGACGAAGGCCGAAGTACTCGGTCGAAAGCTCCAAGTATGATTTCAAATTTAAATTTTGTGTGAGATTTAAAATTTTAGAAATCCAGTACATAGTATCTTAAACTGAAACACGTCAGTTATCTACACATAGCCTTTTTAACTGAAACTTATCAGTAATGTTTACATAGTTTCTTAAACTAAACACGTCAGTTATCTACACATAGTTTCTTAAACTGAAACACATCATATTCTATACATAGAGACACGTCAGTTATCTACACATAGTTTCTTAAACTGAAACACATCAAATTCTATACAAGTTCTTAAAGGGCAAGCCCCTACGTTCGACGCGTTTCAAAAATACCTAAAATATACAAAACCCATTTGTTTATATTCTGAAAAGTAGTATATCGCAAGAAAACCTATCAAATACACGATGAAAATGACAAAACGTCCATGTGTCTGATATTAAAGATCCCGATGTTATTCCCCGATGTTTCAGTTTTAGTCGGGTTAGGTTTTAGTTTCGTATCTGTTCGCACTATTGACGTCTGTCCGACCACTTCCGAGAAGAGCTGGTACATAAACAATGGAGGGACCAGGTGATCATCGGCGAAACGCGGACAATTTGAACGGAAAAGGTCGGTAATACAAAAAGTATAAGTTTTGATGAAATCGGTTTATTTTGTATCACAGTGTCATTTTCCGATATAATTTCAAATTGACAATCTTCATAATAATGGTTGAGCTTAACCAATATCAAGTTTTATGATGATATTGAAAACATGCGTTCATTGTAGGGACTTCCTCATTAACTGAACAAGCCAGAGTCTATACAGAGTCTTAACTGAAACACGCCAGTTGTTTATACACATTCTCTTAATATGAAACACACCAGTTTCTGTACATAGTCTGTTCTTGTAACATTATGCTTTAATGTTGTTATATTCATGTTTGTAATTTAAATGAGATTCGGGCAGACATTTTAAATGGGATAATACTAAATATATTCTATGAGATAATACTAAGTATATTCTGAAAGTGCATGCTCCTTCGAAAGCAAGAGTAGCAATGCCAATGGTGAAAATTGACTCGGATTTATTATGGCTTTCGGAGCCATATAGCAATCGGTCTCTTTACGGCAACGAGTTCACTTGTCTAGTGAACATGCGCAAGACAAAATAGTTTTCTTCAAGTCTGCACTAGTTTGGTTGTAAAATGTTCATGTATTTGTTTACTCTTCATGTATTAAAAATAAGTCGCTGTGTAAGATAATTACTACTAATCTACACAAAGATAAACTTTTTAAAAGTCTTGAAAAAGTCTATATAGGATTCTACGACGTATAGACACAGATACAGAATTTTAATAAACTCCAAAGAAGACGCGAACGAATATTTTTACCGTAGTTTTCGCAACACCTTGGCGTTCTAAAGCAGAAGGAATATAGCTGAGGTTTCCGATTGCATTTTTATACACATTCGTAATTAGCATATAGACCTACATCTTCAGCCAATCAAACTGCCTTTTGCGTCGCACTCGGTCATTTCCGTTTGACCCGTACTCAACTTAGAAATAGGAAGTTTCATAAAGGACAAGGTCAAAGAAATCTAAAATAACCAACCAATGAAATTCGGAATTCCCAAATACACATGTATCACGCATCGAACAGCGTGTTTTGACTATGGCACCCAACCTCAACACAAGTCTAAGTCTTACAAGAAGTAAAACCGTAAAACACGGGGTTCTATCGGCTTATCAAAGTAAGTATTAACCATAGATGGTTTTCAACACATATTCAAGTCAATAACAACTGTGAAAATATAGCCTCTTCTACGTATCGTGTAACCGCCGAGTCGCCGACACTGTCGTTTGCTCAAGACGTTTGTGTCGTGTAAAAGCGAAAGTAGGTAGCAATTTGTTGGACTATCTTTCCCAGATTACAACTCTACTTCAGACTGTAGTTCTGAATTTGAGTTCCATCAGGTTCCAAACAACTACCGTAATTGTATGTACATGTATGGATCTACTTAGTAATTAAAAATAAAAACAGTCTACCTTCAATTTGTACGCAGACAAAGGCTCAAATCTGCCCAATCAAAAATAAACGAGTGCTGAACATGGAAATATAAATGTTATGTGTAAGAATTAGTTGAACGAAAAATGTAGGATTATAGGTAGCCTTTGTATAACTTTGATGTTATGCTTCAATTTTTGCATCAGCTTTGGACATGAAATCATTAATTGACCCTTTACTTCATGAATATTCATGTAAGAAATAATGACATCATGAATATAATTAATATATTCTTTTGGCCATAGAAGAAACTAGAAGCATGTCTATATATAAACAGCAGATCATGAGATGGCTCCTTTTGTTTCAGTCTGTCATATTTTTATGACCCCAATCAATTTGGGGAGGGGGGGGGGCTGATTTTGCGCTGTTTGTTGGTTTGTTGGCTTGGCTCAAACTTTAATGTTGGCAATAACTTTGTAGCCATTGCACATACATACTTCAAACCTGGCATGCCTGTGCAACTTACGGAGGCGAACATTTTTATTTATTGTTGGGGTGAGGGGGGGGGGGACTTATTAAAAATCAAGGTCATATAACAGTTAAATGTCACATGTCACATTATGGGTCAAAATTTTATTATATTGGTCACAATCAGGGACATAGTTTCACAAAAATGTATTTGTTATTAATACTTTTATCAATTCCAAGACGTTATTGTTATTAACTCCCCCAATTTCTCCCCTTACACTTAAAGGCATTTCGAAAGGAATATTGACCCATTAACCCCATGATGTGTATTTTGAGAACTGACTGTCAAGCATCTGATACACAAACTAATAAGGCGGGCTACCATCACAGAGGATCAATGTATAATTGCATAACTTTATCTGTTATGGCTATGGACCTTGACTGGACACTGCAGGAGCACAGCTGGATACTGTGTATATAGGGGTGGGGGTTACTTATATAAGGAGCTTTGAAATGCCTATAACATACATATCAAACCCGAAAGCCATTATGGCCATTCAGGTCTTTGATTGAATCTGTTCATGAGTAGTAATTAAAAATGCAACACTACCCATGAACCCTAGCACCGGCTAAAGCAGTATTCAATTTTTCAAAACTTATACCAGAAAATATAACAACACTGAAAATGAAGTACGAGACGACTCTTTACGGCCCCCACACAAGCACTTAACACCTGTTGTTGTGAAGTGCATATATTCTGAAAGTAGGTGAAAGTTTAAAGACACGATATTATTTTGATAGTTTTGTTATTGGATTAGACAATCAATTCTTGTTTAGTCTTCCTTATGTGAGGCAGTAGTAGAAATGTCTTTATTATAGTGAATGGGTGTTACAATAAACTCTATATAACGGCGACAAATTTGTGTTAATTAGTTGATATTTAGGACAGGTGGCTGCTTAAAGCAAGGTGAATTTAAGTAAAGAAAATCATGATATACTACTGTATATTTTCCTAAGCAGTAAGCAGTAACCAATCCTATAAAGTAGGGTTTTAGATGTATGGCTAACTGAGTTTGGAAATAAAACGCAAATATAATAGACGGTATGTAGACACGAACTTAAAAAAAACATTGACATATACTGAAACATTGACATATACTGTAACTATCCACACGTCTTAATAGACGATGTCTCACCCTTTAATATCACGTACGCTATTTTTTTATGACGCGCGAATACTTTTCCAGGAACAAAATGTTGTTTGTTCCTGGCATTTGAATGTTATATTAGCAATATATTCCCATATTTTAAAAGAGTTTGACCTTTCAAAATGCTAAATGCTAATTGTTTGAGGCACATGTCAAAGATGCCAACGATTACGTTCATGATTACTTAGGCCACAGGACAAGTGAATCGATAATCATGCTGTTAAACTGATGTCTGCCGAAATTGTAATTTTCTCCTGCTTTGTTCAAGATTTTTAAAACTACTACCGGAGTCTCCAGTACCTTGGATGCTGATGCGAGACCGGGACACCACGGGGTCCCCAGTGACTTGGATGTTGATGCGATAGCGGGACACCACGAGGTCTCCAGTGACTTGGATGCTGATGCGATACCGGGACACCACGGGGTCTCCAGTGACTTGGATGCTGATGCGATACCGGGACACCACGGGGTCTCCAGTGACTTGGATGCTGATGCGATACCGGGACACCACGGGGTCTCCAGTGACTTTGATGTTGATGCGATACCGGGACACCACGGGGTCTCCAGTGACTTTGATGCTGATGCGATACCGGGGCACCACGGGGCCTCCAGTGACTTGGATGCTGATGCGATACCGGGACACCACGGGGTCTCCAGTGACATTGATGCTGATGCGATACCGGGACACCACGGGGTCTCCAGTGACTTGGATGCTGATGCGATACCGGGACACCACGGGGTCTCCAGTGACTTGGATGCTGATGCGATACCGGGACACCACGGGGTCTCCAGTGACTTGGATGCTGATGCGATACCGGGACACCACGGAGTCTCCAGTGACTTTGATGATGATGCGATACCGGGACACCACGGGGTCTCCAGTGACTTTGATGCTGATGCGATACCGGGACACCACGGGGTCTCCAGTGACTTGGATGCTGATGCGATACCGGGACACCACGGGGTCTCCAGTGACATTGATGCTGATGCGATACCGGGACACCATGGGATATCCAGTGACTTGGATGCTGATGCGATACCGGGACACCACGGGGTCTCCAGTGACATTGGTGCTGATGCGATACCGGGACACCACGGGGTCTCCAGTGACTTGGATGCTGATGCGATAACGGGACACCACGGGGTCTCCAGTGACTTGGATGCTGATGCGATACCGGGACACCACGGGGTCTCCAGTGACTTGGATGCTGATGCGATACCGGGACACCACGGGGTCTCCAGTGACTTGGATGCTGATGCGGTACCGGGACACCACAGGGTCTCCAGTTATTTGGATGCTGATGCGACACCGGGACACCACGGGGTCTCCAATGACACCGGGACACCACGGGGTCTCCAGTGACTTAGATGCTGATGCGACACCGGGACACCACGGGGTCTCCAGTGACTGGGATGCTGATGGGATACCGGGACACCACGGGGTCTCCAGTGACTTTGATGCTGATGCGACACCGGGTCACCTAGTGTCTCATCTGTTTGCATATTCGGTGCAGACTGGGTTTGGCAGGAAGCGGATACATGTTCAACATCTAACATGAAACACAGCGTATACTAATTGTACGGAACAGGTATTCGACCAGAGACCACCTGACTCGGTCTAACATCCCTACATTTCAATATTTCAATATCGATGTCTTCTGTCGCCCCTTTAAAAATTCATCTTTTTCGATCAATTGCAATAAATAGAGCATTTGTTCCATAGGAGCAAATGCCGTATTTATCATAATGATTTTTAAAAAAAAACCTACACCATTCTTAATGTTCCTACATTTTAATACTACATTTTAGTAGACCAAAAAAAGTTGGGTCTTAAAAAAGCCTCTGAGGGAAGTGGATAACAGATTGTATACCCCTATAGTCCCTGAAACACATGTAAAACTAAACCAAACTAACATAATGAATATTACTTGAATGAAGTTGCATAATGCCATGTAAAACAGCACACTTTGGCCGTGCTAGAGTCTGTACAATCAGATCTATACTACAGTAAAACTTCGATTATCCGAACACTAAAATA
Source organism: Azorinus chamasolen (assembly GCA_963576725.1). Lineage (NCBI taxonomy): Eukaryota > Metazoa > Mollusca > Bivalvia > Cardiida > Solecurtidae > Azorinus > Azorinus chamasolen. Next base: position 21,414,869 of record OY755246.1, on the reverse strand, counting down.
CGTATTATTATCGATCTTTAAGACAGGTGGCAGCTTAATGCATGGTGAAAGTCATGCAGAAAGCTCCTCTAGGAGCTTTCTGCATGACTTTCACCATGCATTAAGCAGCCACCTGCCTAAAAGGGTCTAAATTCTTCTATACCGAAAATTCGAATAATCGAGGTTTTACTGTATTTCATAATCAAATCGGGCAGGCCCTGATAGGACGACTTAGGAGTCGTCTGATCTTGGTCCACTCTGTTTACGATCCTATTGAAAGGTGAATCTATAGTGTAAACGGATAATCAAAATATTTAGTTTTCAACATTCAAATGTATCTCAAACTATTATAATATATAGTATACAAAGAAAACAACTGAACTGTTTTCGCTACCAATGTCGCATCTGTGATTGCCTATACAAACAGTTTGGATACGGATGGAACGCCAAATAACTCGGCGTCTTATCATGATCCTAACTGTTTGTTACAGGGATATGTTTTGAAATAAAATATACGAAATTATGTAAATAAAATGAGCAGACGACATATTATGTATTTATTACTTAAGGCATGTTTTCAAATGTTTAAACAAAATTTGTCATGTTCTATATCATCTTTGTCTTATTGACAGGTTGAATATTATTATTATTATTTTATTATTATTATTATTATTATTATTATTATTATTATTATTATTATTATTATTATTATGTGTTTTCATCCATATGTTTCTTTTATTGTTGTTTTCTTTTGCTTGCATAGTTTTGCTATGTTCGGGAAACACTTATTTCAACATCAGACGTTTCAGGTTATGCCCTGGACCTGCTTCTCCCTTTCAATTTAGTGTTACGGCATTTTGATTTTTTTTATTATTACATTTGTTCATAATTAAACAATATACAGACTATTAAAATATATTGAAGGTATGCCCTTAAAATGTATCATTTACAGCCAAACGTAAGGAGAGGTTTCCCCTTTCTCCTTGACACTATTTACATTTGAAGATGAAGCGGAAATCGTTCCAATGAAGTAGATCCGTCGTTAAACTACGACCACTGAATAACTTAGGTAAATCTAGAACAACATTCGCCTCACATAACACAGTAGCAGTAAGAGCAGTAAGAGCACCAGTGCGATATTTAACCTCTTGGGCTTTATTTATGCAAAAATTCCTGACTTCGTGAATATTCGTTAATTTAATTTTCTTCACTGTCCAATGAGCCCTGGGAGTGTCGGCTATGTCAGACACTGTAGAATCAGATCTATATCGTTTCATATCATAAGCAAACAGAGCAGACCCTGATCCGACCGCTCCTCAAGGATTTGTCTGATCTTGGTCTACTCCAAGGGCGTGAAAAGACATTAAGTAGAGGTAAAGGGTTTACAGTAAAACCTCTCTATAACGGTCACTATATTACATCAAGTATTTTGTGCTAAAGGCAGGCGGCTGCTTAAAGCAAGGTAAGCGTAAAACAGAACGCTCCTAAATACCGCAAATACCAACTGATTAATATAATTCAGTGGCCGTTATAGAGAGGTTTTACTGTATTCTTCTTTCGCTGTTACGTACTTGCAGTATACAACATATGTCGCTTAATGCAATCGCATTCGTTGAAATGTCTCTCTATTCCTTTCAAAAGCAAACTCTCGCATTATCAAACAGTGTTGATCCTGATACAAAGTCCGAATTACTCGGCGTTTCATTTTGGACGTAAGCTGCTTGCAAACATAATCACACGTCCGTATGCCAACCAAAGAGATGATTAAGTACTGTATACATAAAATAATTGAGCAGTCCCTTGGCGTCCTCGGTTGTTTGTCACTATCTATAATTAACTTTTTTGGTTGTACTGAGAAGGGCATGTGTGTAGTTACCACAAGACTGCTGAACTCATTGCCTGCATCCTTGGACGCATGTGTTATTAAAATGACTTAAATAAACCCTTACTAATCCGAACACTCATATAAGTACCATTATCGGTTTTTAACCCATTCCCTCATAGGCTATTTTTAGACACAACCTCCTTGAATAAATCTACCGACAAGGAGCATTAACTAGAGAAAAGGAAAAGTTTAGAATCGTGTAGTTTGAAAACATTGTTATAAATAGAGCATTTGCTCCCATTGGAGCAAATGCTCTATTTATCACAATGGTTTCATACAGTGACTTTTACAGAGTCGTCAAAAGTCGTCAATATGAGGGAATGGATGGGTTTAAGAAAAACAATTATAGAATTTGCGAGACTTTACTGAAGTCTTAGGAAAGGAAGCTAACTCTGGGGTATTTTATTTTCTAAAGACAACATGTATTTCTGCTGATATCTTACCTCTAATAGTTGATAAATGATTAAATTTAAGCCTGTTGGGCAAACGTTTTTCTGAATTTGTTTTCACAAAAGCAAATGTTCAGAGTATCAAACTGTTTGGATCGTTATGAGAGGTCAAGTTACTTAGCTTCCCATCTGGATCCCAACTGTTTGCATGCTTAGCACTCCGAAATAGATTTATGTTTCTAGTGTGGTATCAGGACAAGTGTCTACAGCATCCCATGGCATGGTGTCAGTTCTATATCCGTCTCTTTTACTGCACTTCTATCGGCTGGACGTTTAAGATATACGCCAGTTTAAGATATACGCCACTTATTATTGTTATTTCATATTTCAGGACTTGAAACTGATATTGATATTCGTAAGTCATCAACACGAAATAAATTCATTTCGTTTGAGCAGAGCTGTTGTCTTCGGTTTAGATCCCCACGGTTGGCTGGTTACTCCAGGGACCCCCAGACTCTACGAAATTGGCGCCCAACGTTGGGCTGTGACTGTATGAGCTCCGAGTTCGATTCCCAGTCGTTCTCATACCCATATAAATTCGAGATGAATTTCAACTTGCTGGGGGAGTATGTCACAGGAAGGATACCCCATATATAGTTGTTGCACGGCCAAATCCTGATATTCCTGTTTATGAGGTCAAGAAGGACTTCCACATTCTAGGAAGACTAGGACTCTTCACAGGAATTTATTGCTTCCTCTTGGCAAGAGATTGGAAACAAAGTGTGACGCTACAAGAGCTTCTTCTGTTCCTAAATACGTAATACCTGCGCACAGGAAACGCCAATTCCATTACACTTAACACATTACACACTGGACATACACCATTGCACACGCATACCTGTCTTCACACATTAACATTGGTTTATTACTCTAAGCAGTACTTGGAGATTGTGATGTTCTATTTTGTAAATAAATATTGAAGAATCTGAAAAATAAATGTTTTTGTTATCCCTTACATGTCTTTGGGGAACTTTCTTAGCAATGTTCGTTATGCCTATTCATTATCAATTATGTTTGAATTCCAATTAGGTGTAACAAAACATGATATTTGTTATGATAGTTATAGGCTTCATTACAGATTGAGACTTCATGTTTTATTAGAATTTGCATACGGATTGGTACATCAGTATTACGGAATGTTTCTATATTCAGTATAAATAGGATAGAATGTTTTCAAATACGCAGGATATTTGTAGTTCCGATGTTCAATTTTGCAGATTAGTATTAGCACATTCGTAATTACTTCCATTCGTAAACCCTGAGTTTAATTAAAATGGAGGACATTTCGTTTTCTTGATTGTAAGATTGTACATTGCCAGTACGTTACGTTTGTCGTCGCTGTACGTTTTGCTGGTGTCCGTGTTAACTTCATGTATGTCTGTTTCGTCTTTGTGATTGTATGTCATTCGTTTTCAGCAGTGGTCTTAGATATCGCATTTAAATGTCGAGGACGACATTTTTTAAACCGGGCGTGAATGTCATAGGGTGATATTCTCATTAAAGGGAAATAACCTCGTTACTTTGCTAACTCTAACAGCACGTGTTGCACGGGTCATCCCTCGATTTAAAAGATTTCAATATGGTCGCCTTATCTTTGGCATTGTAACTTAGTTACTGAATGAATTGAATATTTATCCAGGTAATTAGTCTTTTTGATATATCTTTAGTTACAGATATACTTAAGTAAGTCGTTGTAAGTTTCATTAAACTATTCTCATGTTTGTTAAATGTACTTGACCGGGTTATGTTCAGCTATGCCTACACCGTGCCATTGTTACATTGTATTTGTGTACAATGTTTATGTTTTGACACGTGCCTTAGTGTTGATTACACATTTACTTATTATTGTTATTTCATATTTCAGGACTTGAAACTGATATTGATATTCGTAAGTCATCAACACGAAATAAATTCATTTCGTTTGAGCAGAGCTGTTGTCTTCGGTTTAGATCCCCACGGTTGGCTGGTTACTCCAGACACCCAAGACTCTACGAAACCAGCACGCACGCACACATGCAGCACGCATGCCCGCACGCACAGACCCATACCTCCACCCATACCACTCACACTACAAACACATACACACAAGCGCGTACACAAATAAAGGTATCCCCACCAGAATTCCACACAACACAGAAGACGGTCAAAACAGGACAATATGTAAAACATAGCATTAAAACAGTTATAAAGTATTTGCTGAAGTCAGAGCAACTGCAGGGAAGTCGTCCAGGGCACTGCAATACATGAGTCCAGTAAGCTCATCCCGTTTGCTCGGATTTGGACCTACTATTTGAATCTATTCGATCAAGCTTTTAAGAAACCATTTATCGAATGTCAAACGGTTTGGAGTGAGACGCGGCGTATCATTTGAATCTAAACTGTTTGGAAATGCAAGTCAAGTCACGAATAGCAGGATAACCAATAAACATGTCCTTCATACAAACACTTTTTGACGCCTTTGCAAACAGTGGTGACCCAGATCAGACGGCTCATATAGGAGCCGTCTGATTAGGGTCTGCTCTGTTTGCTTGTGATATTATAATATGTACACGCAATAGTACTGTCAGCAATATACCACAACAAAATGGCGATGTCAAGACATCTGATAAGTTAATGGAAAAGTAGTAAAGTCAAGCAGGCAAAGCCACATACAAGACGCAACCACCACCAAAACACCGATAGACAGCATGACACACAAACACACACACAACCACACACCCAAACGCACACACACACACACACAGGAAATGAACACAGAAAACACCAAAAGACACATAAGAACCAGAGACAAACGTTCCACATATGAACAAAATCACAAGCACAAAGACGCAAGGCAAACAAAAGGAAGGGTGACAAAGAGAGTACCGCCTTGGCACGGTCAGTAGCAAAAACACCACTGGGGGTTTAAACCGGTTTACGGACGTCCTAACCTCACACTTCTCTCAAAGTCACCCTAGCTTTACAAATATTGTAAATAAAGGTATCCCCGCTGGACTTACCCACAACATAGACGACGGTGAACACAGGACAACATGTAAAACATAGCATAATAACTGCGACAATCCGTCGCATTGATATTGATGTAAGTATACATGTATACTTATATTGATATAAGTATACATGCCAATGTCATTAAGTTAATCATTTATCTGGCTTAAGCAACCAACACATTTGACCCTTAAACTATGGCATAAGGCTGGGCCAATGGAAGGTGGCTCCCTGGTATGATATTATCTAATGTCTCGCTGTAGTGAGCTTGTCCGTTATCATGTACACAATTATGCAGTCTATTGTGATCACAAATTCATTTTCTTCCTAGAAAACCGTTTGTTATATCTGACTCTACAGAGCGTATAGACCATTATACAATTTTAGCTAACAAATATTCCTGATGTCATTATTTCTTACATGAATATTGAACAGGGAACCAGTTTTCGGACTATTATTGACAGTCCAACTGTGCTCTTAAAATGTTCGAAAACTGTATTTTGAGTGCTTAAGCAAGATATATTTTAGCGTATTTGGCGCCAAATAATTGTCTGCAAACACCGGCGTCCACTTTAAATTTAAGAGTTGACTTTCCTTCAATTTCTTCTCTAAAACGGAACTTGTGTGTCAACCTTGTTGATGTGCCCACTTACCTCACGTCTCATTTGGATCCAAACTGTTCGCAAACATATTCACATATTCACCAAATGCAGGCGAGTCCACCGAACGGCTCTCCTACCACTTGGGATGTGAAAGTGTTAAGGCGACATATTAATGGGGTTTGTTTTAAAAACAAAAGTTTATTGTTACATAATGGAAAGTTTGAAACTGAATGGTACAGTAAAACCTCTCTATAAAGGCCACTTAATAGTGTTAATTAGTTGGTATTTAGGGCAAGTGGCTGCTTAAAGCAAGTTGAAAGTAAAACAGAACGCTCCTATAGGAGCGTTCTGTTTTACTTTCACCTTGCTTTAAGCAGCCACCTGCCTTTAACACAAAATACTTCATGTAATTTAGTGGTCGTTATAGAGAGGTTTTACTGTATTTGTTCCGATTTTTGAGACAATAAGCTATTATATGTTCAAATGCCATTCCAGTTATGTGCAGGAGTACGAGTTCTAGTAATCTAATTATGTATTCCTCTTTGTCACAAAGATCGTTTGTTAAATATAAAAAAAAGATATTTGCGGGGTTAGAAGATTTATTATAAGACTACAAATTACACTACAGGGATGGGCGAATACTAATGTTGAAACACTTGACAAATCCCTTTGTATAATACCAAACCGACACATACATGTACGTACTCAGATACTAATACCGTCATTTCTCCACCAATATCATAGGATTTGTGAATTTATTCTTCAAATTGTTTTAATTTACGCATCTTACGTCATTTTCCCACCAATCCCTTTGTTGTGACCACTTTTTAGAATCGTCACTTCGAGACGATTCTAAAGAGTAGTCATAGCATAGGGTTTTGTGGAGTTATTTGTCAAATTGTTACCTTTGTTAACTGTGTACCTCATTAATATGCATGTAAGACAATGGCATCATTAATATTCACAGGTTGAATTGTTATGAAAACAAGCATGCTTGACCATAGCAGAAACTATAGAATCATATCTAAATAATTCCATAAACAAACATGGTAGACTCTGATCAGCTTACATGAGCCGTCTGATCTTGGTCTACTGTGTTCGAAAGTATGTTAAAAGGCGTCTCTATCATACAAAGGATTGATTGAACTGATACATTTTATAGTACCAAAATATTATCTGTTGTTCCTCTGTTATTGAAACTTTCCAAAAGTGGAGATAAATCGATGTTGGATCGTACTGAAGCTCCTACGCTGTTGTCGTTTATTTTATGAACGTGTAACAACCAATTCCACATGCGCTGTATGAACGTATGCAAAATATAGTTGTGGGATGTGCCAGTTGTTCGTGAGTAGTATTGCCAAATCGTGACAGGTGCCATTCAAGAATAAATAAAAATTGTATTACGTGTACATGTTCAGATGATATTATTCTATATTAATTAGTTTCTGTCCCTTGCTTACGATGTTGTAAGGCATTGAATAGAGAACAGTATTTACATTTCATTATGTAATATTTTAATTAAAAAATGGAAAAAGTTAACCCTTAGTATTAGGAAATACAAATTTTGGCAAATAGTGCAGACCTGGACCAAACGACTCCTGAATGCGCCATTGCCAAGGGTCTACACTATTTACTACCATGCCAGTCTAATTTGGCTTTAATTATAGCTTTACAAATCAGTCATAACGATGTAATATGTATCTGAATAGCTCGGGTAATAAGGACAAGGCTAATATATATCTGAATAGGTCGGGTAATAAGGACAAGGCTAATAGGTATCTGAATAGGTCGGGTAATATGGACAAGGCTAATATGTATATGAATAGCTCGGGTAATATGGACAAGGCTAATATGTATCTGAATAGCTCGGGTAATAAGGACAAGGCTAATAGGTATCTGAATAGGTCGGGTAATATGGACAAGGCTAATAGGTATCTGAATAGCTCGGGTAATAAGGACAAGGCTAATAGGTATCTGAATAGGTCGGGTAATAAGGACAAGGTACGTATGTGACTAGTATAAACCCTTACCCGCTGTGACTGGACGTGACCAGAAGGCACGTATCTGACTAGTATTAATGAAAACGTAGTAAAGTCAAGCAGGCAACGCCATATGCAAGACGCAACCAACACCAAAACATCGATATACAGCATGTCACACACACAACCACATACACATGCACACACGATATGAACACAGAAAACACCAAGACACACCCAAACACCAGAGACAAACATACCAAACATGAACAAAAGCACAAGTACAGACACAAGACAAACAAAAGTAAGGGTGACAAAGGGAGTACCGCCTTGGAATGGTCAGTAGCAAAATCACCACTTGGGGTTTAAGCCGGTTTACAGACGTCCTAACCTCAGACTTATCTCAAAATCACCCAAACTTAACAAAAAGTGTAAATAAAAGTGTAAAAAGTGTAATAAAGGTACCCCCGCCGGACTTTCCCACAACATAGAAGACGGCAAACACATGACAATATGTAAAACACAGCATAACAACTGTGAAAAATCCGTCAAATATGTACTCAATGACTTTGCTGAAGTCAGAGCAACTGAATAGAAACCGTTCAGGACACGACGTGGGAAAAGTAATACATGAGTCTGGTAAGCTCATCTCGTTACTGCGTTTAAGCGTATAACGTATACCATCATAGAGTACTACCATCGGCCTGTCATCGCGCAAGAGACAGGGAAGCGTAGCTACCGTCTGTAAAAGGGTCAATAACCAAACACGTAGTGCGTTGCAATATAATGGGGTCAAAACCTTTCTCCTCAAAGGTTTTAATGCGTTTTATTGACCCTTACCCGCCAGGACAAGGATATATTTGACTACTATTAATCCTTACTATCTTTGATTGGAGGTGACCAGAAGACTTGTACCGAACTAGTATTAATGGAAAAGTAGTAAAGTCAAGCAGGAAAAGACACAAAACGCAACCACCACCAAAACACCGACAGAAAGCAAGCAGCAAACAACCACACGCACGCGCGCGCTCACACACACATCAAACACGAACAAAGACACAAAGCCACCCAGCAAACATAAAAACAAGGGTGACAAAGAGAGTACCGCCTTGGAACGGTCAGTTGCAAAACCACCACTGGGGGCTTTAAACCGGTTCATGACATCCTAACCTCACACTTATCTCAAAGTCACCCTAGCTTAACAAATAGTGTAAATAAAAGTATCCCCGCCAGACTTCCCACTGCATAGAAGACGGTATACAGAGGCCAATATTTAAAACATAACATAACAACAACCGTGAAAGTCTGTCAAATAGGTACTCAATGACTTTGCTGAAGTCAGAGCAACTGCAAGGAAGCCATTAAGGGCACGATCGAGAAAAGACAATACATGATTCTGGTAAGCTCATCCCGTTTCTGGGTTTAAGAGTATACCATCATAGAGTACTACCATCGAAGCGTAATTACCGACTGTAAAGGGGTCCATATCCAAATATGCATTGCGTTGCAATCTAATGAGGTCATAATCTTTCTTCCTAAAAGTGTTAATGCGATTAATAAAATCATGAAAATGGATATGACTCCGAACTTTCCTGAGTTTGTAGATATCATCACCACAGAATTATGGATGAGAAAAACATTTTGCAGTAACGTCCATAGCAATATTTCAACTGATCGTACTTATGTGAGAGATACAGAATCTTCAGTGTTCCCTAGTTGCGTCATTCAGTTCAACAAAATTTGAAATCAACCATCATAATATTGTTTAGAAGATATAAAAGATCAAACATCGAACTCAGAATCAAATCGAAACCCTTTAACTCTTTTTCTGCCAAGTTTTGTCGTTTGCAAATTGTGTCGTCTGCTACAATTTTCCATTTTTTATATTTCTTCATTGTTGTTTCAAGAAACAGTTACCGTAAGACCTGATGAGACGCCGAGGTACTGATAGCTGTGAGACGCCGAGGTACTGATAGCTGTGAGACGCCGAGATACTTACAGCTGTGAGACGCCTAGATACTGATAAATGTGAGACGCTGAGATACTGATAGCTGTGAGACGCCGAGGTACTGTTAGCTCTAAGACGCCGAGATACTGATAGCTGTGAGACGCCGAGGTACTGTTAGCTCTAAGACGCCGAGGTACTGATAGCTGTGAGACGCCGAGGTACTGATAGCTGAGAGACGCCGAGATACTGATAGCTGTGAGACGCCGAGGTACTGATAGCTCTAAGACGCCGAGGTACTGTTAGCTCTAAGACGCCGAGATACTGATAGCTGTGAGACGCCGAGATACTGATAGCTGTGAGACGCCTAGATACTGATAGCTGTGAGACGCTGAGATACTGATAGCTGTAAGACGCCGATGTACTGTTAGCTCTAAGACGCCGAGATACTGATAGCTGTGAGACGCTGAGATACTGATAGCTGTGAGACGCCGAGGTACTGATAGCTCTAAGACGCCGAGGTACTGATAGCTCTAAGACGCCGAGGTATTGTTAGCTCTAAGACGCCGAGATACTGATAGCTGTGAGACGCCGAGGTACTGATAGCTGTAAGACGCCGATGTACTGTTAGCTCTAAGACGCCGAGATACTGATAGCTGTGAGACGCCGATGTACTGATAGCTGTGAGACGCCTAGATACTGATAGCTGTAAGACGCTGAGGTACTGATAGCTGTGAGACGCCTAGATACTGATAGATGTGAGACGCCTAGATACTGATAGCTGTGAGACGCCGAGGTACTGATAGCTGTGAGACGCCGAGGTACTTATAGCTGTGAGACGCCGAGGTACTGATAGCTATCTGATAGAATCAACTGACTTTCAAATCTATCTTTAAATCCAAATGTTTATGTCTGTTCGAAACAGAAAAAACATAATTTAAATTTTATTTGGTGATATTATTAAACCTGAATGGACCGAGAAATAGTATCAATCAGTGTTTGGTCAGTTTACTCCAAATTGATACAAATCAAAGTTAAGACTATACATGTACATACGATCTTGTAAAAACAAACTCATTTCATATAACCACACGATTCCATCGGCACACAGAAAATGGTATGTCAAATATTAATCATATAAAATCATATCTACAATTACTATTATTACTATTACTCATATAAAATTCCAGCTGGCAAATAATACTATTTTTATCATTGTTATCAAATGTTTTAATGGGCGATTATTCATGAAAATGGTTGACGATTTCGTTGTTGGTGTTGAAGGTGGTGGTGTGGATTTTAACGACGTATGTAGTTTTCGTCCAATGCATTTTAAAAGGGTGACATGGCTTCCTGGGACGTTGGTATAAAACATTCCCAAGTTTATTATTTTGACAGTCGTGTGGGTGATCCCTAAATCTGGTCTTTTAAGCACGGCATGTTCGACCAACGTATTGGACACACTAGGGGCATTCCAAGTGAAAGCATGAATAATGTTGTTTGTCGTGCAATTCATGTCTGAATTGATCTAAACATTAAACGTTCTGCCATTAACTGTAGATTTGTTAACAGAGTTACAGGACATATTACAGCAACACATGCACCTCTTAGCGTCGAACTTTAGGATTATCGGAGTCTTCGTGTCTTTAATATACGGATCCTTTACCAATGGATTAAACATGTCGAATGGTAGAGTTTAAAGGTGAAAGTACAACAATCGGTCCATTGTAAAACATTTATTGATCGAATGATATGGTATATGAAAAGACGATGCTGACTGAATGTTAAGTTGTTTTAAACGTACGCCAGGTTAAAGTAAAGAAAAAATAGAAATATTGTTTTGGTACTTGGAAGAACACACAGAATGCACGCTTGCATGTAATCTCATACGTGCTCGCACGTCAGTATATAGTGTAGCATGTAAGCATGTGGTCAAGTGTCAGCATATGATGTAACGTTAGCGCGTCGATATATAATGTGACACGTCAGCATAACATGTCGCCAAAGACACTTTACAATTCTGCGAAAATATATTCCGTACTAACAGTATATACGTTACTTTTTGTGTGGAATTGATGACTGAGCTTTGACATTTATATTCCTGATGTATTAATTCTCATATACAAGAACATGTATTGCCTGAATGTTGGCCTGAATGTCAACAGTAAAAACCTAAACGCACCACCGGTAATGTTGTTAGGCGCTCGGGAACCATGCGCAATAGCCTCCATTGTGCTTACATGTTTCATACATGGATTATTTATATTGACAAAGGGTGCATGTGTGTTTTTCACACATGCAGCGTCTGTTCATTAGCACCGGCCTAAATAACTGCGTATTTTATGGAATTGTTAAATACAAAAGAGCACTGTATGTTCATGCGTTTTTTATTGGTTTGTTCTTAATACATTGCGTACACTCTTAATACATTGCGTACACTCTTAATACATTGCGTACACTCTTAATACATTGCGTACACTCTTAATACATTGCGTACACTCTTAATACATTGCGTACACTCTTAATACATTGCGTACACTCTTAATACATTGCGTACACTCTTAATACATTGCGTACACTCTTAATACATTGCGTACACTCTTAATACATTGCGTACACTCTTAATACATTGCGTACACTCTTAATACATTGCGTACACTCTTAATACATTGCGTACACTCTTAATACATTGCGTACACTCTTAATACATTGCGTACACTCTTAATACATTGCGTACACTCTTAATACATTGCGTACACTCTTAATACATTGCGTACACTCTTAATACATTGCGTACACTCTTAATACATTGCGTACACTCTTAATACATTGCGTACACTCTTAATACATTGCGTACACTCTTAATACATTGCGTACACTAGCGATAGGTGGGTTCAGTTTGTTTAATTTAAATATGCTTTCGTTTTACATGCAATTTACCACTATATTCGCCATCGCAGTTATTGTACATTAGTCGAAAGGGGATACGTTTATTTATATTGTTTGTCTTTTTTGTAGAGCGGAATGGAATAAATGTGAGATTGGGCGTCACTAAACCGCTTAAACTACCAGTGACACTTTTCATTGGCCGTTCCAAGGCGGTACGACCACCCTGTCCCTTATCTTTACTTTATTGTGTTTTTGTGTATCTCTGTTTTGTCTTTTGATAGGCATATACATGTAAATGTATTGTTCATTTTTTATCATACTGCTGTTCAGGGTCCATGCTTATAAAACTTTCAGTTGAGTCTGAGTACGTTCTCAAGCTTTTGATTGGTCAGATTTGAGCCTTTGGCTCAAATCTGACCAATCAAAAGCTTGAGAACTCAAATCTGACCAATCAAAAGATTGAGAACGAAACTCAGACTCAACTAAAAGCTTTATAAGCATGGACCCAGGTACTTTGTTTTGTATGTTGTGTTTCCTGCGTGACTCATATTTCTTTGAACATGTTATAATGATGAAACAAAAACCGTACTGCATGAAATAATTTTAGATTTAATATAAAACATGTAATTCTTATTGTAATATGTTAAATGGATTCATTGTTTCCTTCCTGTATAAAACAAAATTATAATTACAATATTCTAATAACTAGTCCCCTAATCTTTGCGTATAGAAGAATTTAGAGCGTCATATGGTTATATGTTATGTTGACGCTACTTATTTGCAAATGATTAGTTTGCGTTTTTGTTTTGTAATTTTTGTCTAGCACTAATTTGTAGTTAGTCTATAAACTATATACTAAATAAATAAGATATATGAATTCTCTGGAAACATGTTTAAGCATGTCAAGTGCGATATGATACCTAACAATATATTCATTGACCAACTTTGAGACATTCAGGTGAAAAAAAGTGCAACTTGTCGGAACACGTTGCCTGGCATAGAATGTACACAATAAAGCACATATCGACTGAAATATGCGTACACACTTAGGGTAATCTTAGTAGTAGTCTCAAATTATAATGAATGAATGTATCAGGCGATGGTATTATTAAATCGTACACAGCCAACGTCCCAGTAAAGCGACACAGAACTGGCTGCAATGGGGCGAATATGCGATTGCATTTGCAAAAAGGTTTGTATCGAAATGAGACGTCAGGTAACTCGGTGTGCCATCAGGATCCAAACTGTTTTAGAACAAATTGAATAAGAGTCAATTTCTATTTGACACATTGGTGTATTACTACTGTGAGGAAATAAACTAATTACAGTAAAACCTCTCTATAACGACCACTAAATTGTGTTAATTAGTTGGTATTCAGAGCAGGTGGCTGCTTAAATCAAGGTGATCTTTCTTTAAGCAGCCACCTGCCTTTAACACAAAATACTTGATGCAATTTAGTGGCCGTTATAGAGAGGTTGTATTGTAGTATTTATAATGCGCGGAGTATGTCTTAACTATTCACCAGGCTAACTACACATTGAAATGCGGTGCCTGCTCAAGGTCAACAGTGTTTGTCAATCCTCAGCATCTGTAGCATTTTGTCTACAAAACAGTTTAGACGCCACGTTTAAGCAATATACCCTATAGTCTACATTGCTTCCAAAATACAATTACATATTTCCCACATCTACATCTACATTATTGTAATCTGCAATCATTGTCGTCTGTAATCAACTCCATGTATAGTGAGATGTATGACCGGAGTGTTAGTCAAGGTACACCGGGTTATTAGGCGTCTCATCTGGGTCTATACAGTTTACAAATGCTACCAGGCATATGTACGCTATAAAATAAAGGTACTGGTCTTAACCCTTCTCTTGCTGAATTTTTAAAATACATGTCTCCTTCTTTACCCATGCCCTGTTGTATAATTACATATGTATTCACGGTGTACAAGTGTTTCGCTGTGCAATCACTACTGTGGAGTGCACTGATTGCACAATCAACTTGTAAATAGTGCAGACCCTGATGAGACAGCTCCTGCAGGAGCTGTCTCATCTGGGTCTTCACTATTTACAGGTATGTATATTGACGTGAATAGCAAGCGAAGGGTTAATAATATCGTGCGACCAAAGTTGTCGTTATTATTCTCAACAGCCGCTACCACTAGGAAAACCAAAATAATCAAACATGCTAGTGTGCAATAATTATACATATCTTCGTTCGGCACTCTGACTGCATGTGTCACGAGTAAATTATGACAGATAAACATTCAGAAACTAACTTGTCGTTTCTACACTAACTCTTTCTCTGTCATGTTAAACTTTGGCTAACATTGACGTTTGCTTCAAGTTTCGAAATGAGATTTCTTCAAATCCTTTCCAAAATATAACCAGACTATGATAAGGATCCAACCTGTTAATCATATATCCGCATATGGCTGGACAAAGGACTTGTTAAATAGCCTTGAACCTAACGAGAGCCTGGCGACATAGTAATGATATCAATACGAACAAGAAAGTAAGTAAAACCTCTCTATAACGGCCACTAAATTATGTTAATTAGTTGGTATATTAGGGCAGGTGGCTGCTTAAAGCAAGGTGAAAGTAAAACAGAACAGGAGCGTTGTTTTACTTTCACCTTGCTTTAAGCAACCACCTGCGCGTAACACAAAATACTAGATGTATTTTAATGGCCGTTATAGAGAGGTTTTACTGTACGAAGAATGCTGAATGCTTAATTGAACTTGAGCGTGCAATGGGTGAATCAGTGACTACATTTGCCACAAGTTTGAAACAGATTAGACGAGTAATAGTGTCTCACAAGGATCCAAACCATTTTAGATTATTATTTCATTTTTGGAAAAAAAAACACAACTTTAATTCCTAGCATTTCTAAACTACACATTGATCAATGAAACTTTTGTTCAGTATTCAGATTGTTACAATTACTCCTGCTCAGTTTGACCTGGGTGGCATTCACAAACAGCTTGCACCCTAATGAGGGGCAGAGTAAATCAGAATCCAAGATATTTAACATCAAGACAGTAGCTTCTCAAAATGTATGTAAAAGTGTTACAAATCAGAGATTTAGCCTACTGAATGTTCAGTATGAGAGGGGTTATTTTCTATTTTGTTACAGACCTGATAGATAAGGTCGCATTACAAGTTTGATTTCAAGTCAGTATCTGCCAACGTTGGATATCGCTGAACCCTTCTCATGCTGAACTATTAATTAATGTTTGCTCAAATTCCGAGTGGCAAAAATTTTAACCTTTAGCCTGTTATGGGCGGATTAGTGAATACTTATGCAAACAGTTTGGATCCAGATGAGACACCGAGTACTCGGCGTCTCATCAGGATCCAAACTGTTTGACGCCCTGGTTGCATTTTGGTATTCAAATATTATTGATTATAGCTTGAGTTTTGAAAATGTAGTAGGTGAAACTTTCTGTAAAAATAATTTGCTCTGCAAGCTATATGTTAATGATGCGTTCAAGGTTTTAATACATTATTGCCGGAAGGACAAACACCTTGGATTCCGATGATATGTCGAGTCACTCGGTATCTCATCTGGATTAAAACTGTCTGCAAAATGCCAGCATGGTGGTGCATAGCATGAAAAATGCTAAGCTCTACAAATTAAAGCATCAAAAATAAGACGGTGATAGTTATTCGGAAACATTTTATCAGACTGTAGCCATCGTATATAAATAAAGCGTACGTGTCCTTATTTAACCTTTGAACTGCTATGAAAATGATGTCTGTTTGAACTCCGTTCTGTTACAATTTTCACCTACTTCTAATTCGTTCAAAATTTTGAGAAACTGCTGGCGGATTTGGACCCTGATCAGAGGCTGAATCATTCGGTGTCTAGTATGGATCCAAACTGTTTGCAAAGAGAAGCTTAATTAATCTTGCATTTTGAATAATAGTATGGTCAAGATTTGAGACAACAATTTTTCCTGGTATCCTCAATATTAATTTAGCATAAACACGATAAGGGACTACCAAACCGATCGACAGAGGGAATGAACATTCCAGTAAATATATTCACAATGTTTGATTTTGTGTTGATATTCAGTGTGAAATCATGTTTGCATGTTGTATTTTTCACCGATTTTCATACTTCCAACATCAACGCCCACAGAATCAAGGAAATTCAGAAAAAGTCCGTAATTGGAAGGCTTTAGTCAGTGATAGTGATCTAATTCAACCCCAAAATATAGGCATCTTCCTCTGGTGATACTAAAGCATAATATTATGCCCTTAACATGAAACCAAAATGTGAAATACTCTACACAAACCGTCTGATCTGTTTTCTTATTAATTGTTAATAGATCGGACGGTATAGTTTCTACCATTACGAAAACACCCGTGTGCACTTGCAATGATAAAATATCAGCTAATTGATTTTCATAATGTAATAATTTCTTACATGAATATTCAACAGGGAACGGGTTAACCATTTACTCAATAAATACAGTATAACCTCTCTTAACCGGAATTTTAGTAGATAATAATTTAGATACTTTTAGGCAGGTGGCTGCTTAATGCATGGTGAAAGTCATGCAGAAAGCTCCTCTAGGAGCTTTCTGCATGACTTTCACCCTGCATTAAGCTGCCATCTGTCTCCAAGACCGATATTCATACTAAATTTAACTGCCGGTTAAGACAGGTTTTACTATACCCCTTTCTCCACCTTTTCAAACAGAACAGACCCCAGATCCGTCTGAACAGGATCTACTCCGTTTGCCTATGAAATAATAAAGATATGATTCTACAGCTTCTGCCCTGGCCAAAATTCCTGTAGTGTCATTATAAAAATAATCTAATTAATATTCATGAGGTCATTATTTCTTTCATAAATATTGATGAAGTAAAGAATTAAAGGTAAGTGCTTTTTCTGAATAATATAAAAAAAACGATGCGAACATGGGTACATATAATTATAACGATTCCTTCGCTAAAATTAAATCCATTTTAGAGTTTCTAAATAATCTGTGACACACGTGATATGTCAACGGAACATTGAACACCGCTTACACCGCTACATGGGGCGTGAGTTGTGTTACACTTTTAATAACTGCTCACGAACACACTCTACTAAACCGAATCTGCATTTTATTTCTTTTTGTTTTGCTGCATTTGCTTTCGAATACTAACCTGCTTTCAGAGTTTTCGACATTCGTCGATGTGTTATCATTCATAATATTTGAAAGCAGTCACGGTCCATATACTTGATCGATTCTTTAGAAATCAAACCAAACTACAGTAAAACATGATAATTCGAAGTGTTAGTACTTAACTCATTCTCTCCTAGGCTATTTTTAGACCCAACCTCTCTGAATTTATCTACCGAAAAGGAGCATTAACTAGAGGAAAGGAACAATTTAGAATTTTGTAGTTTGAAACCATTGTGATAAATAGAGCATTTGCTCCTATAGGAGCAAATGCTCTATTTATCACTATGGTTTCATAAAGTGACTTTTATAGATGCGCAAAAATGCGTAACTAGGGGATAATGTGTTAAAAGGTTTTTAAGCAATCAGCTGCTTAATGCGGCGAGAAAGTTTTGCAGAAAACTCCTAGAAAGCTGGCTCCTGTCCTAAAGACTGTTGATGAGGCTTGTTTTAGTGTTCGAACTATCGGGGTTTTACTGTAATGTTTAAAGTCATGATAAAGCTCAACATCGCAACAGGTTGCATATGTTTTGGAAGAAACCAGACGTGTCTATAGCAACATTTGAACTCTTAAAATGGTCCTCACACATATTTTTAAGCCAAACTTAGCAACATTTAACGAGTAATTAAATTGTGTAATTAGCTTATATAACCAAGGGTTTATTAACATTTTCACCGTTTACGAACTGTGTCGACAGTTATTCGGTAGGCTAGGAATGAATCGGACAACCCATTATCATATATACACATGCTTGAATGACGCCACGCGATTGTGGTAAACAAACATGGACTCTGACCTCCCGACGCGAATCGGGATATTGTTCGCTAGATACTTTGGAAAAAGTGCGATTTTATTATGATTTTGAGCGATATTATGACTTAATCCTATAGATTGTTACAACTGTACGCTCTTGATAATGTAGGGCAATGTTTGATTCGCTTACTTATTGTAAAAAATATAATAAAGTACCTTGTCATCTGAATAAAACTGTCAGTGCCATTTGTATATTGCATTTTGAAATATTTCAAATTTAATCCTGTGTCAAAACAGTCACGTGTCTCTCACTTCGTATCTCCCTCTTTCTGTCTGTCTGTCTGTCTGTCTGTCTGTCTGTCTGTCTGTCTCTCTCTCTCTCTCTCTCTCTCTCTCTCTCTCTCTCTCTCTCTCTCTCTGCATATCTCTATCACTCTTTTTTTGCTCAATCTCTATTTCGCTCTCTCGATCTCTATGTCTCTCTTACCCGCTCATTCACTCACTCACTTACTCAATCACTACTCTATTTAGCCAAATTTCCATCTCTATTTAAATCAAATCCAGGCAATATAATTTGTTAAAACGTAGAATGATCATCGTTACATATGTCAATCGATTATAAAGTGACGGAAATTATTACAGATAAAACCATCAAAATAGATTTCATTAAAATAGATTAACCCTTCGCTTGCTATTCACGTCAATATACCTACCTATAAATAGTAAAGACCGAGATGAGACAGCTCCTGCAGGAATTGTCTCATCAGGGTCTGCACTATTTACAAATTGATTGTGAAACTAGTGCACTCCACAGCAGTGATTGAACAGCGAAATACTTCTACACAGTGAAGATATATGTAATTATACAACTGGGCATGGGTAAAGAAGGAGAAATGTATTTTAAAATTCAGCACGAGAAGGGTTAAATAGTTTGACATACATACACACACCACAACCGTCACAATAATCCACCCTATCCTTGATCCTCTCAGTTTAAAAATAAATATAAATGATAGTTATATACATGTATCAGTAAATAGGTGGCGGTGGTCTAGTGGTAACGCGCTTGACTATCAGTCCGGAGGTCCGGGGTTCGAATCCCGGTCCCACCCAGAAATTTCAGAGACGCTTTTCCGTGTCTCCCACCCGCACATCCTCTCCACCCAGGGGTTAAAATGGGTACCTGTGAGGGTCACTCGACGGTACTGCGGCTGCATGATTGCGCCATATGTAAGCAGTGCTCAATATTGTAGGCCAATGACTCAATGACCAGGGGAGTAAATGTACAGTCGGCTGAGCGGTCATTCGGACTGAAAGTAGACTTTAACTAGGTACTTTTTTTTTAAATATGTAGTTGAAATCGAAAACAGTAATATCAGTGCTCACCTGGACTTATTAATAATTGCCTCTTAAAACTTTAATTGCCAAAACATCATGTGTCATATGTCATTACAAACGTTCACCTAACAAATATTCATGACATCATATGTAATTACAAACGCTCGTCTAAAAATATCAATGACGTCATATGTCATTATAAACGTTCACCTAACGAAAATTCATGATGTCACCATGTCTTACATAGATATTCATCGGGTAAAGGATTAAAGTGGAAGTCCCTACATTCTACGCGTTTCAAAAATACCTAAAATATACAAAACTCATTTGTTTATATGCTTAAAAGAAGTATACCGCAAGAAAACATATCGAATAAACGTTGAAAATGAAAAACATCCATGTGTTCGACGATCCCGATTTTATTCCCGATGTTTCAGTCTTGTTCGGGTTGGGTTTTAGTTTCGTATCTGTTCGCGCTATTCGCGTCTCTCCGACCACCTCCGAGACAAGCTGTTACGTAAATAATGGAGGGTTCGGGTGATCATCGGCAAAACGCGGAAATTTTGAACGGAATCGGTCGATAATATTTTGTTGTAGAACAAAAAATATAAGTATTGACGAAATCGATTTATTTTGTATCACAGGGGCATTTTTCGATATAAGTTTAAGTTGACAATCTTCAGAATAATAATTGAGCATAACAAATACCAAGTTTGATGATATTATTGAAATTATGCGTACATTGTAGGGACTTCCTCTTTAAACAAGACTTGGTCTCAACTCACATATCATCAGCCACATTAAAATACTGATATTTACTAGATGCAATGCTACGAGTATGTACGAATTTTATCTAAGTCAAGAATATAAACACTTAACTCGAGATACCAAAGGTGCACGAAATAAACAATGAGAGTTTAGAACAAACATCTAGCATCAATTAAACACGTGTTGGCAACATCATTGTGATGCAAAATGCTGCTTAGCTTGAATCTAGGGTAAAAATTGTTGTTATTGTTGTTTGTTACCTCGAGATTCGGAATTAGGCATACATGTACCATAAACGTGAGTCTTAATTTACGTCAGTCGTTTTTATTCTCATCATCCCCGACATTTTCACACATTCTAGTAGCCCAGAAGTCCAGATAATATACATATATCAAACTATTTCCAAGAATAACTCCTTTATTTCTCCACCAAACCCTATTTTGTATCTGAGTATGCACAGTATGTATTGCTCTGAGTATGCAGCAATATTAACCTAGTATTGCAAAGTGCCCCTTACAAAGGCAATAGTTGTAGACCCATATCAGAGAGGTCCGAAAGGAGCCCTATTATGGGCCTGGACTATTTGCTTAACGCATCCATATTCCTAGGTCCATGCTTATAAAGCTTTTTAGTTGACGAACTCAGACTCAATCAAAAAGTTTTATAAGCATGGGTAATGGCTTATACCAGTAAATATGAACGCATTCATACCCATGGCTTATACCAGTAAATATGAACGCATCCATACCCATGGCTTATACCAGTAAATATGAACGCATCAATACCCATGGCTTATGCCAGTAAATATGTTTCTCAAAATCAAAATGGATGGATTCCAGCGGGGTTTCCTTCAATAACATGGACTTCATACAACAGACGTCTTGTAAGTTTAAACAATTAACGATGACATCTGGAAGAGGTGATAGTAGTATGTAAGAAGCTATGCTAATTTTAGTTACAGGACCCTTTGTGACATGGATCGCGTTCAACAAACCTTTGTATATGCTACTCATCCATTAATCATTGTCAAGTCGCCAAAGGCACTTTATCGCAGTATAAGTATATTGTCTGGTATGTGTATCATGCAATGCATTACCGTTTGAAACAAACATTACCAGCAATATTACAAATTAGAAATTTTATGTACGCTCGTAGAATTCATCATTTATATGTTTCTGACTTAATTTTTATGTGCATATCTGTTTAGACAGACACAAACACAACTTTTTATGATTATTTCTGTGTTCGCCCTACGTTTTTCATGGAGCATTACTATGAGTTATTCTATATTTATTTCAACCTTCTGTCAGTTTTTGAGACGTTGCAATATATATACACAGCGATGGATCTAGATCTTATTCCGCTATTCATGAAACAACTCGCATTGCAGTGTGGATCCATACGAGTATCCTAGCATCTCATCAGGATCCAAACAGTTTGATACTCTCAAAAGATAATTGAAATCGGTAATTTTCACGAACAGCGTATAGCGAGCCATGTCGGATTCAACCTGGAAATAATAGCGTGTCTCGGGGACGTGGGTACGAAAGAAACTGATTTGCTGGAGTAAATGGTACTTAGTCATACAGTAAAACCTCTCTATAACTAAATTACATCAAGTATTTTATGTTAAAGGCAGTTGGCTGCTTAAAGCAAGGTGAAAGTAAAACAATTTAGTGGCCGTTATAGAGAGGTTTTACTGTAGTAAACTACTATAGGTCCAGACCAGACACCGGGTAATATGTCGGTGTCTGGTCAGACTGTAAACTGTTTTCAACACACCATGTCTTGGTTGAATGTAATCTAATTTTATCTATAATAAGTGCATGTAAGGAAAAAAGAAAACAAGGAAACTGTATTATCAATACTAAAAGTTAATATTAACAATGTTAACCCATTCCCTCCTAGACCTTTTAGACACCTATTTGAATAAATCGACCAAAAAGAGGATTTACTTGAGAAAAGGAACATTTTACAATTCTGTAGCTTTTAAACCATTGTGATAAACAGAGCATCCGCTCCAAAGGAGGAAATGCTTTATTTATCACAATGGTTTTACAGAGAAATTAAAAGGCGTCAGTATACGGGAATGAGTTCATAAGATGTTACTACTAACTGATGTCTGAAAACAATTAGCTTTACACATCAAAAACAGTAGTTGGTTAACATTCTCATGGTTCATCCACAACGATATTGGTATACGATCTAAAGAAAACTATCCCTGCATTAAGTAAAACGAAAACACAGTAAATGAGGAGATGGACATATAATTCTATCTTCAGTATATCCCTCTGAACTAATAGTTTAATGAAGAAGATATTTTTGCAGGATACTTCTTAAATAAGTGGCATCATGAATATTCATTAGGTAATATTTTAGACAAAAACTATAGAATCAGATCTATATCATGTCATACGCAAACAGAGTAGACCCTGATCATACGGTTTGTACTCTGTTTGCAAGTACATGAAAAGGCGTTTATCTGATGGAAAGGGTTAATACAGTATGCAAATCACACAGAAACTCCGGCGGGAGTTTTCTCATTTTCTGCATGGCTTTCATCCTGCATATTACTGCAAGACGGCCATTGATACTAATGGTTCACAGAGGGTTTACTGTAATTAAAATGTTAAAGATTACTAAATATATTTATTCAGAGTAACAGATAAAGGTGCATACAAAGATACTAAATCGTAATGTCTCCACCAAACCCTATGATGGGACCACACTTTAGAATATAAAGAGTGGTCACAACAAAGAGTGCTGTGAAGAAATAAAGAAGTTATTGTTTTAATTTACGCACCTTATCTGGACGTCTGTTCCTTGATAATTATATCACGATTCTCTCCAATTTAGTGAACAATTTCCCTGCAGTGTTATCATGATTCTTACCTATAACGGAAACACGTTTTGTGCTATACAATGTACCTTATCATATAGCTTCACTTCCTGAATGGTATAGATCCACAAAGTATGTCCAAATAATTAATGTTTAAACCCTCTAAATATTTCATACAAAAGAAAATACTAAATCTATCAGTATCTGACTACATTCCCTATGTATATATTTAAGAAAAAACTCTTAAACAGTCCTACCTGATTCAGTAACTGTCCTTCTAAAGTCTTTCCTCGGAGATAGCCGTGTCTTAAACTCCTCTTTCGAGTGGTCTAATTGTGTAACAAAGTTTGTTTTCCAACGTTTAGTATACTTAGTATGATTCCGTTCTATCCTAATTGAATTTCAAAGGAAGGTGACGACACACTGCTAATTTAACACAGGACACCCAAGGCATGCACGAGGAGACGTGTGCCTTGTATGACAAATTCCAAGTTTACCCGAGCCTTTCAGTGGCACCAGCTATACTTCAGCAGATTGGGAAGACCAAGCTCATTAAGACAGATTTTCAGCCCTCTCAAAGCACACTCCTTTGTGGTTTGAAGAAACTTTAGCATCAAAAGGCCAATTAAGGTCTGAAAAACAAATCAGATTTATGAATCAATACAATAAGAACACATCTAAATATCCTGATGGAAAAAAACAGTTTCTCCATTGTAAACGTCTGATTATTAACGGGTGTCCATGATCGAATGCTATTCCTGTCTCTACAAGGGAGTACACGTACAGGTTCTGTTACATATATAACTGAATTAAACCTTATCCAGCTGCCCAAGACCTGACTGAAATTTACAAACAGCTTGGATCCAGATGATACACCGAATAACTCTGCGTCTCATCAGGATCCAAACGGTTTTACAGTCGGTAAATAGTATCTCAGTGTCTTCATTGAATTGGATAAAGTCAAACTTGCACCAGACCGAAATTTTGAGCAGACATTATTGTTTCACATCAGGATAAGGGTTAAGAGTTTCTGTGATTGCAAAGTATTGCGGTTGAGGCACTGTATAGCGCCGACCTAAAGGTGTCAAACGCCACTTAAAACCAAATCCAATGTCTCCTCATAAGAGGTTGTAAATCGTTTCGGAGGTTCGGTTTCAGACAAATTGAATAATAATTGCGCCCTTGGACTTACTTCCAGTTAAGGTTGATGCAGAGGTGGTCAATTGAGAAGGCAAGGATAAGCTATTCCGGTCCTTGAGCAAGTTACAAATGTGCGAAAGGATTTGTGTTTATAAATAACGATCAGGAAGTTATAACAAAATGCAGCAGATCTTTTTAAACTGCTCAAAGTAACGACAAAGGTAATACAAAAAGACAATATTTCAACCTTCATTAACAGTTGACTGAATTAATAATATTAAAGTAAGAATTCATTATTAAACTAAATAAATATTCATGGACTGAAGTTTTTATAATTATACATTAACTATGAATGTGTCGGCTGTGACAGGAACTTTAGAATGAGATTTGTATTATTAAAAATGCAACGAGAACAGGCCCTTATCAGACCGCTCCTTTAGGAGTCATCTGATCTTGGTGTACACTATTTGCAAAGGCGTAAAAAGTCGTATTTATGGAGTAAGGGTTATGGCAAAGACGAATGTGATGCAGAACAAGACCTGATTCCATCCTTGATTAACCTATTCCCTCATAGGCTATTTTAAAAGTAAAAAAGTACCTAGTTGTAGTCTACTGTCCGAATGACAGCTCAGCCGACTGTACATTTAGATCCAACCTCTTGAAATAAATCTACCGAAAAGAAGCATCTACTATAGAAAAGGAAACGTTTAGAATTGTGTATTTATGAAACCATTTTGATAAACAGAGCATTTGCTCATATGTAGCAAATGCTCTATTTATTACAATGATTTCAGGAAATGGCTTTTATAGAGACGTGAAAGGTCGTCGGTGAGGGAATGGGTTAAACTACAATCTGGCGTGAAGATGAAGATCAACACATTGTGTTTGTCACTCAGAGTGTTTGTCGGTCATTGTCGAGAATATGTAGTGTAATAATAACCCTCTATAATACACCTGTCAAGTAGATAGGATGCTATATGTTTATGTATGACCACGTGATTTAAATAACATAATTATGAATGAATTACTATAGGATTTAGGGCTGATTATTGAGAAACGTAGAAGTAATAAAACATCATATGTACAGTAAAACTCGTCTAAAGTATCGATGTCGGTTTGCAAGGCAGGTGGCAGCTTCATGCAAGGTGAAAACCTTACAGAACGTTACAAAACTTGCTTTCTGCATGACCTTCTCCTTATATTATTCAGCGATCTGTTTAAAGACATTTGTTCTAGATGAGAAGCCGGGGGGGGGGTTAACTGTTTGACAATCGGTCAATAGTTTCTCAAGATCTGTATCCATGCTTATATTTTTTTTTAGTTGAGTCTGGGTTCGTTTTCAAGCTTTTGATTGGTCAGATTTGAGCCTTTGGAGGTTACTTGTCGTGCTATGGTTGTTATTTATAGTGATAAGACTTATCGTGCAATGGTTTTAATTTGTTGTGCTATGATTGTTACTTGTCGTGTTATGATTGTTAATCGTCGTGTTATGAGTGTTACTATGAGTGTACTATGATTGTAACTTATCTTGTTATGAGTGTTGGCGAATTATGATAGTTACATTTCGTGTTTTCGTGTTGATGTTTTGTCGTGCTATTACTAGTAGTAATATGACTGTAACTTGTCGCGATTTGATCAATACTTGTCATGATACTAGTATTGATTTGATTGATAAGTAGTCATGATACTACTTATCGGGATATAGCTGTTACTTGCCGAGCTATGCTTATCACTGTTAGTGATATTGCTTGTCGTGCTATGATTATTATTTGTCGTGATATAATTGTTACTTGTTATATTATTGTTACATGTCGCACTATTAATGTAACATGTCTTGCTATGATGTTCTGAATGAAAAAGTAGTTTTGAACGCACATATTCTGTGTGAAAAGAGTGCTATATAAATGTGATGTAATAATAAAGTCAAGCAGACAAAGCCACATACAAGACGCAACCACCACCAAAAATTCGATAGACAGCATGTCGTACACACACAACCACACAACCACACGCACACACACGAGATGAACATAGAAAACACCAACAAACACACAAGCACCAGAGACAAACATTCCAAACAAAAAGCACAACTACAAAGACACAAGACAAACAAAAGTAAGGGTGACAAAGAGAGTGCCGCCTTGGAACGGCCAGTAGCAAAATCACCACTGGGGTTTAAACCGGTTTAAGGACGTCCTAACCTCACACTTATCTCAAGTCAGCCTAGCTTAAACACAAAGTGTAAATAAAGGTATCCCCGCTGGACTTTCCCACAACATAGAAGACGGTAAACACATGATAATATGTAAAACATAGCATAACAACTGTGAAAATTCCGTCAAATATGTATTCAATGACTTTGCTGAAGTCAGAGCAACTGCAGGGAAGCCGTTAAGGGTACGGCACGGAAAAAGTAATACATGAGTCTGGTAAGATCATCCCGTAACTGAGTTTAAGAGTATACCATCATATAGTACTACCCCCGTTCTGTCAGAGGGAAGCGTAGTTACCAAATGTAGAGGGGTCAATAACCAAACATGAAGTGCATTGCAATATAATGGGGTCATAACCTTTATGAGTTGTTTTTTGTTTTTATAGAATTATTTTGAAACTACTAGAGCATCGATGGAAAACTTAAAATGATTAATAATTAATAATAAAATAATTATTACAATAATGATGATAAAAATAATAACAATACAAATGATACTATTAATACTACTGCCACTACTACAACTACTGCTACTACTACTACTACTACTAATAATAATAATAATAATAATAAGATTATAATGACAATAATAATTATAACCATAGCAACAACAAAAAACAACAATAATAATAACAGAATAATAATAATGATAATAATAATGTAACAAGTTCTTTTAACACTACAAAATGTACACACTTACATCTTACGCTTTCTTCAGAGGTTCTTTATCGATAATTCCTGAGTCCAATAGAACCGCCGATCAAGGCGACGGTGACCGTCCAAACTAAACGGTTTGTAGTGTGAACAAAACTAGTTACGCATGTTGGATTTACCTACAAAATTAACGAGGTTCTAAGGATGAATAATCATAATAGTAAACATAGCAACACAAATACTAACAAAATAAAATAATAAATGGCCTGTCCGTCTGTCTGTCTAATGATAATAATTATATTAATATAAATAATAATGATTATAATATAGTAAAATTAGAAAATAAAATGATAATGAAAATAATACTAATATAATAATAAATATAATAATAATAATAATAATAATAATAATAATAATAATAATAATAATAATAATAATAATAATATAAATTATAACAATAAAATACAATAATAATAACAATATTGAAATAGAAAATAAAGTGATAATGAAAATGAAAGTAATATAATAATTATTATTATTATAATAATAATTATAACAATAAAAAACAATAATAACAATAATACTAATGATAATTAATGATAATGATAATAACAATAATAATGCAATTCATAATAATGATAATACTAATATAATGATAATAATTATTTAGTAATAATAACACCACATATAATATCAAACAAATAATTATAACAATACAAATAACAATAAAATGGTCATATAGTAATAATGATACTATTGATACTCATTCTAATTCTAATCCTGATGACAATTCTTATGACAATTCCTATCATGACGATTCTGATATGAAAATTATTTTTATGATAATTATAATAATGATGATGATAATAATAATAACGACGATAAGATTATGATGATGGTAGTAAATGTTTAGATTATACCAATGATGATCATGGATGATGACGATGATGATGATGATAATGATCATGCTGGTGATGAATAGCTGGTTTGTATTCGTGTGTGCAGTGAATCTTTGCAAACTGTATAGATCAAGATGAGACACTAAGTACATTGGTCTCTCACCAGGAAACAAAGTGTTCAATCCTATGAAATGTTTAAAAAGGACAAAAATATTTCTATTTTACAACTTTGCAGACTATAGCGCGTGACAGCGGAAGGGTTAGATTATGAAAAATATTTGGACTCAAATATGATTTTGTCTTACTGGTACGTCCACCCGTAACATACATTTGAAGAAAATGTTATTCCTTTTGTTGAAGTGCACATTTTTTAAGCTTTAAGCTTTTTGAACTAGCAGTTATTTGAGAAACTTAATTGACTTACCCATGTCAAATTCCTCTTCCAATCCGAATTAAGTAGAAGACGTTTGGGTTTCTAGTCCAGTAAAATATATATCCAAATATTGTATTGCCACTAATAGACTACCAATTTAACAAAGAAGAGGATGCTTATCATAGATCGCTAGGAAACATTTAAGAATTCATTGTAGTGAGGTACGCATTGCGCAACAATTATTCTACGGTACAACGGAGATCTTCAACACCCGTTTCTGCTTATTGTCCTAGGTTATCTAACAATCCTACGTCACGTTTGGCCCTAATGTAACAATCCTCCCAAACATTGTAATCGGACCTTTTCTCTCCTAAAGTCACGTGACTGTAGCCATAACTCTTACGAATCTGACTCTTAAAACCAACATGCTCCGGAAGTAGCTTCCAATTTTTTCTAGTACTGAGTTTCCGTCTATATTCTGCAGTGTAACATTTATTACATCGACATTACTGTTTATCTTTCGTTTTTATGTATGCTTAAGATAATTCCTGACGGTTATTTATACAGTTTCATTTGTGCTCTAAAATATATTATTTGGATCAACTCTGTATACGATATTTATCAGTCTCCGTAATGTTCAATAAGGGCATATTTTATGAAGCATTACAGCAGTCTGATATAAGAGAGGGATGCTAATTTTTTGCAATTTAGTGTAATGAAAAATTTCTTCGTTAAAAGGTTTGCATGCAGTCCCGCGTGTTCTGATAATATAGTAGAATTAACGGTACAATCCTTAATTTAAATTTGAAGGGAAAGTGAATAATTGACTCCAGAAACGGAAATTAACGGGTGTTTTTAATATGAAACAGACAGCAGCTAATGATAGCAAAATGTCACATTCGTACATCTCGGCATGTATATATTCATTTTGCCTTTTGTAAGAAGGCGTATTGTATTGTTTTGCGACTACGATTTATAAAATGATTTTGTGACAACAAAAGTACATACAAATCTGTTTAAAGGTAAATGACGTCACAAAGTATTCGGAAATATAACTGTAATTAGTAAATATCCCTTTCTGAATTCGGACCTCATTTCTGACTGAAAGTTTGTGTGTGTGAGAGAGAGAGAGAGAGAGAGAGAGAGAGAGAGAGAGAGAGAGAGAGAGAGAGTGAGAGAGAGAGAGAGAGAGAGAGGAGACAGATATACAGAGGAGAGAGAGAGATGGAAAAAACAAAAAAACAGAGTGATGGAGAGAGAGAGACAGATAGAGATCGAGAGAGAAAAGCGATACAATGAGAGAGTGAGAGAGAAGTAGAAAGGGTGGATGAGAGAGATAGAGAGAGAAAGAGAGAGACATACGCACACAAAGAATTATAGACAGAGATGAACAGAAATACATACAGATAGACGGACAGCCAGATCGACAGACAGGCAGACATGCTAGGCATACAGACAGGACAGACCGAGCAGAAACAAGGTGGGAGAGACACACACAGACACAGAAACACAGACTTACATAGAGAGGCAGACATAAAAAGACAGAGAGACAGAGACACAACAATAAAAACTTGATTACATATCCAGTAAATATTTTGTGTATTCTTTGAGTATGCTAAGTTCTAGATATCAAGAACTATATGTATTACTGAGGTTCGTTTCGTATTACAGTTAACACTTGTATACTCCTACTGTTAATGGCGATTCGTTTGAGTCATGATACTATTAGCACATTATTTAAAACTGACATATTGCACAGTCTAGTGTATCCCATGCTCGTATTTATTTATACCTATCATTATCAGAGATTGATGGATAACGATAGTTTGAAATATAGAGGCTATAAAATAAACATATAAATTTGCTATTATTAAATTAACTTTCGAACCTACCCCCCCCCCCCCCCCCCGGTTTATGTTATGATAAATGTATTTTCCGAGTAAATTCTAAAGAAGATGATATTTGTGCTGATCAAGCAATGATATTTCAAAATAACCATAGGCTTGTTGTAATTAATATGTAAATTAATAAATAAAATAAAGTTCTATGTATATATAATCTATAGGTATGTACATGTATATGTATTATGTCATTTTCTGTTCTGATATTGTTGACGGTACCTAACTAACGTAGTCTTATTCTCACCGTTTGTTTTATTTTACTGCACAATTAACCTTTAACTTGAAGTGCCAGCATTGTCGTCTGCTGGACACATTGTTGTCTGCTGGACCTAGTGTCGTCTGCTGGACATATTGTCATCTTCTGGATACATCGTCGTCTGCTGGACACATGTCGTCTGCTGGTCACAGTGTCGTCTGTTGGACACATTGTCGTCTGCTGGACACATTGCCGTCTGTTGTACGCATTGTCGTCTGCTGGACACATTGTTGTCGCCTGGATACATTGTCATCTGCTGGACACATTATTGTGACCTGGACACATTGTCGTCTGCTGGGCACGTTTGTGCCTGCTTTATGTTTTAGAGTTTGCGATTTCTTTATAAAACAGTTCACACATTGTCACACAGTTAGGATCCTGATGAGAGATCAAGTTACTCAGTGTCTCATCACATATGATGCCACAGACCCATCTTAATTTAGCGACAACGTCGCTGGAAAGCGACTCACAGTGTATTTCATACTCAGACACTGTGTTCGAATGTAAATGCAAAGTGAAGCCCTGAGCAGAGATGCTCGAGGAACGCTTTGTAGCAACATCAACGCAATTTGTGAAATTTGTTCCAGAAATTTCGTTCGAAACAACTGTCCAGCAGAGCAGTTCTACAGTGCAAATACTATACTAATATTCTGCAAAGCTGTCAAGAAATAGGTAATGTGCAACATTGTGAAGTTCGAAGTGTGTTGCTTCCATTGCAGTCATTTCCGGTGACGTCTGATGAATACCAGGAAAATACTGTTAATATGATACGACAGACCGATGTGCGTGAACGAGCACGTGCTTGAGTTAGGCTATTGATTATGCATATATAACCCGTTAAGTGAGACTAACACCATTTAAAGTGAACTAGACTCGACACATTGTTGCAGCCATAATATTTTACGTTTATACATTGTTAGTCATGATAAAACACTACAATGACAGCTACCAACCACAAACACTGGGTTAAATTTTAAACTGTACAGATTTTACAAAAGTATGTTTGCAATGGAAACGTATGTAAGCTTAAATCTAACAAAAACCGAACATTTTATAATGGCCCAATTTCGGTGCGTAATTTTGAAGGAAGGTGACCCCCCCCCCCCCCCCCCCCCGAGAGCAAAGATTGCAACACAAAAAGAGAAAATTGCAGACTCGGGTTTATTGAGTCTGTTCATGAACAGTAATTGAAAGTGCAACACTGCTCACACCCCCTAGCACCGGCTTAAGCGGTATTCAATTTTCAGAACAAGAAGTACTGAAATTCATGATCTCGAAGGATCAGAAGGTATAACAACACTGAGAATGAAGTACGGGGCGACGTTTTACGGCCGCCACACAAGCACTTAACACCTGCTGTTGTGAAGATTATAAATTCTGAAGGGAGGTGACCCCCCCCCCCCGAGAGCAAATATTGCAACACAAAAAGAGAAAATTGCAGACTCGGTTTTATTGAGTTGTTCATGAACAGTAGTTGAAAGTGCAACACTGCTCACGCCCCCTAGCACCGGCTTAAGCGGTATTCAATTTTCAGAACAAGAAGTACTGAAATTCATGATCTCGAAGGATCAGAAGGTATAACAACACTGAGAATGAAGTACGGGGCGACGTTTTACGGCCGCCACACAAGCACTTAACACCTGCTGTTGTGAAGATTATAAATTCTGAAGGGAGGTGATCCCCCGAGAGCAAAACTTGCAACAAGTCTTCCTATTATAATGAAATTGACCGCTTGTGAATGATTAAGTAAATGACCGCAATCTACACAGTGTGTGTATCGTATTATAACATCACTCGTAAATGACTCATATAGGGGTTTATCCCATAATAAATTATCTTAAATAAGCAAAGATAGGGAAGTGCTGTATTATCCATTATTATCATTACTAGTTTGAGAGTATTGAATCGTGTGATAATGTTCTACAATGCCGTAATGTTTATCTTAATACATTTTTCTGAGCACTTTAAACGTGAACGCTTTTATTCAATTTACACTATTGGACCGGCTATTTGCTGTGCAAATCATGTATTATGATGGGCTAGCATATATCACTGTACTAAACAAGTTACACATTCTTATAGACCATTGCCTAAATCAGCAGGTCTCAAACAATTGATTAGAACAAAAGTGACATGCCAGTTGGGAAGAACATTAACATGTAATGAGCAAAGAATATTGGAGGCATGCTATAAACAAACACTGTGCATAAGTAATATATTACTGGAGAAGGAAATACAAATGTATCTAGGAAATGAAAATAGAAATGCACATGAAAAAAAGGTAACAATTCTATGCATACAAATAGTATTTTTCACGGATCGATTTTCCATTACAATAATAATAACTGCACTATTTGCACTATCAGTTATATCAATATATATATTATATATTTAAGTGGGAGTGGTGGTCCAGTGGTAGGACGTTAGACTTGGGATCGAAGTGTCCCCGGTTCGAATCCTGCCATCGGACTATCAGAATTTTTCTGAGCAAAAAATGCATCCCACGTTTGCTCCTCTCTACCCAGGTGTATAAATGGGTACCTGTGAGGGAAATAAGCCAATGTGCCATGGCTGCCTTAGGCGCCGAGTGTAAATGGCCGATTTATAACCCAGTGATCAGGGGGTAAATTGTGAAGTCGGGAGAATATGTACATCATATGTAGTTCCTGACTATAAACCTCAACTTTACCTTTTTATCACTATGATTCTACCACAGTCGCAAACAATGTACAAAGGTTGTACTCGCACATTACTGGTATAGATATACAGAATGTATAAAGGTTGTACTACATCACTGGTATAGATATACAGAATGTATAATAGTTGTACTACATTACTGGTATAGATATACAGAATGTATAATACATGTAGTTGTACTACATTACTAGTACATATATGCACAATGTATAATAGTTGTACTACATTACTAGTATAGATATACAGAATGTGTAGTAGTTGTACTACATTACTGGTATAGATATACAGAATGTATAATAGTTGTACTACATTACTAGTACAGATATACACAATGTATAATAGTTGTACCACATTACTAGTATAGATATACACAATGTATAATAGTTGTACTACAACATTAGTATAGATATACAGACTGTATAATAATTGTACATCATTACTAGTATAGATATACAGAATGTATAGCAGCTGTACTACATTACTAGTACAGTAAACCCTCGATTATTCGAATTTTCGTTATAAACGAATTTAGACCCTTGTATGCAGGTGGCTGCTTAATGCATGATGAAAGTCATGCAGAAAGCTCCTAGAGGAGCTTTCTGCATGACTTTGACCATGCATTAAGCTGCCACCTGTCTTAAAGATCGATAATAATACGTATTTTAGTGTTCGGATAATCGAGGTTTTACTGTATATATATACACAATGTATAATAGTTGTACTACATTACTAGTATAGATATACAGAATGTATAGCAGTTGTACTACATTACTAGTATAGATATACAGAATGTATAATAATTGTACTACATTATTAGTATAACCATACACAATGTATAATAGTTGTACTACATTACTGGTATAGATATACATAATGTATAATAGTTGTACTACATTACTAGTATAGATATACAGAATGTATAATAGTTGTACTATATTACTGGTAAAGATATACACAATGTATAGCAGTAGTACTACATTACTAGTATAGATATACACGATGTATAATAGTTGTACTACATTGCTAGTATAGATATACACAATGTATAACAGTTGTACTACATTACTAGTACAGATATACAAAATGTATATAGTTGTACTACATTACTAGTATAGATATACAGAATGTATAGCAGTTGTACTACATTACTGGTATAGATATACAGAATGTATAATAGTTGTACTACATTACTAGTACAGATATACACAATGTATAATAGTTGTACCACATTGCTAGTATAGATATACACAATGTATAATAGTTGTACTACATTACTGGTATAGATATACAGAATGTATAATAGTTGTACTGCATTACTAGTACAGATATACACAATGTATAATAGTTGTACGACATTACTAGTATAGATATACAGAATGTATAGCAGTTGTACTACATTACTAGTATAACCATACACAATGTATAATACTTGTTCTGCATTATCACTGTAGTCGCAGAGAATCTATAAGTGATGTACGTACTTTAAGTATATATTACTAACAAATCCATACACACGTTATAATTGCTGTATTACATTACTAATATAGTTATACACAGTTTATTTTTATAATTGCTGATCTACCGTACAAACAATGTCATACACAGCTTATAATTATTGTATTACATTACTAACACAGTCGTTCACAGTTAATAATTGCTGTAATATGTTGCTGACACAGTACTTACTATTTACCACAATCAAGAGCAGTTTATTAATTGTTGTACGAAAATACTAACACAATCGAACACTTTTAATAATTGTTGTATTATATAACTAACACAATAAGGAATATTGTATTATTGTACTACATAACTAACACAGCCATATACACTTTAGAAATGTTGTAGTCCGGTACTAATACTGTTATACACAAATACACAGCTATGCTATGCTTATTATAAAATTATTGTACTACATTACATAGTCATATACATTATCATTAAAATTGTTGTACTTAAACGTTCGTAAGTCTTTACTTGCTATTCTACATTACTACCACAGCCAAACAAATTCGTTAATTGTACTACATTACAACTCCGATTATGTATAGTGCATTATAGTTTTGCTACATTACCAACAATCATACACAGCGTTTTAATTGCTGTACTACAGACGTACAAAGGCAATATACAGTTGAACATAAAATGGACATGCACAGATTGAAGCAGCTTGAACACATATTGGTGCGTCATTGATACATAGACTGGCGCAGTATGAGCACTTTTATGTGCACAAACCTATGGTGCTTTATTGACATGCACAAATGAACCCATTTTAAACAAAAAGTAACAAAGCAGGTGACTCAGTTTGAACAAAACTATGGTGCGTTATAGACATACACAAATGAACCAAGTTTGAACACAACCTTTGCGGACATATACAATGCACGTAAATTGAATAAAACTATGGTGTCTATGTGTACATTGACACGGGTTGAACAAAACTATGGTGTTTATGCATATATGGATACAATTTGAACGGAACTACGGAATACGAAGATATGCACATATTGTCACAGATTGAACACGTCCATGCTGTGTATGCATATACTGACACAGGTTGATCAAAACAATGGTAGATATACTTACATTCACACAGGCTGACCAATTTCATAGCGTATATGCACATATTGGCACGGATTGAACAAAACCACGATGAATGTACACAAAACCACACAGAGCGAATGAATATATTGGCACGGGTTGAACAAAACCACGGTGGATATACACAAATCCAAACAGATGGAATAAAACCATGGCGTATATGCATACATTGCCCCAGGTAAACAAAACCATGGTGCATATGCACATATTGGCACAGGCTGAACAAAACCAAAGTGTGTATGAACACCTTGACTTGGTTGAACAAAATCTGGTATGTATGCACATATTGACACAAGTTAAACAAAACATTGATGTATGTACACACTCTCACGCAGATTAAATAAAACGATGTTGCACCACAGATCTGCACAAACATATCGCAGTTTGACCAATTCCATTGTTTGTCAATGGATATATAATATTGGTGCAGTTTAACATCAACAGATATACAGACACGGGTGCGGTTTAACAAAACAATGAATCGTCATGGATATATACATATTGAACAAAACAAAACACACACAATATAGTATATAGTTATGCTTTTAAAATTTGCGAATCAAAATGTATATCAACCATCCAATCAATCAATTATTTATTGCATTCATTATTATAAAATGCTCATAGCAAACATAATGTATACACAGTAGTAAATGCATAACTCATTAAACTATCATTTTTCTGAGAAGCTAATGTATTGTCAGGTCCATGAACAGAATAAATGAAAATGTCAAAATTTATAATGTCATATAGGAAAAAATACAAAAAAATAATATAAACGAAAACTGTCATTCTACTTATCTAATTATCATGGCAAAATATACGTACTTAGCAATTTTTAAGACGCCTCGTTTTTATTTGACTGAAAACAAAGCAGGTTTTTAACAGTGTCCATTTACAATAATATGTTTTATAAAATATTTATTATTCTAAATGTCGAAATTTGGAACATAATAACATAAAATGGAATTAAGTTTCTATAACATTTATATTAGATTGCATACATGTTCTTTCGTCACTGTTAGTATAAGTGTATCGGCCAGTTTCGATCGCTAAATGATGTTAGGAAAGTCTAACTTTTGTAAGTGAAATTATAAACTTTTTCTCCTTTATAAAATCCATTATGAAGGTTCTTTATGAAGGTTCTATGTAGAAATCATGTATGTTTCTAGTTTTGTTGCATTATTGATATTTGAGGACCATGTTTGTTTATAAATTTCAATAATCCTTGCTTCTCGAATTGAAATACGAGTTTCAAATTGATTCATCTAAATATTTGACATACCGAGAGAGTCTAAAATCGTTTTTATCTGGTGAGCCAAGTTCGAGCCGGTGTAGCTGTTATTATCTACATAATGTTTAAAAGCGAAGAGTATATTTTCCATAACAGCGACGAATGTTCGGAGTTTATTATTTTTATCCAATAACTATATAGATATAGTGTATAATAGTATGTCCATGTTATCTCCTGACTACATTTAGACGTGCCAGTTTATTGATAATCTACATATTCCTGCTTCTTGGGATTGTGCATATCGATAGAAAAACTAATATTTTATATAAGGCATATGTAAACCAAGTTTCATCTTATATGCAATGTTATAAGTTGGTAAATTATTAATTCATTTGGTTTCTCATCAATTAAAATCAGTGTGTGACTAAAGTTGATTTGCTTAGTTATGAATTACAGAAAACCTCTCTACAACGGCCACTAAATTACATCAAGTATTTTGTGTTAAAGGCAAGTGGCTGCTTAAAGCAAAGTGAAAGTAAAACAGAACGCTCCTATAAGAGCGTTCTGTTTTACTTTCACATTGCTTTCACCTTGCTTTCAGCAGCCACCTGCACTAAATACCAACTAATTAACACACTTTAGTGGCCGTTATAGAGAGGTTTTACTGTACCTCAATGTTTTGGTTGTAGGGCATTGTAATGAGCCCGTCACCTCTCGCGACTACCACACAATTACCAACAATATTGGATATGTCAACAGTGTCGTCTTGGGCAGAGAGGTCGTTATAACAACCACTCCAGCGATACAGTACAAGCAGCAATCTTAAACATTTTTTCTCTCTAAACTTCCATTACAGCTTCATTAAAATACGACAGACTGTCCGTCCACAACCAAATGTCCTTGCATCATAAATGTGCCTTACGACGTTATTGTTAACCTGTCGTCGTAACAAAGCAGAAACACAAACCTGAAAATGGAATGTAACAAAATGTAGTTCACAAGAAGTTCAGCATATAGTTTATCTTGAAAATGGATTGTTTGTATGACATTCTTAAACGAACATATGGTGGACAATTACAACTGTCTTTAAACGTAGGTTGTTCAATACAGGACTAAACTACTACAGAACTACAGTAAATCCCCTCTTGACCGGAATTCTAGTAGAGAAGAATTTAGATACTTTTAGGCAGGTGGCTGCTTAATGCAAGATGAAAGTTATGCAGAAAGGAGCTTTCTGCATGACTTTCATCCTTCATTTAGCTGCCACCTGTCTCCAAGACTGATACTTATGCTAAATTTAACGTCCGGTTAAGAGAGGTTTTACTGTACTACAGATCACCCTACAGGACCTTTTAGCACAACATCCATCATGCACACGCATGTGCCTGCCTTTACACTGAATTAGACCCCGTTTGATGGCCGCGTAAGAGGATTTTTGCTGCACTAAAACGAATATGGTAAAACATGGTATTTGATAAATTTGCTAAAACGAACACTTTAGTACAGTAGAGCTTAGTGGTCTTTAAAAAGCATGTAATTCTAACCTGATTCCCGATGTTAAAAAAATAATGTCTGCTCAGTTTGGGATTAGGTGCGATTTCGAATACTTAACCTTTGGGGAACACTTAATAAAGTGTCATGGCACAAGCCTTAGAGATATTATTGATCAAGTGTCAAACAGCTCAGGGTCCATGATTATAAAGCTTTTTAGTTGACTCTGAGTTCGTTCTCAAGCTTTTGATTGGTCAGATTTGAGTTCTAAAGCTTTTGATTGGTCAGATTTGAGCCTTTGGCTCAAATCTGACCAATCAAAACTTGAGAACGAACTCATACTCAACTAAAAGTTTTATAAGCATGAACCCAGATCCTGATGACACGTCCAGTTACCAGGTGTCTCGTCTGGATCCAAGCGGTTCGCAATTGCAACTAAAGACGCCGTTAGCGCAAAAAAGGTTAACAATGAACGGTTATAATGTTGCATTCTGCAATGCTTTCGTCATGCAACAGACTATCACCTGCCTTAGCCCTTTATACACTACCAAAAGTCCCTTTTATGCCTTTGCAAAAACAGTTTCAATGGATCATACAAATGACTTCACGATAACAGAAGTTCGAATTATCCGATTCATAATCTGGACAATTTCTCAAGTTCACAGCTTAATGCAAGTCTAAAGTAAATTAGCTATCAGAATTACTTTAGAATTACAATAAGCTGCCATACGTGTTTCTAGAAGATATGTGTAGTGATACATTTTAGAGCAATATTGTATTTTTACTTTTGGAAGGTCCGAAAATTTAGTTCGAGTTATCTCGATCTCGAGTTGTCCGAGTTCGAGATATCGAGGTTCCACCGTAATAGCCACAGATCAAAATAGTAACCTCTTTAGGAGCTGTTTGATCAGGGTCTTCCCCGATTGCTTATTTACTGATCTACAATTTCTAGAATGATCGGGGATAAAATACAAATAAACATGTTTGATAACATTCCTAATAAACAAAACTGAGGTTATAGTCAAACTCCTGATCGGAGCACTCAAAAGACACCAGAAATCACCCAGAACCAGTTTAGTGTCTCCTTAGATTCGCTCTGTATATATTAACCCTTTCACCGCCACAGTCGCATAAATGCACCACGACAAATAGTGCAGTCCCAGATGTGACGCCGCCTTTTCAAGGCGGCGTCTGATCAGGGACTTCACTATTAGTCTCAATCTCTATTTCTATATATGTGCTTTATTCCTTTGAAATTTGCATTTATTTATCTTATTTTCTTATTCTACTGAATGGTTTAACAAACTTGGATTGCAGACGACAATTAGAAATTTGGCGCCGAAAGGGTTACGTTTAAACGTTCAACTCAGCATCTCATCCGACTCCAAGCTATTTGACACATGGTCACTAGTCTCTCGAAAGATTGATCGAATCGAAAGTAGTGAAAATTGCACAAATCAGAGTTTGAGCTGATATTATTTACGGCGCATTAAGGATTACTAAAGTAACATATAACATTAGAATACAGCATACTAAGGCAATACCTATCTTAGAGTTTTAACAAAGTAACCAAACTGCTCATACATGCATACAGTTACAGACAACCCGACTTAGGAAACTGTTAACCCTTTCCCTAATCCATATTCATGTTAGAAATGATAACATCATGACTATTTATTCGCTGCATTTTTATAATGGAACACATTCAAAGAATTTTGATATGAACTGCAAACGCAGATATAGACCATGTCATGAGAACCCAGAACAGACAGTGAGCCGTCTCATCTGTGCATCCTCTGTTTGCAAATTATGGCATTTATTTATAGTCGGTGTGGCCTTCAGGTATTTGGCAATTCAGGGCATAACAAAAGCAGTGCAGTAGTCCACAATGCCATTTTCTTTCCGTTTATTATGTCACACTATGGTGTCTATAATCGTATGACATATTAGATTATCAGAGATGATCTGAAATGATTGCCATACAATTTGGTACAATTATTCCGTTCTAATTCATGCATTTTAACATTTAAATATCAGTTTCCATCTACATGTATATACTATATAGTGGTGATTTATTTTGTTTGATATTTCGATTTAGTCGTATTTTGAAGGAAGATAAAATAGTGATAGTTCTAGTGCTTTTCAACATCGAATTTCATTAATTTACGGATGACGGCACGATAGACTACTAAAATATGGCCCGACTTGAGATGTTGAAATCTAGTCACTTGTACAAATTGAATAGTCAGATATATCACCAACGACGGAAAGAATTTAGTCATTTGTGTAGGAAGGAGTCCTGTTGTTATTATTTTATTTATAGAACATAGTTTGGGCGTTCTTTTCTCTTTGCTAGATACCCAGCAATCCCCATGGCATCATTTATTTTGTTCTCTAAAGACACAGGTATTGATAAACCGTTAACAAAGCGCGTCGCGTCGTGTTGTTTTTAAGAGATTCTGAGTCATGTTTGATAAGTCTGATCAAACGTAATTGACATAAGACGAGCAAATTTGGTTTAACGCACTTCTAGAAAACGCAAACATGAAATTCCTCATAATGTTTAACACCATAAATACAAAAGAAGTTTTGTCTATATAAGTTCTCCAATTGCTATCTGAGCTGAAGGTTAGCCCTAAATGACTTTGTTTTTACAAAATCAATTTGTTTATCTTTAGATGTATTTGGAATGTCTTCAAGTTATTAAGTGTTTCACAAGGGTTAAAACCACTGATGAATTTGGTAAAAATCATAAGATGTTCCTCATACAGTTTATGCCGAAGATGATGACCAGAATAATGAATTATATATACAGTAGAACTCCTCTAATGCGACCACTTAATGAGTCAAAATGGGGGTCTTTATAAGAAGGTGGTTGCTTAATGCAGGATAGAATTAATGCAGAAAGCTCCTCTA
This sequence comes from Azorinus chamasolen, assembly GCA_963576725.1. Classification (NCBI taxonomy): domain Eukaryota; kingdom Metazoa; phylum Mollusca; class Bivalvia; order Cardiida; family Solecurtidae; genus Azorinus; species Azorinus chamasolen. The sequence continues at coordinate 21,372,894 of OY755246.1, read as the reverse complement.
GGAGCTTTCTGCATTACTTTTGTCCTGTATTAAGCTACCACCTGCATCTAGCACCCAGCATTATACCTCTTTTAGGTGGTTGTATTAGCGGGGTTTACTGTATATAAATGAATAATAAAGAATCAGTAAGTTTTCAATTATGCAAGTTATATAGATTAATGAACAAGTACAGTAATACAATGTAATGCCGAGATAAACTGATCTTTGGAATATACGAGTATATATGTTTTCTGCTTTCTGTTATAAAATAAACAGACAACAAGATTAATAAAATCCCATCAATTCCAATTCCAATCCTATCGAGTTTGAATAATAAATCTATTTGTCAGAGTCACGATGTCTTGATAGATCGTACAGTATAAAGCAAGAAATTTGATTATGATTCATAGTTTGGCAAACATGGTGATAAGAATCACTGAGGAAAAGCCTATCAATATTTAACTATAGACTCCAAGAATTTAACTTTAGAACCCATTTAATATAAAATGCTTGCTTTTGATTTTCTTCTACCTGACTTCTGTTCTCTTTATTTACTTGCGATGTTGAATAACCATAATGCAGAACCTCAGATTATCTGAATCTACATAATTAGCAAATTACTGCACAGCAGTGCCCCGCATTCAGGGTAAGTATTTATAATGCAGATAGTACTCATGTAGAAACCCTCTAATGCGACCACTTAATGAATCAACATGTGTGTCTTTATAAGCAGGTGGTTGCTTAATGCAGGACAAACGTAATGCAGAAAGCTCCTCTAGGAGCTTTCTGCATTACATTTGTCCTGCATTAAGCTACCACCTGTATCTAGCACCCAGAATTATACCTCTTTTAGGTGGTCGTATTAGCGGGGTTTTACTGTACATGTCTCAAACTATGCTTTAAATATGTAAAGGTATCTCTTATGTATTAAGCCTTCTGCAGTACGCGAGTATTTCATAAAATAACCACCTGCGTTTAACCTTTTACTCCATGAATGTTCATCAAAGAAATAATGACATCGTTAATATTTATAAATTCCATTTCTAAAATGGCATATGCCAAACTAGAAACTGTAATGTCTGATCTTTATTATTTCATAAGCAATCAAAGTAGAGCCTGATAAGACGGTTCCTATATGAGTCGTATGATGTGGGTCTATCGTGTTTGCAAATACGTGGAAAGGCGTAATTATGGAGTAAAGGGTTAAAGATATTGCGCGGTCGCTTGAGATAGGTTCTAGTTCAATTCAAGTACAGTTGAATTTCGATATCTCGTACTCGGCCTACTCGGAGAGAATATTTGGTCCTTCCAAAAGTTTCAGTACATAATCGTGCTATGTATTTATCTAACATATCAAGAAACACATATGACAGCTAAATGCAGGTCGAAAATAATGCTGAAGGTTCCTTTTAGGAGCTTTCAGTATTGCTGTAGATCTACATTAACACTTTCCCTCATATAAACGTGTTTTCACGCATTTGCAAACAGAGTAGACCCAGATCAGACGGCTCCTATAGGAGCTGTCTGATCAGGGTCTACTCTGTTTGCTTTTGATATGATATAGATCTGATTTTGTAATATTTGTCAATGCAAACAGTTTCCTTTAAAAGTTTTCATTATAAAAATCGAGCTAATAAATATTCATGCTGTCATTTTTTCTTACATGAATAATGGTTAAGCTGTGAAGTTGTGCTAAGAACTGGATTAGAAATCAGATGACTCTGACTTCTGTTATCTCGAAGTATTTTTATAGCTCATTGAAGGTTTAGATATCGGAGTTAAGCTGTATACGGGGCAGTTTTAGCACTTATGTACACAATAAAACCTCTCTATAACGGCCACTAAATTGAGTTAATTAGGTGGTATTTAGAGCAGGTGACTACTTAAAGCAAGGTGAAAGTAAAACAGAACGCTCCTATAGGAGTGTTCTGTTTTACTTTCACCTTGCTTTAAGAAATCACCTGCCTTTAACACAAAGTACTCGATATAATTTAATGGCCGTTATAGAGAGGTTTTACTGTGTACATACTGTAGCTCTTGTACCTGCAGTGTGTACTACAATTAAATGTAATCCCCACTTGAATAAAACGATTAAATGTAGTTGAGTGTATGCTTCGAAAGGTAAACATGCCTCAGAATACCTGAACCCAGACATACAATTGGACACAAACGCAAACAAACCAGATAAATCCTGATACGCGAACATTTGCCGTCATCGATTTAATTGCCGTTATCAATTTATTTTATTGTTAATGTTTAGGAGAAGGCATCTATCAATCTGAGAATAATCAAGATTCTTACCTGGCTGTAAAAAACGGAATCTGCTCAAATCAGGATATTGTGCATCTTTTGATTATTTCCGATTCGATCTAGTTTTTGATAAAGTATATGCTTAAGCCGGAGGTAGGGGTATGATTAGTGTCGCACTTTTAATAACTACTAATGAACAGACTCAATAAAACCGAGTCTGCAATTTTCTATTTTCGCATTGCTACTTTTGTTCTCGAAATATTTCCTACTTTCAGAACATTTATACCGAGTGCCAGGGGAGTAATGTAGCCGATATAAAATAGGAGCTAGTATAAAAATAAGGGCTAATATACCAAATAAGGACTAATAAAACAAATAAGGTTTGATACAACACCACTTCTTGCAATGAGGACAACAGGATATCTTCTCTAAAACGACCCTTTACTTAGTCAAGGTCTTGAATGCCGGTGGTAACTGTGTACAGGACGAAAGGTATGCCAAGATCTCTGCTGTGCTTTCGTCCTACATGATGCAATCAGCTGCTGTTAAATACACATGTGCTTATACATCGATCCCTTCCTTCATATGAACGTGTTTTCACGCATCTGCAAATATAGTAGACCCAGATCAAACGGTTCCTATAGGAACCGGCTGATCAGGATGTGCTCTGTTTGCTTGTGGAATTCGATATATATGCTTCTTTACTTTCTAAACTAGCTACAATGTTTCACTTTCCATATTTCATTACTATTTTGACCATGGATATTCATAAGGTATTGAAAGTTAGAATAAGTATAGACCAGGCAAATGTTAAGTGGTCGCTTTATAGAGCTTATAGTGTGTTCAGGTTTACAATATGTTTGAACTTTTTTCTATTACATTGAGAAGTAAAGCATCGATACTAATATTATCATTGGAACTAACATACTGAACCTGTGCATACCGTAACACCCATTATATAAACTGTCCATTGAACCTGTACATACAGTAACCCTCACTATATAAACCGCTCATTGAACCTGTACATACAGTAACCCTCACTATATGAACCACCCATTGAACCTGTACATACAGTAACACTCACTATATAAACAGCTAATTGAACCTGTACATACAGTAACACCCATTATACAAACCGCTCATTGAACTTGTACGTATACGGTAACCCTCACTATATAAACCGCCCATTGAACATGTACATACAGTAACCCTCACTATATAAACCACCCATTGAACTTGTACATACAGTAACCCTCACTATATAAACCGTCCATTGAACCTGTACATACAGTAACCCTCACTATATAAACCACCCATTGAACCTGTACATACAGTAACCCTCACTATATATACCGCCCATTGAATCTGTACATACAGTAACACTAACTATATATACCGCCCATTGAACCTGTACATACAGTAACCCTCACTATATATACCGCCCATTGAACCTGTACATACAGTAACCCTCACTATATAAACCACCCATTGAACCTGTACATACAGTAACCCTCACTATATAAACCACCCATTGAACCTGTACATGCAGTAACCCTCACTATATATACCGCCCATTGAACATGTACATACAGTAACACTCACTATATATACCGCCCATTGAACCTGTACATACAGTAACCCTAACTATATATACCGCCCATTGAACCTGTACATACAGTAACCCTCACTATATAAACCGCTCAAGGAAGTCCACTTATCGTGGTCTAAGACTGTTGCTTATTGCAGACCGAACGTATTCCTTTAAACCTGGGGATAGTTAAAACTGGCTTCTCCATTTTTAATATTGATTAAATAAAAAAGTTGTTTCCAATTTTACCACGGAAGAAAATGGTTTGTATAAGAAACAGTGTAGATCCTGGTCAAAGGATTCTCTAGAGCATTTTCATATGGGTTGACAATGTTTGCAAACGTACTATACATTCAGTTGTCGTACATTTACGGTAAACTTCCTGCCTTTCGTTATTTCTTCCTTACGGAACTGTTTACATTATGAATATGCATGTACATACTGAATATTAATTAGCTGAAACTTGTTATAATGTCATATGAAAATAAGATATTTTAACTATGACAGACAATATAGAACAAAAGCAAACAGAGCATACCCTGATCAGACGGCTCCTTCAGGATTCGTCAGATCTGGATCTACTCTGTTCGCAAAAGCGTTAACAGGCCCATGTAAAGGGTTAAAGACGCCTGCATAATGCATGCTATTGGCCTGTTATACATTACTCTCTGATGAGTGTATAAACACGTTAAGGGCTAATGATGTTGCAGCCAGTCTGGCAAGTATCACGTTTGACTTTATATCGTCAGTGTTTTAGGCGTAACCACAGCCTTGCTCTTGCCAATTGGGCCAAACACTTGAATTTACAGTTTTCGCGATAACCTACATGCTTCCCGGTACAGTTCCGATAAATGAACCATTCATTAAAACAATACAACCCTTTCAACACTATGTCGGTCTTGCTGTTTGAAGATACATGTTTTACAAACAGTGTTGAACCAGAACAGTCACCAGGAATGTCATATGAAGTTGCAATTTACACTAGTGTGTTATATCTTTGCGTTGACTCGCTTACATATTTACATAGAACTTTTTTTTTATCTTTATTATAGTTTCATAAATATCATAACATCTTGCAGCACGTGCCAGTTATGCTGTTTAATGGTTAATACGGTTAAAGTGTATGTCTGCAAGATTGAGGGAAGAGGGAAAACGTATCTGCAAGATTGAGAGAAGATGGAAAACGTGAAAAATGCTTCAATTTCAATGGTTATCCGACATTTTGACTGTATTTACAAATGCCTGTATTAATGTGACATAAATAGATCGTAGTGCCCAGTGTGTTTTATTGATCGCCCCCTTGAGGGGGCGATCCGATGGAATGCATTTTCAATTTGTTCTATGGGTGCCTGGAAGTGGATAGTTGTTCCTATTACTGATGATCGGTGTAGCAGCGAATAGTTTTTTTTCATCAAACAGGGTAAAGCAGCGAGTAGTTTTTCAGCGGTAGCTGTCTATTTTTTTTTCATTCTTGTTCTAGATTTTCACCATTAGGAACTATGTTACATTGTAATTTGCATATGCAGATGCGCTAGTATTTAGTAGTAAACTGTGTTTTCATAAATTAATACCATGTATTAATCCCGAGTATACTGAGACTGCTAATTTATATTCCTTAAAAAATTCCATTCCACGAAGTATACTAGTATAACAAAAAGCAAAAGCAAGTTATTTTATTCCTAAACAAACCCACTCCAGCAGATAACTAAAACATATATAGAGAATAGCAAACTTCGCGTTACGGGCCATTCCCTAATAAGCTATTTTTAGAAATTTGCTTGAAAGTGTGGCATGGAAAAGTTTAAAAAGAGCAGAGTCGATCTTTCATCGTAATACATATATACATTGTTAGGGATAGTAATATATACGTATACGTGACCCTATATAATATAGTATAGATTTATCTCGTTTGAGGACGTTTGATAATGGGTCCAGACGTTTCTGGTCGTAAAAGTCTGAATGGTGTCGGGTAATATCGGACCCAAGTCGACAAATTCAGGACCAAATCCCAAACTGTAGGTCCTTAATTGGTCGTTTCGGACCCAATTCCTTGGTCATTTCGGACCCAGCTCTTTGGTCGTTTCGGACCCAATATATTTTATAGTAATAATGTACGGTCCATGGTTGGTTTAGAATATGCTAAATATATATATCTTATGAATATCGTTATGAGATTCAAGCCATTTGGAATTTTGATCAGACGTGTTTGCAAATATCATCTGTTATCCCAATTTAAGCACAATTTAAATGAAAAATGCAGGAGTACCATATTTGTTTAGACAAAAATACCTGAGAAAATCCTTAGAAATGTCTGAGATTTGATTTTTATATAGAATATATAGGCAGAAAAGCGAGGAAAATGCATGAGATTTGATATTTGTACATAAAAATGTATGTAAAACAGGACATTATGAATAGACAATAACAAATCAAAGTGTTTCATTAATTTCACAAAATTGTTACATACCGGTATATATTCAAGTTTTGATGGGATCTACTCAAATTGTTTGGATTCCTTCCCTGAACCGGATTCCTACGTGTCCCACACCTGGTGTCATATTAACTCTTCCTCGTAACAAAATTTTGGGGGCGATCCAGATGCTTGCACCAATGTTTGACTTGTACTTAAATGTCACCTGTACGTCTGCGAAAACACAGATGCAGTTAAAAACTCGATTATTAGAACACTCAAATACGTGTTATAATTGATCTTTAAGACTGGTGGCAGTTTAATGCTGGGTGAAATACATACAGAAAACTCCCCTAGGAACGTTCTGCATGTGCATGACTTTCACCCTGCATTAAGCAGCCACATTCCTAAACATGCATTAATTCTTTACTACTAAACTTTCGAAAAATCGAGTTTTTACTGTACGTATACAGAATCATTCCGGAACATCTGAATGTAAACAATTGTTATATGACTCACCGATAGTCGAACAACCCTGACTAAAGCCGAACAAACATGACCAATGTTCAAACTAATTTGTAGTTACCCATAAGGAGGACCAGTAGCAAGTATCAGCACAGTGTATGAAAGAAACTCGAAAATGACCGGAAAACTACTTTTGAAAACAGGCATATATATTACAAAAAGTCAGCCAACCACAACAATATGTAATTATCCATGCGGAAAACTCCACGTCAGGAACTTGTGAAACACTAAGGCATGACTGGTGTACTACAAGAGGAAGACATTTTCAAAGTGTATTTAGTATGAAGCACACGTCCTGCTCATGGTAACATGATATAATTGCAGACGGAGCTGATACTAATAGTCCCAAAAAGCTTTCACTGGTTGAGGACTAATAAACAGGATGACAAACATAGTTCCGCATATGTCAGGTATATCAAGAGCATCACTCCTGATTGTAACCATATAATGAATCAAACGCCTAGTCAAAGCCTGAAATGTTTCCTAAAATAATAATGTTACTATTTGCATATTAAATGACAAGGAACTTTCTTTTCTAAAACAATGACAGTTAAAGGCCAAACACATTAGAAAAACAACCAGTGATTAATGTTATGTGTCAAGATTTATCAAATATTTCCTAATGGAATTCGGACTGAAACAAGCACAGACTTCATTCACCCTAATGTAAAAATTCCATGGAACAAATGTCTCGTTTTGCGACACAAAATTCATTTGAATCAAGCAAACCATTTGCAAATTTGAAGCTCGGGCATATTCTTAATCACGTGTGCTTGATAGCTAGCGTATTCAATTTTGATAGATGCACCGAATCAAACAAACTTATTTACGGCATATCTATAATTATTTACTTTTGACAGTTTAATTCAAAATTGGTGCACATACACAGATCTGTCACTAGATAAGGTGTTTGACTGATACACCACTGGGGTGGTTGTGTTAATGTACATCATACGAATATGAAATATTATAAACATTTATAGTGAATTGTTAGGGTCCTATTTGGTTCTGGTGTCAACGTGCATAATACACATATAGTGATTTATTATTAGTACCCTGCTTTGTGTCAAAGCACATCAATCACGTAAATCATATCATAAGCGTCCTAAATGTTTTGTGTCAATGTACATCACACACATATAGTGTATAATTTTAGTTATATCTGTTTGTGTAAATGTACATCACACACATATAGTGTATTATTAGTGTCGTACCTGTTTATATCAATGTATATCACACACACACACGCACGCATGCACGCACGCACGCACGCGCGCGCACACACACGTACTGTATTATTAGTGTCCTATTTGTTTGTTCCAATGAACATCACATACATATAGTGTATAATTAGAGTCATGTCTGTTTTAGTCTATGTACCTCACACATATATAGTGTATCATTAGTGTCATACCTGTTTATGCCAATGTTTATCACACACACATAGTGTATTATTAGTGGCCTACATGTGTAAGTCAATGTACATCACGCCTACATGTGTAAGTCAATGTACATCACATACACATATATAATGTATTATTAGCGTCCCATCCGTTTGTTCTAAAGTACATGTTCAGTCCTACATGTTTAAGTCTATGTACCTCACACATATATAGTGCATTATTAGTGTCCTATCTGTTTGAGTCAATGTACCTCTCACATATATAGTGTATAATTAGCGTCCTAATTGTTTGTTCAAATGTACATCACACACTTATAGTATATGATTAGTGCCCTATCTGGTTGAGTCACTGTACCTTACACATATATAGCGTATAATTAGATTTCTATCTGTTTGAGTCAATGTACTTCACACATATACAGCGTGTAAGTAGTGTCTTATCTGTTTTAGTCAATGTACCTTACACATATATAGTGTATAATAGAGTCATTGTACATCACAAACTAATAGCTTATTATTAGTATCCTACCTGTTTATTAACTATCAATAGTCTTAACTATTTGTGTCAATGTTCATCAAGTGAACACAATTTGAAATGAATGGAAAATATTTACGCAGTGACTAACGAGTTAAATATTCGGTCAGAATGTGGTTTCGCCAAAACAAACAAATAAATTCTGAATGAAAACAAGTAAGGCATGGCAGGATATTTTTACTCAGCTACTTCCCAGTGATCAAGTGGGGTCATGGTGATCAAGTGGGGTCAGGCTCATTTCAACGCCGTGGTTATTGATAATTTAACTTTTAGCTGAGAATGTTTTACGTACTTACATGTATTTTAATTTAATATTACAAAATATAATTAATTGCTTTAAAAAATAAAATTAAACTTTAAAACAGTTTGGCTCCTGGTGAGACATTGTGTTATCCGGCCTCTCGTCAGGATACAAACTGTTTGCAAATTATGAATTCGGCCGACATGTTTAAGATAAATGTTTTATCATTATATTGTACTCACTTATCTTTAAGGTAGATATAATATACAACAGATTACACATATTACACAAGTATGTATATTTTAAGGTTAATGTTTAATCATTCACGTGTACTCACTTATCTGTAACGCAGATATAATACAAACCTATTACACACGTATGTATATTTTAAGAATAAAGTTTTATCATTCTCGTGTACTCACTTACCTGTAACGTAAACAAAATACAAACTTATTACACACGTATGCATATTTTAAGGATAATGGTTCAACATTTTCGTGTACTTACTTATCTGTAACGTAGATAAAATACAAAACAGATTACACACGAATGTATATTGAAAGTTTAATGTGTTATTGGTCTCGTATAATCACGTATCTGTATCGTAGATATGATATACAACAGATTACACACGTATGTATGCATTTCATTTTAAGTTTAATGTTTTATCATTCTTGTGTCCTCACTGATCTGTAACGTACTGTCCATTTCACTTTACTTTGTCACTGAATATGAATCAAGATTATTTTTTTCATTTCGAGCAAGGCTGACCTTAATCTACTTCATGTGATCGCATCGTTTTTCAGGAACTCCTATGGTAAATATCCCTCAATACCATGCAGTAACAAGGAAGAAAATGCCGAAAATGCATTTTCTACATGCTAATTCGATCAGCTGTTTTTTGCAAATGGCCGCCGTAAGTATGAATAGGGGAGCGTATCATTTTTCAACAGGGATGAATTGCATACTATACTGATATGAAATAAATGACGTAATTTCGCGTATGACGTCAACTTTTAAGAGCTATAATTACCCTCAGTTAAAATCGAACTTTCCACTTGACGTAAGTCATCCGCCATTTGCAATTTGACATTAACGTGTTTACAATGGGAAAACATTGTTTTTATGCATACAATCTTTATTTAAAAATGTATTCAAGGGAAACTCGGTTACAGAGTTCATGAAAAACAATGTCACAAGTGGTTTAAATTTGATCTCAATCCGGTAAGAAATGAAAAAAATCTCGAATCAAATTCAGTGACAAAGTAAATTGAAATAAACAGTAGATATAATACACACCAAATTATACACGTATGTACATTTTGAGATTAATGTTTTATCATTCTCATGTACTCACTTATCTGTAACGTAGATATAATACTCAACAGATTACACACTCAGGTATGTATATTTTAACCCTTCGCTTACTATCCACGTCAATATACATACCTGTAAATTGTGAAGACCCAGATGAGACAGCTCCTGCAGTTGATTGTGCAACCAGTGCACTCCACAGCAGTGATTGCACAGCGAAATACTTGTACACAGTGAAGATATATGTAATTATTCAAAAGAGCATGGGTAAAGAAGGAGAAATGTATTTTAAAATTCAGCAAGAGAAGGGTTAATGTTAATGTTTTATCATTCTCGTGTTCACGTATGCTCGTATATTCAACAACCATGACAACTCGTAAAACACGAATATATTACGCTTTTTATAAAGTACAAAAACTCGATAAGCTCGGCATAGTTCATATTAGAGATGTGGCGTATGCGCATATATCCGTTGGCGCGCGTGTGCATTAGTATATCCGTCGCCACTTGCAATTTTGTTCTGGCCAAAACTTTATTTTGCGTTCACAGAATTCAGTATAATGTGGTACTTAGTAAATCATACACAGTGCATAACTCTACATCCTATTCGAGCGTCTGTTTATGTTTGTTCGAGTGGTTAAAGCGATACGTTCATTATGTTCAAATGTTCATTATATAGTCAAACAACTAGGTCTGACGGGTCACGGGTTCGCCGAGTCCATTTTTAAGGGAGATCAGCATTTCGGATATCCACGTGCCATTTATAAAAGAAAATGTTCAGTTATAGGTATAAAGAATAAGCGCATTAGTTATCGGAAATATAGCGTAGTGGATAAGTCGTAGGACCATAAAGAAGTATATGATCGGCGAACATTTTATTAGGCGCAGGTTCGAGTCTCGCATCAACCTAAAATATTTTTTTGCTAAAAATATTAAGGAAAGTCCCCTTAAGAGCATTAGTTTTGTTGTGCATTAAGAAGCCACTTGTACAAGACATTTATTCATATTTTAGCGTCGATTTATTATTGAAAATATGGCTAATATAGGACTCGAACTCAAACAAAGGCACCATTCCCTAACATAGACGAACATGTGCGTACAATTATACAATATGACATAAAATAATACTCTACTATTCATTCAAAATTAAAAAAAAAAGTTTAAGGTCGACGCGGGATTCGAACCCACGCTCAATAAAAAACTACTCTCGCAATGTCTTCTGCGTACCTAGACTTTACCCACTGCGCTAAACTGCTGACAACAATTCCGCCTTCAATTTTATCTTATATACTAAACTCGTCTGTTTAAAAAATGGTCCGAGAACATGCGGAATGCTGATCTCCCTAAAAAATGGACTCGGCTGACCTTTGACACGTCAGACCTAGTTGTTTGACTATAGTATTCAGTGTAACTACAACGCAAATCATGATTCTAGTATTATCCATGTTGATTTATCTCCCTTTCCTGAAGTTGTTCTCTGTGAATTCTGTCCTGGTTTGGTGTGACTTTATTATGCAATCAATTCGAGCCACAATAGAGATTTGTTATTATAGATTGTGCATGTGTTATGGGTTTAATTTAATATCAAGGTATGCGATAGTATCTCGACAACGTAGATCGTTGGTAATCATCTCCTTTCTGATTTTTTCTTGTAATCTTGTAAGTATATAGTAATGTTCCGCTTGACAAGTTGTAAGCCAATCCCAGTTACTAAATGAGAGGTTACTAAAGTAGATATAGTGTAGTGTACTTGTGTATATCTAACTATACATGGCTGAGAGGGCCATATGTGTGTAACAAAGAAGGATACAATACTAGAACGAGGGAATAATAATAATATAATAACCAGCGAAGGAAATAATACAAACACGGTGAACGTAATTAGTATAGCCTCCTGTACTATTATTTCATTGCTGCAGGTCAACAGTCAGTGTAATAATCAATAATGTAAATACAAATGTAATACTGACGAGATGAGTGTAGTGATTAGAGTAGATAAGGTCACATCAACAAATTAACACTAGCTTTGAAGCTAGTATCCGACATAGTTATATTATCCAGCAAAGATACAAACAATCTGTAACTGTAAAATAACATATCACATATAGTTTCATTAAATGTGATTCAGAATTAAAGAGGAAGTCTCTACAATGAGCGCATAATTTAAATTATATCATAAAACTTGGTATTTGCTAAGATCAATCATTATTATGAAGATTCTCAGTTTGAATGTGTATCGAAAGATGCCCCTGTGATACAAAATAAAGCGTTTTCGTTCGATTATCAGCCTTTGTCGAACAGTTAATGAAACTAAACGCGAGCCGAATAAATATTAATACATTGCCGAACAGAACGGGTCTTCGATATCAAACACATGAACAAAACCTTCTTTGGCGTTTATTCGTCTGTTTTTCTTGTGTTATGCTTCTTTTCAACATATAAACTAATGCTTTATGTAATTTTAATGCAGTTGTAAAACACGTTGCAAGTAGAGACTATCACTTCAACCCTTCGCTTGCTGTTCACGTCAATATACCTACATGTAAATAGTGAAGACCCAGATGAGACAGCTCCTGCAGGAGCTGTCTCATCAGGGTCTGCACTATTTACAAGTTAATTGTGCAACCAGTGCAGTCCACAGCAGTGATTGCACAGCGAAATACTTGTACACAGTGAAGATATATGTAATTATAGAACAGGGCATGGGTTAAGAAGGAGAAATGTGTTTTAAAATACTGCAAGCGAAGTGTTAAATACTACGTATCATAATTCGTAATATAATATCAAACAATTCAGGTAAGTATAACAAGACTAATGAAATCTGGCAAGTAACCCAAAGTTACAGCCCATAGTGAGCATAAACGGACGTTATTAAAGAAGAAGAAGAAAACGAATATTTTATTTTGACATAAACTGGTACAGTTTGTAGTCATACAAATATACATAATAAATAAACGAGTATCACGTGGCCATATTTTGATGTTAAACATACATACCTGTAACAGATTAATGAATATGAACATTAATTATAAGGCGTCGGACTTGTTAACATGAATAAATCACAATCCATTGATATTACTTATAGATTTACGCAACATAAATGCTTCATACACAAATTTAGATAACCTTTTCATAAATAAGAGTTGTGTGCAGTTCATCAGTTCAGTAAATTTAAATTCACTCGAACGTCTATAGTAATACCAGCTTATATACGTTTTACGTATTTCCTTATAAACTGGACAGACGAGTAAGAAATGATATTCATCTTCAATTTCTGAACATTGTGGCTTTGCCTGCTTGACTTTACTACTTTTCCATTGACAAAAGGTGCAAAGCCGCATATTTCGACGTTCTCTATTTTGAGTATATCTACCAATAACTATTCTCAAGCTATTTACTGCGAGTTAAACAAAAACAAAGAAAACTAATATTTACAGACAGGAATAACTTAGGGTTTTAGATTATATTAAATGTTAGATTACGTTTACAACAGGGTGCTTCCCTATCATGCATAAAACAAACAAAAGGTATACGGAGCGTCATGCTACAATTACACATAAAACAGAAAGATACACGCATTTGCAATCTTTTAGAATATATCAAGCACAAGTTTACTTGGTCAAGCTCATATATTATTAATTATATGCAGCAGTGCAGAACACACTAGATAACTCTTGAATGATCGACACTGTCTATCAAGCCAACACATGTTTGATGTACATAAGCAGCTGTTCATACAAAAATCAGAAAGAAAGGAAAAATAAACTAAGTCTGAAAAACATCGTATTTATCGTTGAATTTTTATGTAGATCACCACTGTGTATTCGCCGTAATGAAGATTGAATGACAGAGTCAATCTCATTTTGTCTGACCATTAGCTATATGCATATGAATATGGTCAGAGTACAATTAAAGTTGCATACTTATTAATAATGAGTCATCGAAAATCGAATTATCTGCTTTTTCGTTTTGGTGACGTAGATATATCCGGACATAACTTTGTTGCATATCCAAAGATTAAAATACATCTGCGTACATCTCATTCGTGACACGAAAGAACGTTGCGTATAAACACCATCACTCTAGCACCATCGCTCTAGCACCATGGCACATCACCCTAGCACCATCGCCCTACCACCATCTCACCATCGCTCTAGCACCATCGCACCATCGCTCTAGCACAATCGCCCTAGCACCATCGCACCATCGCTCAGTTCTGATTTACAATCGACTCTCGTTATGTCGAGTTCATTCGGAACAGTTAAAAGTTTCAATTTATCAAGAATTAAAATACATAAACAAAAGCAATTTTCTGAATCCATGATTTATTCCGTAACATTCCCCTCCGTGTGTAATGAGTGGTCTTGTTTAGTAATATCCATTGAATACTCTCCCAAACGTCCTAGTGGTTGATTTCCTCTGATTTTATCGACCTCTTCGCACCCACGTAGCAAATTTGGCTTTGAATATATCATATATGTTTTGCCTACTTTCTTTGACATAACTTTAATGTATTATTTAACTCATTCCCCCTAGACTATTTTTAGATTCAACCTCTTTGAATTAAACTACCGAAAGTGAGCATTAACTATAGAAAAGGGGAAATTTAGAATTACGTAGTTTTGAAACCATTCGATCCTTTGGAGCAAATGCTATATTTATCACAAAGGTGTCAAAGAATGATATTTACAGAGGCGAAACAAAGCGTCAGTAGGGGAAAATCGGTTAATGTGTAGAATTTAGGGGAAATTGATATCAAAACCACATCATGTTTTAAATACAAAACAAATAAATAAGTAATCCAACTGAAAGCACCTACTTATCATTTGGTATGCCCCTGTGTTTATCTATCAAGGGAGATACTTTTCAGCTGATCAGTATTCCACGTTAACTGTACCGTAATTTTCACATTGTACTCGTATATAAGAGGTGTTTATGTACGTGTGTTTTGCCTATGTTACTAATTCATATTGGTCACAAAATGCCATATGTTACACTACTTCTTTTGGTAATAAAATGAGAAATAATGCAGGTTTTTTAATACTTATTTCAGTCCCCCCAGACTCAATAATTTGTGACATGCTGTTTGTTTAAACAGTTTCAATAATTAGCTGGCTTTAGCGATCTCATTAGTGATGACTCTCGTGATTATTTATTTGCTAACAACAAACTGTAATTTACTCGTGTCGCGATCATTATCCCCGGGCATGCATTGCCGGCGTCGATTAAAAGGTCAAACGTAACAGACTGGGAAGTGTGAAATGGAATCATTTATATATGTGCAGGCTCGTTTCGGGCTAGGTCTTATATATATATACCAAGAGTAATAGTCTGAACCACATTGACATTTTAGTATGCCAGTCACAGTCAACTAAACGTATCCATATTATTTTTTAATTCGGCGCGATGCATCGTAAGAAATATAATTGTGACAGTTCCATTTTCAATGAAAGTCAATACATCAAAAACTTATTTCAAGGAAGCAACAATCCAGTATCTAAAAGTGTATCCATTATACACCTCCAATATGAGTTGGCTTAGTACGTTAAAGTGTCGATAATACGGTCGCACAAAAAGAGTAAACTTCTACATTTAGCTTAATGCCGAACAATAGCTATGCAGAAAACTCTTGTAGAAAACATTCTGCTTTATGTTTCCTTGTACTATGCAACTACTTGCTCTTACGCATTCCCATGCTAATAAATTATGTGCTTGCATTAGCTAGAATTTATTGTATTGGCAAAAATGTCTTGGCAAAGGAAATTCTATACTTTGCATTGTACCAAGGGTAGATGCCTTGACCAAATATACAAGTAAGTTGACCACTGATGGCAAACACTTATCCCTAATATTACAATTACATGCATACGAAAAGAACAAGCGCGGATAGGCACATCATAGTGTTCTTAAGACACTGTAACTATGACATTGATACTACTTGAAATGCCTTACTGTATAGCATTTAGGCTTGGTACCTTGGTACTTAGACCTTTATTCTATAATAATTAATTACATGTATTTAACGGATGTATGCAACAGTAATTAATGATTTAAGGAGTACCTATTTAAATTCTACGTTCAGTCCGAATGACCGCTCATCCGACTGTACATTTACTCCCCTGGCCATTGAGCCATTCGCCTACAATATTGAGTACTGCTAAACTATTGAGCGATTACGCATTCACAGTACCGGCTGGTACCCATTTTAAGCTCTGGATGAAGAGGAGACAACCCCGTGCGGGTGGGAGCCACTGAAAAGCGTTTCTGAAACGTCGAGCTTGTCCAGCTGGGATTCGAACCCCGGACTCCTTGGTTAATAGCTCAATGCTCAACCACTAAGCCAAACCACCACCACAAAATTAGATTGTAAACTAGTAAGCAATGCTTATTTAGGTCCTTTCCTTGACATCAGATTAGATGCACTTCGGATATAATATATTTATATATAACAATCATCAGCGAATATGTAAACAGTGTAGATCTAAACATAAAATCAGTGGGAAGTTCTGTTTTGGCATTGTTAATTTATACCCTTTACGTCATAGATAAACAATGTGCTAGCTCCAGTAAGATCTGTCTGATCATAATCATTATGTTTCCGACATAATACAGATATGATTCTGCCGTTTTTGTTTAGACCAAAAGTTCACATACCATTCTAAATATTCCCCCGACTGATGTTTATGATTGCATTGTGTCTTTCATGAATAGTCACGGAGTAAAGGGTACTATCGTTTACGAGTAGTACGTATAAAGTAGCTCTGCTTGGAACAGTTTGACATTGGACGGATATTGTTAGTAATGTATATCTCGTAGAACGTTAAAAGCTCAATTTCACGTATTAGTTGTGTGTACGGAAGTCGATATTACTGACACGTGAGAAGTAGATTAAGCAATGTTTCAAAAACAACACACCGGCACAAAGGAGAATTGACAGTATTCTTGTGGAACAGAGTGAGAATTAAAACGTTAATGCAGGGTGAAATAAATGTGGAATAAATGACGATTTAAAGATTATATGCAGAACTAAATAGATACAGAATGTTCCTAAGTCTTCTGCATAACTTTCAACCTGCATTAAGCTACTACATGTCTTTTCCTGCTTGACTTTACTACTTTTCCATCTATGTCTCCTTTTGAAGGAAACAATACATATGCTCTACTGTATATTGAAATAATATTCGCAATGTATAATCCATTTATATATCACCAATTTTTCCAAGACTTGTTATACAATAAATGAAAATACTGATGATATGATCGGTAAACAATCCTAAATCCGGACGAACAATATACATCTGTATAACCATTTGAATGCAATTGCATCGTGCGCTACAATTGTATCAATTAGACTGCAGCTTTTTCTGCCAGGGGCGAATCGAGCGCTACAATTATATCAATTAGACTGCAGCTTTTTCTGCCAGAGGCGTATCGACGTTCACCTTTGTAAACAGGTTTAATCCAAATAAGACAGGGTTACCTGGCATCTCGTATTCCAAACAGTTTGAATCCAAACAAAAGTACATGTAAGAGTCATGCAGGAAACACCGCATACAAAATACACAACCGCCCAAACAGCACCAAGACGACAAACAGGAAATGAACATGTATATAAAAGACACAAAGAGACACACAAAGACAAAACAAACATACAATAGAGGGAAGATGGAAGTACCGCCTTGGAACGGTCAGTGACAAAAGTTACTGGGGGATTGAAACCGGTTTTTTGGCGCCCAACCTCACACTTATTCCATCCCCACCCTAAAAGACAAACAGTGTAAATAAACGTTTCCCCTCCGATTAATCTACAACATCCGCGACGGCAAATACAGTGGTAAAGTACATGTATAACGAAAACATATTTAAGTGAAATAACTGTACCCACCTATCGCTAGTGTACTCAATGATTAAACTGCAAACAGAGTAACTGTAGAAAAGTAATAAAGGTTACGACAAAAATGAGACAAATATCCGACATCCTCCTTCCATTTCCGGATTTAAGAGGTCGCCTTCATAGAGTACTACATCTTTCTTGTCGGCGTACATGCAAAGAGGCCAGCGTGATTGCCAACTGTAAAAAGGTTGACAACCAGACACGCAGCATGTTGTAATACCATAGGATCATATCCCTTTTTAATGATTTTTTAATGTATTTAGTGAACAAGTGAGAAAATGGGTATGTCCAATAATTTTACGAAGTTTGTAAATCACATCACCATAAAATGCAAAATGTGAAACACCGTGTCGAGGGTTACTCGGTATCTCCTTAAATTCCAAACTGTTTGAAACTTTGGAAATGAATTTAAAACACAATACAGTTAAACGACGTAAAAGAGAAAAAGTAAACCCTTTACTTTATAAAACACCTCTTAACGTCTTTACAAGAAGAGCAAACCAAGATGAAACGTCTCCTATAGCCGTCTGATCCGGGTATGCTGTTTGGTTATAAAATAATATAGATCTGATTCTACAGTGTCTGCCATGGCCACATTATCCAGGCCTTTTATTAGGTATACGATGATTTTACTCCATATGATGTTTGATAGGTGACTGGAGCAACTTCAATAAACCGATGTGGAACAAAATGTCTGCTTAATTTGGACCAGATACGACTTTCACAATTTTAGCTACTTCCCATACTATCTAGCTGTTTAGAAACTATTGACCAGAGTATCAAACATCTTGGATCCTCATGAGACTTCATTAACTACAGAAAAAGTTGCGTACCTGAATACTAAAATCCTCATTTCTCCACTATGCCTGTTCTAAAGAGTGGTCACAGTATAGGGTTTGGTGGAGAAATAAAGGAGCTATTCTTGAAAATGGTGAAATTCACGCAGGAATGTCACGGTTTCAACTCTACAGGTGTAACGAAGTAAAGTGACCCCATAGAATACTGACCCCCCGGTCACTATTCTTCAGAAAAAGCGACCCCCTTTCTGAAAAATATCGACTCCCCCCTGAAAAATAGTGACCCCCTCCGCGATATCTATAAAATATTGACCCCCGCCCCAACTATAACTAACAAATTAGTAACCATTGCAAATACTTGAATACCTAATATTGTTGCGGCTGCAGCTTTGTTTTTGTTGTTGTCGCTGCAGCATCGGGTGGGTGAGTATGTGTATGTGTTAGGGTTGGGGGGAGTTAAACGAGATTTAACGCAAACGCTTTTTTATTTAGAAACTGTCAATATTTTGAAAAATGTTGACACTAGCAGAAGAGTGACAGTGGGTGTGAAAGTAGTAGTTGTATTAGTAGAAGTAGTGGTAATATAACTTATTTTAAAGGGACATTTACGATGTATTTTGAGTATAAAAACCTTTTCTATGCGATCTAATAAATGGTTCCATACTTCTAACAGCGACCGACCTTACTTGTCAAAGTCATGTTTTTAAATATTTACAGTAAGTAAATCTTTTTATAAAGGCAAACACAACTGCTTGTGTATTTTATTTTGTACCCTTTAGTAATAATTCACAATATAAACGAACACAAACGCAAATTAACTTCAATTGAATATAAAAGGATAAAAGTGGACGATTAATCTCAGTCTGATTGGCAAACTGTTTTGAAACTCAACAGGTGCTGATATTTTCGATGTCACACATTTGACTTACTAGGCAGCCACAAACAGGCGATGAACACACAAGGATAACTATCTTCTCTAGGTTATGAATAGAATATAAGACTCGTGTTCGTGATTTATTGGATCTATTAAACTCGTCCTTTTAGACAAAAATAAACACGCGACAAATTCTTGCTGTTGCGGTTTTCTACAAAGCTCGTTTAAAATAAAAGTAAAAACCATTATGAACAACTAATCTGCAGTGGGTAATGGCCTGTTGCAATTGTATACACTATATTGCTATGGTATATGTCACACGTGCTTGACCTTTTATATAAGAAAATCAACAGCATCTCTTCGACAATAATTGACACAATTCTCTATAAATGAAATTGTATTCCGATGTTGTGTAGAGGTGTGTGAATGCGTGGGTGCGTGCGGAAGGGTGTTTATCTATAAGTGATTGGGTACGTGCATGTGCGTGTGTGTGTGTGCATGCGCGCGCGTGTGCGTACCTGCTTGCGTGCGTATATGTGCTATTCTGTACGAACAATGATTACACGTCGTATTGCTTGGCGTCCATTGCGCGCATTGGTCATGATATATTAAACGGGGCTCAAAATGATATTACATGGGGTCATAACATCTTTAACAATAATTTTTATGACTAAGGTTAAATATTCTTTTCGAAATACGTGAAACCCTTTCTTTAAAGTATACTTGAGGCAAATTAAATTTGCTGGTGTTATTCAAAATATCACGAAGGTGGGCCAAAGCATTATGACCGGGGATCACTATTGTTGAAAAAATACTGACAGGGGTTAGATATGATTCAGTAAAAAATGACACCCATCCTTTCTACAACATACTTGAGTTCAATTAGCATTGGGCGCATTGGTCATTATATAATAAACGGGGCTAAATAACATATGAAAGGGGGTCACTACATCTGTAAGAATGATAACCCAAGGTTATTTTTTTTCGGGTAAAGTTAAACCCTTTCCTAAAATTATACTCGAGATAGATTTGAGTTTCAGGGAGTCGTTCAACATATCATGAACGTGTGTCAAAGCACTATGACCGGGGATCGCTATTTTGTAAAACAAATACTGACCGGGGGTCAATATTCTTCAGAAAATGTGACCCCCTAAGTACAAAATAGTTGGGTTCAATAAACATTGTTCGTATTAGTCTAATATAATAAACACGGTCAAAATGAAATGACCGGGGGTCACTACATCTGTAAGAATTATGACTAAGGTTAAATAGTTTACGAGTAAAGTTGAACCCTTTCTTTAAATTAAACTGGAGGTAGATTAAGTTCGCAGGAACTGCTCAACATATCATGAACGATTGAACGTGTGTCAAAGCACTATGACAGGGGGTCGCTATTTTTAAAAAAAATAATGACCGGGGGTCGATATTCTTCAAAAAATGTAACCCCTAAGTACAAAATACTTGGGTTCAATAAGCATTGTGCGATTTAGTCATGATATGATAAGCACGACTGAAATTGCTATGACCAGGGGTCACTACATCTGTAAGAATTATGACCAAGGTTAAATAGTTTACAAGTAAAGTTAAATCCTTTCTTTAAATTAAACTGGAGGTAGATTAAGTTCGCGGGAACTGTTCAACATATCATGAACGATTGAACGTGTGTCAAAGCACTATGACCGGGGGTCGCTATTTTTTAAAATACTGACCGGGGGTCGATATTCTTCAACAAATGTGACCATCTATGTACAAAATACTTGGGTTCAATAAGCATTGCGCGATTTAGTCATTATATAATAAGCACGGCTGAAATTGCTATGACCATGGGTCGATACAACTGTAAGAATTATGACCAAGGTTAAATAGTTTACGAGTCAAGTTAAACCCTTTCTTAAAATTATACTGGAGGTAGAGTAAGTTCGCAGGAGCTGTTCAACATATAATAAACGTGTGTCAAAGCACTATGACTGGAGGACGCTATATTTTAAAAACTAATGACGAGGTCGATATTCCTCAGAAAATGTGACCCCCTATGTACAAAATACTTGGTTCAATTAGCATGACGCGCATTAGCCATGATATAATAAACACGGATGAAAATGCTATAACCGGAGGTCACTGCATCTTTTACCACTGTATTTGCCATCGCGGTTGTTGTAGATTAGTCGGAGAGGGATACGTTTATTTACACTGTTTGTCTTTTAGGATGGTGATGAAATAAGGGTGAGATTGGGCGCCCATAAACAAGTTTAACCCCCCAGTGGCATTTGTCACTGACCGTTCCAAGGCAGCACTTCCATCTTCCCCCTATTGTTTGTTTGTTATGTCCGTGTGTCTCTTTGTGTCTTTTATATTCATGTACATTTGCTGTTTGTCGTTGTGGTGCTGTTTGGGCGGTTGTCTGTTTCCTGCATGACTAATACATATACTTATATCATGAACGTGTGTCAAAGCACTATGGCCGGGGTCTCTATTTTTAAAAAATACTGACCGGGGGTCGATATTCTTCAGGTAATGTGACCCCATATGTACAAAATACAAAATATAGTTTACGAGTAAAGTTAAGCCCTTTCTTTAAATTATACTGGAGGTAGATTACGTTCGCGGGAACTGTTTAGCATATCATAAACATATGTCAAAGCACTATGACCGGGGGTCGCTATTTTTTAAAAACTACTGACCGGGAGTTGATATTCTTCAGAAAATGTGACCCCCTACGTACAAAATACTTGGGTTCAATTAGTATTGCGCGCTTTAGTCATGATATGATAAACTCGGCTGAAATTGTTATGACCGGGTGTCACTACATCTGTAAGAATTATGACCAAGGTTAAATAGTTTACGAGTAAAGTTAAACCCTTTCTTTAAATTAAACTGGAGGTAGATTAAGTTCGAGGTAACTGTTCAACATATCATGAACGTGTGTCAAAGCACTATGACCGGGCGTCGCTATTTTTTAAAAAATACTGAGCGAGGGTCGATAATAAACGTGTGTCAAAGCACTATGACTGGAGGTCGCTATATTTTAAAAACTAATGACGAGGTCGATATTCTTCAGAAAATGTGACCCCCTATGTACCAAATACTTGGGTTCAAGTAGCAAGTCGTGTATTAGCCATGATATGATAAACATGGCTGAAATTGCTACGACCGGGGTCACTACATCTGTAATAATTATGACCAAGGTTAAATAGTTTACGAGTAAAGTTAAACCCTTTCTTTAAATTATACAGGATGTAGATTAAAGTCGCGGGAACTGTTCAACATATCATGAACGTGTGTTAAAGCACTATGACCGGGTCGCTATTTTTTAAAAAAAAAACTGGCCGTAGTCGATATTTTTCAGAAAATGTGACCCCTATGTACAAAATACTTGGGTTCAATTAGTATTGCGAGCTTTAGTCATGATAGGATAAACACGGCTGAATTTGCTATGACCGGGTGTCACTACATCTGTAAGAATTATGACCAAGGTTAAATAAAATCGAGAAAAGTTAAACCCTTTCTTAAATTATACCAGAGGTAGATTAAGTTCGCGGGAGTTGTTTAACATATCATAAACCTGTGTCAAAGCACTATGACCGGGGTCGCTATTGTTTTAAAAATAATGACCGGGGTCGATATTTTCATGTACAAAATACTTGGGTTCAATTAGCAAGGCGCGCATTAGCCATGATATGATAAACAGGGCTGAAATTGCTATGACCGGGGTTCATTACATCTGTAATAATTATGACCAAGGTTAAATAGTTTACGAGTAAAGTTAAACACTTTCTTTAAATTATAAAGGACGTAGATTAAAGTCGCGGGAACTGTTCAACAACGCATGAACGTGTGTCAAAGCACTATAACCGGGTCGCTTTTTATACGCCCGTTTGAAAAAACGGGACGTATTATGGAATGGCGCTGTCTGTCCGTCTGTCCGTCTGGCTCTCTGTCCGTCTGTCCGTCTGTAACATCTCTAACTCAAGTTCCGCTTGGTGGATCTTTCTCAAATTTAACCACAATGTTCATCTAGACATGCTACAGTAGCCTGCCAAGTCCTGGTTTGTTTATCCAAGGTCAATGTCACACAATTGGACTTAGAATTTGCGTTTAGCAAAAATGTTAACCGGTCTGTCTGTCTGCAACATCTCTAACTCAAGTTCCGCTTGGTGGATCCTTCCCAAATTTGACCACAATGTTTATCTAGACATGCTACAGTGGCCTGCCAAGTCCCGGCTCGTTTATCCAAGGTCAAGGTCGCTTAATTGGACTTAGAATTTGCGTTTAGCATTTGCGTTAAGCAAAAATGTTAACCTCAATTTATGTGGAACAAGTCCACTTATTTACATAACACTTTGTGATAAAGCTTTGAAACTTGGAACACTTGTTTACCGTCACAATCGTCACCTGTAGGCATGGGTAAATAACTCTGTCAAGCATTTTGACTGAATTATGCCCCTTTTTAACTTAGAATTTTTGGTTAAGGCTTTGTTAAAGTCCATTTATTTACATAACCCTTTGAGATAAAGCTTTTAAACTTGGAACACTTGTTCACTGTCACAGCCTTCACCTGTAGGCAAGAGAAAATAACTCTGTCAAACATTTTGACCGAATTATGCCCCTTTTTAACTTAGAATTTTTGGTTAAGGCTTTGTTAAAGTCCATTTATTTACATAACCTTTTGAGATAAAGCTTTTAAACTTGGAACACTTGTTCACCGTCACAACCTTCACCTGTAGGCAAGAGAACACAACTCTGTCAAGCATTTTGACAGAATCATTCCCCTTTTTTTGGTTCCACTTTTGGCTCCACATAGGTGGAGCTATTGTCAGGACCCTCTCGTTGGCGTCGGCGTCGGCGTTGGTTAACCTTTTTGTTAAGGTCCTTTTCTCAGAAACCATCAAAGATATTTGGATCATATTTGGTATGTATGTTTACTATCACAAGGGAAACCCATTTCACAAGGGTAGGTAACCCTAAAATTAATTGTGCCATAGTTATGCCCCTTTTTCGACTTAGAATTTTCATTGTTGGTTAAGTTTTATGTTCAAGTCCATGTCTCAGAAACTGTCCCAAGATATTTGGTTCAAATTTGGTATGCATGTTAACTATTACAAGGGGGACCCATTCCACATGGGCAGGTAACCCTAAAATTAATTTTGCTATAGTTATCTGCCCTTTCTGACTTAGACTTCCAGTACACTGTCCAGCACTAAAGAAAGTGGAGCGCGCTGTCTGCGGACAGCTCTTGTTAACTTAGAATTTTTGGTTAAGGTTTTGGTTAAAGTCCACTTATTTACATAACCCTTTTAGATTAAGCTTTTAAACTTGGAACACTTGTTCACCATCACCAGCTTCACCTGTAGGCAAGAGTACATAACTCTGTCTAACATTTTGACATAATTATGACGCTTTTTAGCTTGGAATGTTTGGTTACGGTTTTGGTTAAAGTCCACTTATTTAAATAATCATTTCAGATAAAGCTTTTAAACTTGAAACATTTGTTCACCATCACAAGCTTCACCTGTAGGCTAGAGTACATAACTCTGTCTAACATTTTGACATAATTATGACGCTTTTTAGTTTGGAATTTTGGTTAAGGTTTTGGTTAAAGTCCACTTATTTACATAATCCTTTCAGATAAAGCTTTTAAACTTGAAACATTTGTTCACCATCAGAAGCTTCATCTTCATCTCAAGCATTTAGACACAGTTATGGCACTTTTTAATTTAAAATTTTTGGTTAAGGTTTTTTGATAAAGTATGCCTATTTACAACCTTGAAACTTGGTCGCAAAATTGGACTTAGAATTTGAATTTAGCAAATACGTTAACCCCAGTTTATGTTGAACAAATCCTCGACGGGCATATATTGTGCCCACTGGCACTCTTGTTAAAAATATACTTACCGGGGGTCGATATTCTTCAGAAAATGTGACCCCTATGTACAAAATACTTGGGTTCAATTAGTATTGCGCGCTTTAGTCATGATAGGATAAACACGGCTGACATTGCTATGACCGGGTGTCACTACAGCTGTAAGAATTATGACTAAGGTTAAATTGTTAACGAGTAAAGTTAAACCCTTTCTTTAAATTATAGTGGAGGTAGATTAAGTTCGAGGGAACTGTTCAACATATCATGCACGTGTGTCAAAGCACTATGACCGGAGTCTCTATTTTTAAAAAAAAATACTGACCGGGGTCGATATTCTTCAGAAAATGTGACTCCCTACGTACAAAATACTTGGGTTCAATTAGTAAGGCGCGCATTAGCCATGATCTGATAAACAGGGCTGAAATTGATATGACCGGGGTCACTACATCTGTAATAATTATGACCAAGGTTAAATAGTTTACGAGTAAAAATAAACCCTTTCTTTAAATTATACAGGAGGTAGATTAAAGTCGCGGGAACTGTTCAACATATCATGAACGTGTGTCAAAGCACTATGACCGGGGTCGCTATTTTGTTTAAAAAAACTGACCGGGGTCGATATTCTTCAGAAAATGTGACCCCTATGTACAAAATACTTGGGTTCAATTAGTATTGCGCGCTTTAGTCATGATAGGATAAACACGGCTGAAATTGCTATTACCGGGTGTCACTACATCTGTAAGAATTATGACCAAGGTTAAATAAAATCGAGAAAAGTTAAACTCTTTCTTAAATTATACCAGAGGTATAATACTTATGACCAAGGTTAAATAGTTTATGAGTAAAGTAAAACCATTTCTTTAAATTTTACAGGAGGTAGATTAAAGTCGCGGGAACTGTTTAACATATCATGAACGTGTGTTAAAGCACTATGACCGGGGTCGCTATTTTTTAAAAAATACTGACCGGGGGTGGGGGTCGATATTCTTCAGAAAATGTGACCCCCTATGTACAAAATACTTGGGTTTAATTATTTCCGTTTCAATGTTTTGAAAACCAGATCAGACGCTGAGTAACCCGTTCTCAGACCATGCTCTATATCAAAACAGATCCACATCTGTTCCAATACATATGGCGCTAATAGTAGTAAAAGAAATATCAATGTAATATAAGTAGGTCTAATGGTAGTACCAGAAAAAATCAGTTGTAGTAGTAGTTCTAGAAATAGTAGTAGTAGTAGTAGTAGTAGTAGTAGTGTAGTAGTAGTAGTAGTAGTAGTAGTAGTATTAGTATTAGTAGTAGTAGTAGTAGTAGTAGTAGTAGTAGTAGTAGTAGTTTGTTGTAGTAGATTGTTGTAGTAGTTGTTGTTACAACCGGGGGGTCAGTATTCTATGGGGGTCACTTTACTACAGGTCGTTGACCCTCTGAACGTGACAACAAATTAGTATACGTGGATGGGTCCAGGCCGCATTGATATGGAGGCTGTGCAAAATGACTGAAAGATAAAGAGTATCCTCTATAAGTTTTTAATATAGTACCGAATGATGTGTTCACAATGACACACGAATTGCAAATGCAAATAATGATCGGTATTCATATTCAAAATACAAATACAAACAAGTAAACCATACTAAACAATACTAACAATATAAGGAGTGCTATTAATAAGAATAGCACAAATTGTTTGAGGAAAATTCCGTTCTTTTTGGTAGTAAAGGTACAAAAATGAGTCATGCAGGAAACACCACATACAGAACAAACAGTCGCCCGAACAGCAACACAAGGAAACAGCAAATGTACATAACTATAAAAAAATCAAGAGACGCACAAAGACAAAACAAACATTATATTGCAACGCACTGCATGTTTGGTTATCGACCCTTTTACAGTCGGTAGCTACGCTTCCCTCTTTGCTTGCGCGATTACAGGTCGAGGGTAGTACTCTATGATGGTATACTCTTAAACTCGGATACGGGATGAGCTTACCAGACTCATGTATTACTTTTTCCCTGTCGTGCCCTGAACGGCTTACCTGCAGGTGCTCTGACTACAGCAAAGTTATTGAGTACATTTTTGACGGATTGTCACAGTTATTATGCTATGTTTTACATGTTGTCCTGTGTTCATCGTCGTCTATGTTGTGGGTAAGTCCGGTGGGGATACCTTTATTTACACTATTTGTAAAACTAGGGTGACTTTGAGAGAAGTGTGAGGTTAGGACGTCCGTAAACCCCCAGTGGTGTTTTTGCTACTGACCGTGCCAAGGCGGTACTCTATTTGTCACCCTTCCTTTTGTTTGCCTTACGTCTTTGTGCTTGTGATTTTGTTCATGTGTGGAGTGTTTGTCTGTAGTTCTTGTGTGTCTGTTGATGTTTTCTGTGTTTATCTCGTGTGTGAGTGTGCGTTTGGGTGTGTGTATGTGTGTGTCATGCTGTCTATCTGTCTTTTGGTGGTGGTTGCATCTTGTATGTGGCTTTGCCTGCTTGACTTTACTACGTTTCCATACAATGGGGGAAGATGGAAGTACCGCCTTGGAACGGTCAGTTACAAAAGTCACTGGGGGGGGGTTAAACCGGTTTATGGGCGCCCAACCTCACACTTATTCCATCCCCACCCTAAAAGACAAACAGTGTAAATAAACGTATCCCCTCTCCGACTAATCTACAACAACCGCGACGGCAAATGCAGTGGTAATGTACATGTATAACGAAAACATTTAAGTGAACAAACTGTATCAACCTACCGCCAGTGTACTCAATGATTGAGCTGCAAACAGAGTAACTGTAGAAAAGTAATAAAGGTTACGACAAAACGAAATAGTACAGATATCGGACATCCTCCTTCCGTTTCTGGATTTAAGAGGTCGCCTTCATAGAGTACTAAACCTTTCTTGTCTGCGTACATGCAAAGACGCCAGTGTGATTGCCAACTGTAAAAGGGTTGACAACCAAACATGCAGTATGTTATAGTACTATAGGATCATATCCCTTTTAATGAATTTTTTAACATATTTGATGAACTAAGTGAGAAAATGGGTATGTCCAATAATTTTACGAAGTTTGTAAATCACATCACCATATAATTCAGGATGTGAAACACCGTGTCGCAGAAGTGCCTAGAGATTACACCTTAAAAGTAGTTCTCACCACCTTTACAACCCGAGCCTCTATCCATTGTAAATGTGACCTGCAACAGCAGTCCAGCAGAACCAAGAGGTGCAACCCATTCTGGCTCCTCAACCAGGATATATAGGTAGTATAGGTAATAAAGGTAATATCGGTAATAATTATTCTATCCGATCTTATTCGGAAACCTGCTCCATTGCTCAGTGTCGGTGTGGCGTTGGGAATAGGGCTCTGTCCACACCCCCGAGACAAAATCACACAAGGCCAGTTTGTCGAGATACAAACTTCTTCCTGGGTCCACATCGCACATTGTTCTGGGGCCCATACTGGCCGTTTAGTCTGGAGGGCGTACTAGTCTCATTAATGAACTGTAAGACAGCATGCTATTTTTGTGATGATTGCCGTCGGGATATCGTTTAAACCAGAAGTAGCTCGATATTACCATTTAGAGTACACATGTATGAACTAGAGGGCGTACTGCCAATGGCCCCGGCAGATGTCCAGAAAATTACTAATATTGAAAATAGTCTGATGCATAGAGGTATTCACATGACTGCACACCCAACCAAAGTCCAAACAGTTTTCTGTTATTCGCCTTTCACCTAGGCAGCATATGGGAGTGGGTTGTCCCATTTATTATACCATGGTTTATAATTGCTCACAAGACCTTCATCATTGTTGACATTTCGGTCGATTCCCAATTAAAGTTAAAACTCTGACACACTGTTTACAAAACCATATGATACCTGCTTGATGGCTTCGAGCACGGTTTCCAAATGGAATATTCCGGCCCTAGGTCTGCTTTTGCATGTCAGAACCTCAAATCTGCCTTCGATTATAAATCAGAATTGCGAATAAAAAAACAATCAGACGGCAGTTTGCGTTTGATAATTCATCTTTCCTACCCCCATAGTACCAGTATAAATAATGCATTTATTTGGTCAGAGTTGATGCACATTTCAAACTTTCAAACCGACAATAAAACTATAAACTGTAAAGAAAGTGTACCAATTTACAAATTTATTTTGCAAATGAAATACTTAAAATTGTTCTGTAGTGATAGTAATAGTCTATAAATTAATGATAGCTTGGAAAGATCTGTGAACATTCTTCTGAGTAAATTTTCGGGTAGTGGATAGGGCTCAAAAACTGCTCATTTCTGACCTGAATGACACATTCACAAAGACTCATTGTGACTTATTTACATTGTTTACTTTAGAAAATAAAGTTCAAAGGAGACATTGTATTCATCATGACTTAATTACAAAAATGGATAAAATGATAATAATCATAATACAATACTGACAATAATAATACAATAATGACAATAATAACATAATGCAATTAAAATAATGTAAATAGTCATAATAATTGTAAAGAGAATGACAATTGATGTAATAACTGGAATTGAATAAAAATGAATAAGAAAACTACCAAATATGTGTATATTGTAGATGGGGACGAGCATTGACTAGAGCATAGAATAAGAAACGGAAAGGAATGGGTTAACTGGGGATGGGTAGAGAATAGAATAAAGAATAGTGTAGAATATATTAAGGAATAGGAATAAGACATGGTGTAATATTTGATATAATAGATGGTGTTGGGTATAGAATAGAGAATAGCATAAGAAATGGAAGACTACATGACACAATGTAATATCTCAAATTGGCACAAAATTCCAATGCCCTAATAAGATGGATTGTCATGCGTAAAAGTGCCCTTTTCAACAGAAATTTCCGTGCCCTCATTGGACCCTGGGGAAAACACTATGAACGAATTTAACGAGCGGTTTGGTTCTCAGGCGATATGTTGCGTCTATCAGCACACAAAGCTGGCGCGTTCGGTTCTGGAGTCACTTGCCGTCTAGATGGTCAGTGGTACTTTTTCCATGGCCCGAGGCTTGGCCCAATCACCCTGTCTTGCGGAATATGTCTTTCCTGGCAAATATCCTCCTTCTTGTAACTGTCAATCTCTAGGGAAACACTTGAAAAACATGAACGTTCACATGATCATGCATAATGAGGCTTAGGTCCAAGTACTGACCAAGTAGTGTACGAAATCCAAGCGGTTGATGCAGTTATATGTCTACTTGCTTTTATCAGCATGTTTGAAAAGCATGCCATTGTTTTTCAGGCAGATCTTGTTCCTTCCAAGTAAAATACAGTTGCCAGCGGTCCTGCTTGCTTTAGGCGTACAGCTTGAGACACGGACCTAGAAGCTCAAATTATCCCTTCAGATTTTCTGTCAGTGGTTTCTAGGCTGAGACTGGATGAATAATTAACCCCGAAGCAGGCCAGTAGTATATGCCCATTTGGTGTTTTGGCAATATACAGATGAATTTAACACAAAGCAACAATTCCAAATCTCACTTTAAGTTGGTATATCAAATAGTTGCTTAGCACCAGCAAACCGAATCTTCATTATTATAACACCCCTTTTTGAATAACCTAATTGTAATGCAGGCGCCGCAAAATAGCAATATAGCACCTAATCAGCAAAGCAAAGCACTCATAGCAGCAGGACCCCGACGTGTACTTAAAACTACAGACATGGTATCTCGTCTCAACTAAACTTAAATGTAGTCTTAAACTTCACATAGTGCTTAAAATAGCAAAGCAACAACTGGTTTTACTAAAAGCATAGCACAGAAAAGTATTTAATGGCAGTAGTTTGGCCGCAGCTGATGGCCAAATGGGAGATAATTGAAAAAAGGAATGTATAATAACTAATCTGAAATATACAGAGTACCCTCTATCAGTTTTTAATACAGTAAAGAATGCTATGTTCATAATGACACACGAATGGCAAGTGTAATTGTAGCATGGTAGCAAATGAAGCATTGCATTGGTCATTCGAGGCCATGCGGATGCATCATGTGGCCGGTTAGTAATTAGTAAACGGAACATAGGGAAACAGGTGAAAAGTACCAGAGGGAAATGAAGTGATTTAAACTATAATTTAGATGACTTAAGAACAAACGCGGA
Organism: Azorinus chamasolen; assembly: GCA_963576725.1. Lineage (NCBI taxonomy): Eukaryota > Metazoa > Mollusca > Bivalvia > Cardiida > Solecurtidae > Azorinus > Azorinus chamasolen. Next base: position 21,341,113 of record OY755246.1, on the reverse strand, counting down.
CAAAGGTAATTGTAAATAAAACAGACACATGTATATACTTGCTCACATATTTATTAGTCCTGTGACAATGACATACCTTGGGGATAGTCTTCGTCTCATATATATCATCAGCTAGCATATCCCGGCCACATTGATTTCATAGTTTCAAATATTGTGTTTTGTTTGGCTCAAGATATTGTCACCTCACAGAACTTCCGAAACATTTCAAAATAAGGTCTTAGGTTGGGTCTTGTCATTGGGGCATCACCCAGCATCTTGACAATTTGGGGGCTCGTCCAGGATTAGTTATCAGAAGGTGTTATAGCTGAAGCTGCATAGAGTGGAAACATTAGTTTGGTGATCATGGACATAGATAAATTAATGAATATCGACTGGTGAGCATTTGGGGTTGACTGGGTCAGACCTCAGAGACTATGCCGAAAAGAAAGAGAAATAATATCTAGATGGGGAAGAGCGTACATCGAAACGTGAAGACGAACGGTAGAGACGTGAAGATGAAATACAGAAGCTTGAGCATAAGCAGTTTGAGAGAAAAGCCCACGTGAAACGTGAAGAAGAGGAGCGTGAGATCCAGCTAATCAGGTTGAGGGCTGAGACAGGCATCAAGAGGCATACGTCCAAATTAAGCAGTAAGGCTCCCATACCAAAACTTCCGAGGTTTGATGAGCTGAAAGATGATATGGACTCATATATTGAGCGGTTCGAGCGCTTTGCTCAGAGTCTGGACTGGGATGAATATTCACGGGCAGTCAGTTTGAGTTCGCTGTTGATAGGCAAGGGTCTTGCCATTGGGCATCACCCTGCATCATGACACGGACGTAAGAGTGTATTCCTTTTATGTTAATTCAGGTGGCATATAATTTATTTAGCAAAATAAAGTGTCATGTTCAATTTATTTCATTTAAACGACACTTTTTAAACTCTTGCAACCTTAGACGATTAAGAATATGGCTAAATCTCTGAATATAATTGTTTTGAAAATGTTTCTTCAGAATGTTAGCTGTATCGTCCGAATGATATTCATGGTCATTGGTCACTCAAGATAAGTATGATTCTGAATCTCCAAAACAGATGGTAGCTCCGTACAGGACAAATGCAGGACAACGTTTTGCATTACGTTTGGCCTGCATGAAGCAATCGCCTGTTTTTAATCCTTTCCGTCATACAAACGTGTTTTCACGCTTTGCATACAGAGTAGACCCAGATAAGTCTGCTCTATCTGCTAACGGAATTTGATATATATATATATTTCTATATATTTTAAAATGGCTACAATGTTCTACCTTCCATTTTTCATTATAACTAGTCGTCTATAGATATTCAGTAGGTACTGATATTTGAAATAAATATAGAACAGGAAGATTTGTTTTTGTATTGCTACGAGAGGGATTTTATGCTTAGCTTAAAACCTGATACGCAGACCGATATTGTTAATGCTTTTAATAAAACTTCAAGGTATTTAGACGATATTTTGAATTTAGATAATCCTTATTTTGATGCTATGGTTTCTTCAATCTACCCAAAAGAACTGTCTTTAAACAAAGCTAATCAATCTGACATTAATGCTTGATTTTTTGGATTTGAATCTTTCAATTACAAATGATAAAGTTTCGTCCAAAGTATACGATAAAAGAGAAGATTTTAATTTTAAAATTGTTAATTATCCTTTTCTAGATGGGGATGTGCCACGTTCTACATCTTATGGGGTTTATATTTCTCAACTTATTAGGTTTGCCCGAGCCTGTTCTTTGCTTGAAGATTTTAACAGACGTAATTTAGTTATAACTGATAAACTTCTTAAGCAAGGTTACAGATATCACAAACTTCGGAAAACCTTTTCTAAATTTTATTATCGAAATTTACCTCTCATTAGTAAATATAATTGCAATCTACGGACGTTACTGCGACAAGGCATTTCTCAACCAGAATTTTATGGGGATGTTATCTACAAACTTAGAAACATTCGGGGTCATATCCATTTTCATGATTTGTTTATTAAACGCATTAAAACATTTAAAAAGAAAGGTTATGATCCTATTATATTGCAACACACTGCATGTTTGGTTATCGACCCTTTTACAGTCGGTAGCTACGCTTCCCTCTTTGCTTGCGCGATGACAGGCCGAGGGTAGTACTCTATGATGGTATACTCTTAAACTTGGATACAGGAGGAGCTTACCAGACTCATGTATTACTTTTTCCCTGTCGTGCCCTTAACGGCTTACCTGCAGGTGCTCTGACTTCAGCAAAGTCATTGAGTACATATTTGACGGATTGTCACAGTTATTATGCTATGTTTTACATGTTGTCCTGTGTTCACCGTCGTCTATGTTGTGGGTAAGTCCAGCGGGGATACCTTTATTTACAATATTTGTAAAGCTAGGGTGACTTTGAGAGAAGTGTGAGGTTAGGACGTCCGTAAACCGGTTTAAACCCCCAGTGGTGCTTTTGCTGCTGACCGTGCCAAGGCGGTACTCTCTTTGTCACCCTTCCTTTTGTTTGCCTTGCGTCTTTGTGCTTGTTGTTTGTTCATGTTGTGGAAAGTTTGTCCCTGTTTCTTGTGTGTATTTTGGTGTTTTCTGTGTTCATTTCGTGTGTGTGTGTGTGTGTGCGTTTGGGTGTGTGGTTGTGTGTGTGTGTGTCATGCTGTCTATCGGTGTTTTGGTGGTGGTTGCGTCTTGCATGTGGCTTTGCCTGCTTGACTTTACTACTTTTCCATTAATACTCCTATGGTAAAAAGTATGTGTTTGCTTTATGCCTCTATTCCACACAGACCACGAATCCCACGAATCGCCGCGACGTGACAAATTTTAGGATTCGTAGTGGAATCGCAATCAGTTCATGCAGTTCTTAACTGATTCGTATATATTCGTAATCAGTTCGTGCAATTATTGAGCAATCGGGAATTCGTGACAAAAGGTTTGAACTGTTCAAATTTTTGGCCACGAACTCCCGAATCCAAAAGATCGTAGTTAAATCGTAACAATTCTTAGGAGTCGTAATTGAATCGCCATTGATTCGTAGGCATTCGTAGATATCCTAAACTCATTAACTTTTAATTCGTAGTGCTTTCTTAGGAATCGTAATTAAATAGTCCACACTCAGCTCCTGCATCAGTCTGTTGTAGTGACCCTATTTTATCCTTCTAGGTGGTGTCAGCCACGGACTAACCCATAACTTGGGGGCTCTTCTCCTTCTTCGAAGCAGTCTCCTAGCTACCAGCAGCTGGTACTGATACTCCAAGTCCAGGACCAACACTACAGCTGCTCTACGATTGGCATCCAATATAGAACTGATGCCTTGCAAGCAGGGCTGAGGGCCTTTTTATACCTATACTTAGGGAAAATCAAACGAATTGTCAAGAATAGTCAAACAATCATTATTATCCGTACCTCATTCGTATATACATTCGGGGTATTCTGAACTGATTCGTAACTGATTCCTAACACTCGTGTAGTATTCGTAGTAGATTCTGGTAGATCGTATTGAATTCTTTGCAACATTTGTACAACTCCAGCCGAATCCCACGAATATTCGTAACACTTTCGTACCTGTATCGTAGCTAAATCGTAGAGCGTCACTAATTGGACCAGAACATTTACAAAATTCCACGAATCGTGACGAATCCTAAAATGTATCAATTCTTGGCGATTCGTTGGATTCGTGGTCTGTGTGGAATAGGGGTATTAGCGGGACTCTACAGTATAAGGAACAATGTTCAGTTTTGTATCTACTCATTGTGAATTTGACGGCCTTTCCAACCGTTTACTTCTGTAAAGTTATTCACTTTCAAATAGCTCACTCTTGATCCCATGTGCATTATGTTACATCATACATGATGGTGAATATGATGTTGGCATGTCCATAAACGCTCTTGCAAACGAATCGAATTCATTGGTTCCGCGGTATGACAGACAAATATGGGCAAATATTGTAGACCATGATTAAATGGCTCCTGATCAGAGTGTCCATTATTTACTACTATGTCATTCTAATTTGAAATGGTGAATTATAAAACTAAATACAAACTGGTAAAGAAGGGAAATGGATGTCCGGATATTTAGAGGTATTGTGGTATATATGTATGGTTGGTGTTTTTACTATTGCGCCTATAGGTTAATGTCATTCTAATATTCTGAAAATGGATGAAAAAGAAGCTAATTAGTTATTCATAATGTTATTATTTCTCGCATGAATATTCATCCGGTTATCGGGCTATGTTAATGAAAAAGTAGTAAAGTCAAGCAGGAAAAGCCACATACAAAACGCCACCATCGCCAAACCACCGATAAAAAGCATTTTATACAGCAATTTATACACATTCACAAACACACACATACAGGAGAAAGCCACATACAAGACGCTACCACCACCAACACATCGATAGACGACAGCATGTCACACACACGCACACAACCAAACACACGCACAACCACGAGAACACAGAAAATATCAACAACAAACATAAGCACAAAGACACAATACAAACAAAAGTAAGGGTGACAAAGAGAGTACCGCCTTGGCACGGTCAGTAGTAAAATCACCACGGGGGTTTAAACCGGTTTACGGACGTCCTGACCTCACACTTATCTCAAACTCACCCTAGCTAAACAAACATTGTAAATAAAGGTATCCCGCCGGACTTCCCCACAATATAGAAGACAATAATCACAGTACAAAATGAAAAACATAGCATAACAACTGTGAAAGTCAGTCAAATATGTACTCATTGACTTTGCTGAAGACAGAGCAACTTCAGGGAGCCGTTAAGGGCAGGGCAGAGAAATCGTAATACATGAGTCTGGTAAGCTCATCCACTTTCTGGGTTTAAGAGTATACCATCATAGAGTACTACCCTCGGCCTGTCATCGTGCAAGCAAAGAGGGAAGCGTAGCGACCGTCTTTAAAGGGGTCGATAACTAACCCTTTCAGCGCCAGCATTGTCGTCTGAAGGACACATTTTCGTCTGTTTTAGGTTGTGGCGGCCGTAAAACGTCGCCCCGTACTTCATTCTCAGTGTTGTTATACCTTCTGATCCTTCGAGATCATGAATTTCAGTACTTCTTGTTCTGAGAATTGAATACCGCTTAAGCCGGTGCTAGGGGGCGTGAGCAGTGTTGCACTTTCAATTACTGCTCATGAAGAGACTCAATAAAACCGAGTCTGCAATTTTCTCTTTTTGTGCTGCAATGTTTGCTTTCGGGGGATCGCCTCCCTTCAGAATTTACAGTAGGTGCTTCCTCAGTTTCTGTAAAATAAGATAAACAAAGTGCCAAACAGTTTGGATTCTGGTGAGACACCGAGTTTTTCGTCCTGATTCAAACTATTTGCATATATCACAGCCCTGTCTTCATAACACTGAACGGGTTAAACTATGTAATAAGACAGTGGCGCAGTTTATTGTAAAGCTTAATGCAAGTTGACCCACTTGAATACACACATTTATAATGTACATCGAATCATATGAAACATGTACGTACGACAATGTCGAGTTTCTACCTTGACAACATAAGCAAAATAATAAATCCAATGAATTGCATCAAACCATAAAGAAAGGTCTTGCCACAGTAACTGATAATATATGACCAACAGCAGGTGGCGACTTGTTATTAAAAGCAATTGCTTTAACAAAACAATTCAAATTTAATTTCATTGTTGTAATATATGTTATTTTGAAAACAAGTTCCTCAGCGAAGTGGAAGCTTTGTCACACATACTGTAAAACCTTCTTAGAATGATAGGGCAAGAAGAACACATTTGCCGTTTTGTTTTATATATATAGTATAAGCTGTCTTAAGCATCCATTCATTTGTTGCACATAGTAGTTTTAATAAGCAGATTAATGCAGGGCTAAAGTAATGCTCAAAGCTAGTATATAAAAGTACAAAAATGAGTCATGCAGGAAACACCACATACAGAACAAACACTCGCCCGAACAGCAACACAAGGAAACAGCAAATGTACATAGGTAGAAAAAACAACAAGAGACGCACAAAGACAAAACAAACATACAATAAGCTTTCTGCATTTCTTCTGAACTGCATTTAACTACAAAATGCCTTACAGACCCACAATTAGACCTTTTTGATGGCCGCTTTAGACAGGGTGACCTGTAGTATCATCTTTATCTGGTGAATACTCATGTACAAAATAAAGACATTATGAATAATTATGTACAGATGTTTTATCAACTAGCACCAAGTAGATCCAGATTAGACGGCACCTATAATAGTTTTCTCGGATCAGGATTTGCTCTTTTTGCCTGGCATGTATAAAGCTTAGTTTAAAAGGAGGGGTGCTTTAAAATAATAACAACAGTGTTCACTTTTCATCGCTACGTTTATTTTGCTTAGTATAAAGAACTACACAATATATTAAATATCTTCAATGCGCATTAACCTTTAGCCTGTTTAGCAAATAATTATTTTCACATAATTTTTCATCTACTACATTTTCAAAATTCAGGCTATGATTAATTTGTCTACCAAAATACAATCAGGGTGTCGAACAGTTAGGATCCTGATGAACCGCCGAGTTACTCAAACTGTTTCCATCGGTATTCACTCATCTGCCCATAGCATGTTAAAGGTTAAGTAATTTCTACTCAATGGAGCTATTGTCATTATTTCGAAAATACCTCGTAGTGGATACTTATATCTGAGTGGGTTATAAAAGCCATTTTAGTCCCCGACTGTCTTATTTTATCCCTTTAAAAGGTTGATCAACTCTTTTACTTGACGGATATTAAAACCATTTAACAGTTAACATGTTTGAAAAGAGTGTAGACGGTTTATACAGAGGTTCAGATAAGATTCATCAATTAAACAAATAATAAATGTATCTCCCCCAAACTTCCCCACACCATAAAAGACGGTAAACACAGGACAATATGTAAACATAGGATGACAACAACTGTGAAAGTCCGTCAAATATGTACTCAATCACTCTGCTGAAGTCAGAGCAACTGCAGGGGAGCCGTTGAGGTTACGGCACAAAAAAGGCAATACATGAGTCTGCTAAACTCATCCCGTTTCTCGGTTCAACCAGAATTTTATGGGGATGTTATCTACAAACTTAGGAAAATTCGGGGTCATATCCATTTTCATGATTTGTTTATAAAACGCATTAAAAAATTTAAAAAGAAAGGTTATGATCCTATTATATTGCAACACACTGCATGTTTGGTTATCGACCCTTTTACAGTCGGTAGCTACGCTTCCCTCTTTGCTTGCGCGATGACAGGCCGAGGGTAGTACTCTATGATGGTATACTCTTAAACTTGGATACAGGAGGAGCTTACCAGACTCATGTATTATTTTTTCCCTGTCGTGCCCTTAACGGCTTGCCTGCAGGTGCTCTGACTTCAGCAAAGTCATTGAGTACATATTTGACGGATTGTCACAGTTATTATGCTATGTTTTACATGTTGTCCTGTGTTCACCGTCGTCTATGTTGTGGGTAAGTCCAGCGGGGATACCTTTATTTACAATATTTGTAAAGCTAGGGTGACTTTGAGAGAAGTGTGAGGTTAGGACGTCCGTAAACCGGTTTAAACCCCCAGTGGTGTTTTTGCTGCTGACCGTGCCAAGGCGGTACTCTCTTTGTCACCCTTCCTTTTGTTTGCCTTGCGTCTTTGTGCTTGTTGTTTGTTCATGTTGTGGAACGTTTGTCCCTGTTTCTTGTGTGTCTTTTGGTGTTTTCTGTGTTCATTTCGTGTGTGTGTGTGTGCGTGTGCGTTTGGGTGTGTGGTTGTGTGTGTGTGTCATGCTGTCTATCGGTGTTTTGGTGGTGGTTGCGTCTTGCATGTGGCTTTGCCTGCTTGACTTTACTACTTTTCCATTAAGAGTGTACCATCATAGAGTACTACGCTCGGCCTGTCATCGTGCATGCAAAGAGGTCACAAGGGGTCAATAACCAAACATGCAGTGCGCTGCAGTATAATGCGTTGCAGTATAACTTCCTAAACGTTCTATGCGTCTAATAAACACATCATGAAACTGGATATGACCCCGAACTTTCCTAAGTTTGTAGCTAACATCACCATAGACGTCTGGGTGAGAAACACCATGTTTCAGTAACGTCCGTTGATTGCAATTATATTAACAAACGAGGGCTAAACTTCGATAACAAAATTTCAAAAATGCTTTCAGAGTTTTATGAAATCTGTAATCTTGCTTAAGACGTTCAGATCTGTTCAGTTAAATTGCAACTATGAAATAATCTAGCAAAGAACAGGCTCGAGCAAAACGAATATGTAAACTCTATAAGATAGAGAACGGGGCACATCTCTATCTTGAAAAGGATATTTAGCAGTTTTTAAATTAAAATATTCTCTTTCATCGCGTATTTTGAACGAAACGTCATTATTTGTGATAGAATGATTCAAATCTAAAAGGGAAGCCATAGAATTATATCGATTCGCTTTGTTTAACGTAAGCTCTTTGGGGTGAATAGAAGAAGCCATAGTATCAAAATAAGGGTTATCCTAAATCAAAATATCGTCTAAATACCTTGAAGTTTTATTAAAAAGCATTTACAATATCAGAATGTGTATCAGGTTTAAGCTAAGTATAAACTCCCCATCACAGCGATACAAAACGAATATCAAACAGCAAGAGGGTTACAGTCAATTTGTTCCCATAGGTATACCAGCAACTTGACGGTATATGGTATCCCCATAGCGCACAAATATGTTATCTAAAAGAGAAGGTAGAGATAAACAAACATCAAGGCAATTCCATTTTGTGTAATGTTCAACTTCTGAATTCGAAAAGAAGACACGGTTTTTATATTGATTTAATCAGTTTATCCATTATAAAATGGTGAAGTAGAGAAGTATAGCGTGTAGAGAAAGCATAAAAGCTCAACGAAGAAATGTTATATTGTTCATTTTCAAGTTTAGTTAAATTATCATTAGGATTTTTATGGACTGAAAAGCATTAATTCCGGAATTTCGATATATTTTATCACAGTAACGTTTCACATGATGCATGACGTCAACAGTTTAGATAGTTTAGTAGTACAACAACAACAACCAGTGTTAGCAATAACACGCGCCTTATAAGGGTGTTTATGTAGCTTCGGAATCCAGTACATAGTAGAAAGTTTATGGTATTTTGTTTTAGAAAATAAGTAGCTAATTCGATGATGTAGATTGTTCTCTTCTTCTGGTATTGTCATTTGGAGTATAATATTTCATAACTTAGGTCAACCGTGACAAGGGCTGGAACTTCCAGCTGTGTACGGGCCTCTCCTGGTGTCACATGACCTGACTATGCCACGTGATACCGCTTGATCGGTATCCACAGCACTGAAGAAAACTGTGCGATACAGTCGAAAATTTCAAAGCCTATTCTTTTGAGTTTTGAAATATTATACTCCAAAAGTAGCTAGTTATTTATTGATATTATTAATTATCCCATGAATATTCATCCGGTTATCGGACTAACCAAATTATTTCAATTATCAGCAAGCCTAACTCATTCAACTCACAAAACAATGGCGTGTTAACCCATTGAATGCAAGAATTGAATGTATTGACATGTTCTCAGGTAATAGACCCAGATAAAAAAAATTCCTTTAAAATGGACTAGCAAAAATAAGCGTTTCATACTAAATATACCCTGGGTGATTCGATCATATTATTCAGGAATCAAAAGGTCAAAAAATATGTTTTGACAGGTGAAATAAGAAGCACTGGTGACTAACGTGGTGATATATATTACTATTGAATATGTAGATGGTCATTAAGCCTGATAGAGACAACTTTTCACAAGCTGCCCGACCGGTCTCCCTCTGTTTTGTTATGAAACAATATAAGTAGGCTCCGAGGTTATATAAGACTTTTTGCTTGAGTCTGAGATCATTCTCAAGCATCTGATTGGTTAGATTCAGATACTTGAGAATGATCTCAGACTCAGACTCAGAAGTTTTATAACCTAGGACCCTATTTCTACAATTTTTCCATAGTAAACGATTCCACCGTTTAAAATGCAAAACACAGTACAAACGCAGCTAATGGTTAATGAAAACGTGGTAAAGTAAAGCAGGAAAAGCCCCACACAAAATGCCACCATCACCAAAACATCGTAAGAAAGCAATTTATACACACACCCTACAGGGGTAATTTATCATACATGACACATGTTCAAACGCAATTGTTGCATGTCAAGACTTCGAAACTCATACTTTTTCTATATCCATTAGCAACATCGGGTGTAAACCAGTATGAATATCAAACAGAAACAACACAAAGAGGAGTTGGCATTTTTCTTCGCTTTACTGATGTAAACTAGCCTGCATATAAATTCAAATCGAATGCAAATATGCTTTAAACACTAGAACATTATTAACCCTTTACTCCAAATAAATATATATTTGCAAATAGAGTAGAACCATTACAAAAGGCCATCTGATCAGCGTATGTTCTGTTTGATAAATAATAAAAAACCCATTCTACAGCTTGGACCGTAGTGGAATTGCCTCTTGCTTATAATTCCGTCATAGAATTGCACTTAGCAAACATTCATACAGACTATAATATTTACATGAATATTCATTTACTTATTTTCCTCTACAATTGGTTGGTTTGGTTTTCGGTACTCGTAATGTTTAGGATGCTGCTGGTCGGCTTTTTGGTACCTGTACTGTAAAGGGTGACGTTGGTTGACAAATGTCGTTGGCGTAGACACAGCGACAAAGATGACATTTCCAAAAATAATATTCCATTTGACGCAAATGACTGTAAATGTTATACATTTGTACGGAATGTGAAGTATGCTAAATGCTTTAAATGTCAAGTAAACAGATTGGGTTTTCGTCAAAGTTTGATAGCATGCAGCTAATTAAAGACCAATATATAAAACCTTCTAACGATGTTTGTCTAATTTTGATTTAATATGTTTTTTATTGTATTGCGAACCGTGTCTTTTGACGTTCTGGAACAGGATGATCTCCCTTGGATCGTGACGTCATATGTGATGCTCGCCAGCAAGGGATCCAATTGAGAGAGAGAGAGGAATGTACACAGACACTTGACTTTTTTCCTTTAAATTAACGCCTCTGCAAATAAAGTAGATCCAGATCAGAGCCTACAGGAACCATCTTATTAGGGCTTGTTCTGTTTGCTTATAATATTAGATCAAATCCGACTCCACAGTTTCTACAAATACCCAAATTGTATTGCGAATCGTGTCTTTTGACATTCGGGAACACGATGATATCCCTGGGATCGTGACGTCATATGTGATGCTCGCCAGCAAGGTATCCAATTGAGAGGGAGGAATGTAGACACACTTGGCCTTTTCCTTTAAATTAACGCCTCTGCAAACAAAGTAGATCCTGATCAGAGCCTACAGAAACCGTCTTATTAGGGTTTGTTCTGTTTGCCTATAATATTAGATCAAATCCGACTCCACAATTTCTACAAATACCCAAATTATGTTCACACTTTTCCAGACATTACGTCCATGGAAACTGACACTAATCGAGTAGAGGAAACTATTTATGGGTGTGATATTTTAGGTGTGAAATACAATATGATACTTGATATTAATCACATAATTATTAATTTTGTTAAGCTTTAAAACTTACTCTACCTGTCAGTGAATTTAAACTATTCAAAAACTATAAAATAGGATGATGTTAGGACCAAGACCATTTACAAATAGTGTAGGTTCAGATCGGAGGGACCATTTGGGTCCCGCCCATGAGTTGGGTCCAAACAACTTTTAGACAAAACCGGACAACTTTAGATGAATTTTATATAAAGTGGGTTCAGATGAAATTGGACGTTCTCGTTACTATGTATAAATGTATGTACTTTAGTAAAAAGGAAATTCCACCAAAATACAGAAAAATAGATAATAAATTATTTAGTTATTTTACTTTAAATATTTGCAATAGCAAAACGATGAATTACTTTCGGAAAATCGAGTAAAGGTTGAAATACCAAAATATGTATTTTGTTGGGAAAATGAGAAAAAGTTGGATCTTGATAACAAATGGTTGGGGTTGTCAGTCTTGAAGTATGACTTTTTTTTTTTATTATTAATATATTCATGTTTCTAAAGCTTGTAAATTATGTTTAAATAACTGTTTATCAAAAAATATATGGTCTACACATTAAAACTGTTACTACATTTTTTATCATATTTTTACAGTATACGTATGTGCAATTTAATTATGGTTTGTAGGGAAACAACAGTAAACATAGCCATTAGAATTTCTCTATGAATGAATGTGTTCAATGGCCTTAGGCCATACTGTACTAAGTCATATTACACAGGAAGTGTGTGGCTAAATGCCCATACATTGTCAGTAGTCTCCAGATGTCAGTTATCGTAGGGGCCATTTGTCAAATACGCAACGGGGGACAATGATTATTACATGGTCATAAAACCCGCATTCCAAACTGGCAAAAAGGATATATTTATCATAAACTATTTCCCTGATGAAAACTTATATGTGAGTAAATCACTTCATGACTATAAACCCTTCACTCCACGTGCCTGTTTATGTCAATGCAAACACAGTAGACCCAGATCAAACATATTGAGACAAATTTACAAACAGAGTAGATCCAGATTAGACAGCTTCAGTTGTAGCTCCATGATCAGGGTCTTGTCGGTTTGCTTCTGAAATAATATACCTGTAGGTCTGGTCGTACAATGACTGTCATAGCCAAATTTTCCTGTGCTCATGTATCATTACAAAACCTCGATCTCCATGAAATCGGTAACTTCCCATTTCATCTACTTCCCATTTCGGCTACTTCCCACTTCGTCTACTATTTTGGCATTTGTTCCCATTTCGGCTACTCCTAATTTTACACACTTTCCCATTTCGTCTACTGCTTATATTTATCATGTCTACTACTTATATGATCAATATCATATTATCTTCACATCAGGCAAAATTCATGCATTTGAAGACTTTTTAATATCAAGTCGTAATTTGTTTTTCGTTTATCTTGACCCAAACTATTGATCTGGATCAAAACCCAAAACAGTTTTCTGTAGGAGTTTAAAGATTTAACTTAAATTTTATGCAAGCAAAACTGCAATTTAAAAAAACAACAAGAAACCACTTCAGCCAATCAAGGAAAATGATCATCATCTAAACTGTTGATCTGGGTCCAAACCCAACTGATGTAAGTCATGGTAATGCTTAAGAAAACTTTGAAAACATGATTATTCAATACAGGAACTGTCCGATCTGGATCTACTCTATATGCAAATGCGCATGAAGCCGTTTATATAAGAAGAGAAGGATTGGGAAATTGATTTTAAAGCAAATTTGGTGACTGCTGTCAACAGTGCTAAATGGTGTTTATTAATCCTTTTTGCTCTTAATAATATTTATTAAAGATTCAATGACCTCGTGAATATTCATTTACAGGGATTACAGAGACGCTAGATAACCCTGATTGAATCTAAAGAAATAAGTCCACGGACTAAGCAATCAGAGCAGATCCTGATCAGACAGTTCCTTCGTGATTTGGGTTTACGCTGTTAACAAACAAACGTTTGAATAGAATAATTTTTCCATGAATGAAAAGGCCCATTAGCCTACAGTGCTAACCTAAGTCACATGTATAACAGAATGTAGCATATCCTTTTTTATAAATGTAGACTGCACTATTTTCTCTAGTATAAATGTCATGGAAAACAGCCATCGAGACAATACGTAAGCTGACCCAATATAAACAAATGTGGAATAATCAATTGAAACAAACAATCCCCTCCCTAAACGTTCACATCACGTTTTCTTGAACTTCTCGTCTTTGGTAGTTAAAATAATTCTATTTAGTCTCTGTCGGATTTGGAGCTACACCCATATGCAGAGCTACACCCATAGACAGCACAAATTACCATTTTACCACTCAAAACGAAGCAGAAGTACATTATGTACGATTCTTTCCTATACAATATCTAGTTCGACATTTATTGCGTACATCACAAGTGACGTCATCACAAGAGAGGTAAGCGAGCAAACAACATCAGCCGGTGCTTACTTATCGGTGATATAATTATAACAGCTGCTATGTGCGATATGACTGTATTTTTTGTGTTTTCGAAATTACGTCGTACAAGTTACTCATTTGTCAAATATTTACGAAAAAGTGTCCTTCCTTTTTACTTGACCTTTAATGAAAAACAGTCAAAACAGAGAGACCGCACTCGAAAGGGCACAGGATCAAAACACCATCAAACAATAAACGACACAGTTACAGTATAAAACTTAACGGAACATAAAACATTAACCATATAAAGTAACAAAGTATACCATACTGTGAAAGTAGGAGTACAGACTTGGAACGGTCAGTAGCCAAATATACTATTCATGTCATGGTCGAAAATCCCATTGTTCATGATACCATTATTGTAATTTAGCTAATTTATATTCACTAGCAACTATGTGAGTACTTTTTCAAACACTTATAAAACAACTAAGATGCCATCATCATTTGACTGATCAAAACCATTTTTTCCCGATCGTATATTCCGATCGGAATTTATAAAAGTTTAATTTATTTTTTGAAAAGGATGTGTAAAACAATTCGATCGAAACAACACCGTAATATAGTGCCAACATTCTACCGGTTCAGGTCATTGGCTTGTCTTAAAACAGAAATCTAGCAAACAAGTCGAACAACGAACTCATCATATTTCGTTGTGCGTTGAAGTAGATTGAAATGATACCACGTGCTTATATTGATGCCAAACGAACATGAAACCATAGGTAGGTATTTTGTAAAAGCGGTGTTATTCATACAAACCGACGAACTGAAACAATGAGAACACATCTAAATGAAAAAGTAGTAAATTTCAATGAGGAAAGGCCACACACAATACGAAACCGCTACAAAAACATCGACAGAAAATCCATGACACACACGATAGAAAATCAGTGACACACACGTACATACACACGCACGTACGCACACACACACAACAGGTGAATATTTCAAACATCAAGAAACGAACAAGTACTAAGACACTAGACAAACATAGAAGTAAGGGCGACAAAGAGAGTACAGCCTTGGACTGACCAGTAGCGAAACCTCCACTTGGGATTTGAACCGGTTCATGGACGTCCTAACCTCAAACTTGTCCCGTGTCACCATAGTTAAACAAACAGTGTAAAAAGGTTTCCCACCGGACTCTCCGCCAACATAGAAGACGGTAACGACATGACAATATGTAAAACAACTGTGAAAATACGTGAAGAATGCAGTCATTGTCGTTACTAAAGTCAGTTAAGGGCACGACAGATAAACGGCAATTCATGAGTATGGTGGGATCATCCCGTGTCCGACGGGTAACCTTTATTAACATTATTTGTTAAGCTAGAGTGACTTTTATATAAGTGTAAGGACGTCAGTGAACCGGTTAACCCCCCCCCCCCACACACACACACACACACACACCTCAACCCCACCCCGTGGTGGTGGTGTTGCCACTGGACGTTCCAAGACAGTACTTTCTTTGTTATCCTTGTTTATGTGTTTGTTTCGTGCCTTTGTGTTTGTGCTTTTGATAGTGTTTGATGTTTTTGATGTCTCGTGTGTTTGGTTGTGTGCATGTGTGTGTGTGTGTGCGTGCGTGCGTGCGTGTGTGTGTGTGTGTGTGTGTGTGTGTGTGTGAGTTTGGTTGTGTGCATGTGTTGTTTGATGTTGGTTGTGTTTTGTATGTGTCTTTTCCTGCTTGACTTAACTACTTCTTCATATAAGAGTGTATCTATAGAGTATTACCCACGGCCTTTCAGCGCGCAAGCATAGAACACTTTCATGACATAAAGATTTTTGTCCGAACTGAATTTGGGTGATTGACGAAACAATATTGTCTAATAATCATCGCTTATCACCAAAAAACATATTCTTACATATTTGTTTGTGTTCGTAAATATGACATGTCACCATTCGCAATTTGTTATGAATATTGAATACTGCTCAAACCGTGATATGGGCGTGAGTAGTGTTGCACTTTTAATTACTACTCATGTACATACTCAATGAAACCGAGTTTGCAATTTTCTCTTTTCGCATTACTACTTTTGCTTTCGAAGGATCTCCCATTTTCAGAATATATTTATTACAAAACGGGTTGTATAAAGTGTGGTTACTGCCAGCAAAGGGGTTAATAACCAAAAATACAATGCGTTGCGATATAATTCGGTCATGAAATTTCTTCCTTGAAAGTAAACAAAGTACCTAGTTATAGTCTACTTTCAGTCCGAATGACCGCTCAGCCGACTGTACATTTACTCCCCTGATCATTGAGTCATTGGCCTACAATATTGAGCACTGCTAAAATATGACGCAATCATGAAACCGCAGTACCGGCGAGTGACCATCACAGGTACCCATTGTAAACCCTGGGTGGAGAGGAGGTTTGGGTAGGAGACACGGAAAATCGTCTCTGAAATTTCCGCAACCCCGGACCTCCGGACTGATAGTCAAGCGCGTTACCACTAGACAACCGCACACCACAAAAGTAATGCGTTTAATAAATAAGTATGAATGTGAGTCATGCAGGAAACACCACATATAAAACAAACAGTCGCCCGAACTGCATCACAAGAAGAAAATAGCAAATGTACATATTGTGGATAAGGGTTGACCTGGCACTGTATGAATATTCCGCCTTTTTCCGTAAGCTGTTTTTATCTTTCCGAACACTAGCACAATGACACTAGTACATTATAAGCTGTTCAGTGCAATACAAGCGTCGGTAGCCCAGTGGTTTAATCACGGCAATACCGATATTAGTGATATGGGTTCGAGTCACACCGTAATTGTTTTTTACGTACATGTGTTTTTAAGATATGAGATTTTCAAAATTCTTTTGGGGAGGTGGACGCATGCTGGCCACGAAAAATAAATGTGTGTGAAGTTTGTACAGTGAAACTTGTCAGACAAAATATATTGACAGCATATACGTGATGTAATCAAACATTTGATTTATTTAGGCAATCTCTTAGGAAGCGCTCTTTGCAAAGAATTGAACAAATGAAGAAAACAATGATAACAAGTGAACATTTCATAATAAAACATATATATATTTCCGAAAAAACGTTGCCTTAGTTTAGTTAGGTTTTACCAAGTTCGATCCAACAACTTCTATTCTCAGGGTCAACGACACAATTCACTGGTCTATTGCGAC
Organism: Azorinus chamasolen; assembly: GCA_963576725.1. Classification (NCBI taxonomy): domain Eukaryota; kingdom Metazoa; phylum Mollusca; class Bivalvia; order Cardiida; family Solecurtidae; genus Azorinus; species Azorinus chamasolen. Next base: position 21,323,948 of record OY755246.1, on the reverse strand, counting down.
AGTATTGACATTGTATAGCGTGTGTAGTATATGATGCTAAACACGTAACGAGTTCATTTAAACAGTCAACGGAAATTCACGATTTTTCATCGACGAAAGTCGACGGAAAATGATGCGTGCCAGGTGAAACCTTACCGATAATAACTATCAATACACAAAGAGACGTACAAGGGAGATGAAAGTACAGCCTTGGAACGGTTAGTGACAATAGCCACTGGGGATTTTAACCGGCGTCCAAACTCACGCTTCGCGATGGTGAATACAGTAGTAATTTGAATGTAAATGGAAAAGTAGTAAAGTCAAGCAGGCAAAGCCACATGCAAGACGCAACCACCACCAAAACACCGATAGACAGCATGACACACACACGCACAAAACCACACACCCAAACGCACACACACACACACACACACGAAATGAACACAGAAAACACCAAAAGACACACAAGAACCAGGGACAAACGTTCCACAACATGAACAAACCACAAGCACAAAGACGCAAGGCAAACAAAAGGGTGACAAAGAGAGTACCGCCTTGGCACGGTCAGCAGCAAAAACACCACTGGGGGTTTAAACCGGTTTACGGACGTCCTAACCTCACACTTCTCTCTAAGTCACCGAAAACATAAAACGAAAACATAGCTACCAGCATAGTAACTTTAGAAAAGTAATAAAGGGTACGACAAAAACGAAATGGTACAGAACTCCGACGTCCTCCTTCCATTTTCGGATTTAAGAGGTCGATTTCATGGAGTACTAAAAGTACAAAAATGAGTCATGCAGGAAACACCTCATACAGAACAAACAGTCGCCCGAACTGCAACACAAGGAAACAGCAAATGTACATAACTATAAAAATAACAAGAGACGCACAAAGACAAAACAAACACACAATAGGGGGAAGATGGAAGCACCGCCTTTGAACGGTCAGTGACAAAAGTCACTGGGGGGGTTAAACCGGTTTATTGGCGCCCAACCTCACACTTATTCCATCCCCACCCTAAAATGCAAACAGTGTAAATAAACGTATCCCCTCTCCGACTAATCTACAACAACCGCGACGGCAAATACAGTGGTAAGTGCATGTATAACGAAACCATTTAAGTGAACAAACTGTATCCACCTATCGCTAGTGTACTCAATGATTGAGCTGCAAACAGAGTAACTGTAGAAAAGTAATAAAGGGTACGACAAAAACGAAATAGTACAGATATCCGACGGTCTCCTTCCATTTCTGGATTTAAGAGGTCGCCTTCATAGAATTCTTGTCAGTGTACATGCAAAGAGGCCAGCGTGATTGCCAACTGTAAAAGGGTTGACAACCAAACATGCAGTATGTTATAGTACTACAGGATCATATCCCTTTTTAATGATTTTTTTAACATATTTGATGAACAAAGTGAGACTATGGGTATGTGCAATAATTTTACGAAGTTTGTAAATCACATCACCATAAAATTCAGGATGTGAAACACCGTGTCGCAGAAGCTCCTTGAGATAAGATTGGTACTTGCCAATAAGCGAGAGATTTCGATAGTAAAATTTAGAAAAAGTTTTTCTTAGTTTATGGTATCTATATCCTTGCTTAAGCAGTTTTTCAGTTAAAATGAGATTTCGACTGTTAAAATCGTCAATAGATGAACCAGCTCTAGCAAAACGAATAAGTTGAGATATATAAACCCCGTAAGATGGAGCACGGGGAACATCCCCGTCAAGATGAGGAAATTAACAATATTAAAATCAAAATCATCTCTTTTGTCATACATTTTAGAAGAAATCATTCCATTATCAATTTTAAGGTCTAGATCAAGAAACGCTGCATAATTGTCGGACGGATTAGCTTTATTCAATTTGAGTTCTTTAGGATAAATTGTAGGAATCAGAGCATCAAAGAAAGGGTTATCTAAGTTAAAAATATCATCCAAATATCGACAAGTTTCATTGAAGGCTTTTATAACATCTTCTTGTGATTGAGGATTCAAACGCAACATGAAATCTCTCTCATAGCAGTACAAAAACAAATCTACGACAAGTGGTGCACAATTCGTACCCATGGGAATACCAATTACCTGACGGTATATAGCATTCCCATAATGTACAAATATGTTATCCAAAAGAAAGGTTAGTGATTCGCAAACTTCTGAGCAAGTCCAATTGGTGTACTATTTCATTTGCTCGTCAGTAAAGAAAGCTTTGTCAGCATTACATGCCAAGAATGATGTTTTTTCCCGGGCAAATATTTTCTGGATTAAGTTAGTAAGCTTATCCTTAATTAAAATATGAGGAAGAGTTGTGTACAGAGTAGAAAAATCGTACGTGCTTACAGTGGATGCAAGATACCTTTTGTTCTTAAGTTTGTTTAAGACTTATGAAGAGTTCTTAATAGACCAGAAGAGATTTATTCCAGAATTTTCATAAGTCTTATCACAGTGGAACCTTACATGTTCCTTTACCTTCGTTAAACATGACGTCAAAAGTATAGACAATTTAGTAGTTGTACATGAACTAGAATTTGCAATGAAACGCGCTTTATATGTTTTTTTATGTAGTTTTTGGTAACCAATACATTGTAGGAAGTTTATGTTGTGTAATTTTAATATCGGTTTCAAGTTGTTCACACTTTTTGACATGGTCTGAATTCTTTTCGTCAGTAGTAACTGAAATGTATGACTTGGTATTAATAATTTCCTGCTTCATGACATCGATATAATGTAATCGTCAAATAATAATCACATTATTCGATGCCTTATCAGCAGGAACAAAAATGTATTTTGAATGGAAATCCTGTAAACCCTTTTTAAGATGTCTAAAAGAAATTCTAGGTTTAGGTGGAAGAAGGTGTTTATTAGAGCTATAAAAGGAAATGCGTTTATCAATTATATCAAAAATTAGTTTTTTCCAACTAGAAAGAGCGTAGGACTCAACATGTTCTCTTCGACACCATTTAATACTAAAATTTTGTAAAGCCTCCGCAATCTGAACTCGACAAGAGTTCAAATCTATCATGGATGGTATTCTATATTTGGGACCTTTATTCAAAGAGATCGTAAACCTTTCTTTTCGGCGTACATGCAATTAGGACAGCGTGACAACCAAACATGCAGTATGTTGTAGTACTAAAGGTACAAAAATGAGTCATGCAGGAAACACCACATACAGAACAAACAGTCGCCCGAACAGCAACATAAGGAAAGAGCAAATGTACATAACTATAAAAACATCAAGAGACGCACAAAGACAAAACAAACATACAATATGGGGAAGATGGAAGTACCGCCTTGGAACGATCAGTGACAAAAGTCACTGGGGGTTAAACCGGTTTATGGGCGCCCAACCTCACACTTATTCCATCCCCACCCTACAATGCAAACAGTGTAAATAAACGTATCCCCTCTCCGACTAATCTACAACAACCGCGATGGCAAATACAGTGGTAAAGTGTTACATATAACACTGAAATTGGAAAAACAACAGATGACAAGTAACTATAAAAGGTACAGGTCGTATACCTCGGTACATTGTTAGTTCTATGTTGCATTAAATGTTCGTATTGCATGCACGATTGTCTATAACGAAAACATTTAAGTGAACAAACTGTATCCACCTATCGCTAGTGTACTCAATGTAGTAAGTACTGTAGTAGTATTTCATTACGTTGGTTCGCCTTCTGTCACTGTTTTGATCTCTACTACCTTGCAAGAAACATGTGCCAGACATTTCAAAAAAACATTTATTAAAACTAACATTTATTTGTCTGCATTGGTCTGCATGTTTGTTCTTAGGTTTAATTAATGTTTGTACAATTGTGTATTATGAGTATTTTTTTTTAATTTGTACTTTCTCATCATATATGGTGGATATACAGATTCAATCACTCTAACAGACCTGTCAATAGAATAAGCATCAGATCAAATCAAACAATTGAGCGAACTCGATTTATATGTGTCAACACAGTGTTGTAAATCTATATAACATGTACTACATAACTTGTGAACTACAGAATTTGTATATGATTTCTGCTGTAAAACAGCGAATGTCCAGAGTGGACAATTACTACCAATATCGAATGATCTGGGACTACAGGGATTTAAACACATTTCCAACCACAATTTATTGCATAACATTTTTGAGACTGTAACATAGCAGTGAAGGTCCAGAGCAGATAGTTTTCGGCAAATGGAGAAGTAGTAAAGTCAAGCAGGCAAAGCCACATACTAGACGCAACCATCACCAAAACACCGATAGACAGCATGACACACATACACACACACACACACACAACCACACACTAACACACGAGATGAACACAGAAAACACCAACATACACACAAGAACCAGAGACAAACACTCCACACATGAACAAAATCACAAGCACAAAGACGTAAGGCAAACAAAAGGAAGGGTGACAAAGAGAGTACCGCCTTGGCACGGTCAGTAGCAAAAACACCACTGGGGGGTTTAAACCGGTTTACGGACGTCCTAACCTCACACTTCTCTCAAAGTCACCATAGCTTTACAAATAGTGTAAATAAAGGTATCCCCGCCGGACTTACCCACAATATAGACGACGGTGAACACAGGACAACATGTAAAACATAGCATAATAACTGTGACAATCCGTCAAATATGTACTAAATGACTTTGCTGAAGTCAGAGCACCTGCAGGTAAGCCGTTAAGGGCACGACAGGGAAAAAGTAATACATGAGTCTGGTAAGCTCATCCCGTATCTGAGTTTAAGAGTATACCATCATAGAGTACTATCATCGGCCTGCCATCGCGCAAGCAAAGAGGGAAGCGTAGCTACCGACTATAAAAGGGTCGATAACCAAAACATGCAGTGCGTTGCAATATAATGCGATCATAAATGTTTTAATGCGTTTTATAAACAAATCATGAAAATGGATATGACCCCGAATTTTCCTAAGTTTGTAGATAACATCCCCATAAAAGTCTGGTTGAGAAATGCCTTGTTACAGTAACGTCCGTAGATTGCAATTATATTTACTAATGAGTGGTACATGTCGATAATAAAATTTAGAAAACGTTTTCCGAAGTTTGTGATATCTGTAACCTTGCTTAAGAATTTTATCAGTTATAACTAAATTACGACTGTTAAAATATTCAAGCAAAGAACAGGCTCGGGTAAACGAATAAGTTGAGAAATATAAACCCCATAAGATGTAGAACGTGGCACATCTCCATCTAGAAAAGGATAATTAACAAATTTAAAATTAAAATCTTCTCTTTTATCGTATATTTTGGACGAAACTTTGAAATATTCAAATCTAAAAATGAAGCTATAATATCAGATTGATTCGCTTTGTTTAAAGACAGTTCTTTTGGGTAAATTGAAGAAATCATAGTTTCAAAATAAGGATTATCTAAATTCAAAATATCGTCTAAATACCTTGAAGTTTTATTAAAAGCATTAACAATATCGGTCTGTGTATCAGGTTTAAGCAAGGTTACATAATCACAAAACTTTAATTATCGAATGATCTAGGACTACACAGCTTCAAAGAGAACATGTAATTACTAAACATCTCAAAGTCACACTAGTTAAACAAACAATGTAAATAAAGATACCCCGCCGGACTTCCCCACAACATAGAATACGGTAAAACATAGTATAATATAAACCATACATCTGTGAACAAACTGTTGTGTTGCCCTCAATAGTTATAAATTCATACATAATTGTGATACGTGCATTTCTACTCGTATATAGAATATTTTCAGATACATTCTGTAAATGTCCACAGCTTTATGCTTCCGTAGTCAGAATGTGAAATACAAACGTAGGTAAATTTGGATTATCCAGTTTGTAAGCTATGGTTTCTTCAATTTACTAAAAAGAACTGTCTTTATTAATTGTTAATTATCCTTTTCTAGATGGAGATGCGCCCCGTTCTTCTTATCTTATGGGGGTTGTCCGAGCGTGTTCTTTGATAGAAGATTCTCACAGTCGTAATTTAGTTATAACTGATAAATTTCTTAAGCAAGGTTACATAATCACAAAACTTTAATTATCGAAATTTACTTCTTATTAGCATATATAATTGCAATATCCGGACGTTACTGTAACAAGGTATATGTTTTTATGGTGATGTTACTTAGGAAAAGTATCCATTTTTATGATTTGATTGTTAAACGTATTAAAACATTTAGGAAGAAAGGTTATGACTCCATTATATTGCAAAGCACTGCATCTTTTGTCATTGAACCCTTTACAGCCGATAGCTATGCTTCCTTCTTTGCTTGCACGATGACAGGCCAAGGGTAGTACTCTATAGACTCTATACTCTTAAACCCAGAAATGGGGGGAATTTACCAGAAATATGTATTTACTTTTCTCTGTCATGCCCTTAACTACTTCCCTGCAGTTGCTCTGACTTCAACAAAGTCATTGAGTACATATTTGACGGACTGTTGTTAAAGTAGAGGGATTTTGAGGTAAGTGTGAGGTTAAGACGTCCGTAAACCGGTTTAAAGATCTAGTGTTGCCACTGACTGTTCCAAGGCGGTACTCTGTTTGTCGCCCCTACTTGTATATTTCTTTTATGTCTTTTTACTTGTGCGTTTATTGATGTTTGAAATGTTAATCTCTTGTATGTGTACGTGTGTTTGTGTGTATGCGTGTGATTGTGTGCGTGACATGCTTTCTGTTGATGTTTTTGTGGTGGATGTGTCGTGTGTGTGGCTTTTCCTACTTGACTTTACTACCTATTCGTTAACTATATACAATAATAAAGTAAAACATAGGATGAAAGTAGGAGTATCGCATTGGAACGTTCACCTAATTATCAGGATTAGTGAAATACTGCTCCTTGTATACCGTTTATGTACTTAGGGAATGTAGGGTATGCATCATGGGTCCCATAGACGTATATCACATGAACGTCGTCATCATGGTAAAGTTGGTGAAATAAATATTGAACAAAGTTTAAATATTTGCTTAATATGGTAACAAACAAATAATAGTCACTGCTTTCAGTGGATTTCCATGACTATCATTCTAACATGCTGAATATTTTTACTTGGGTTCATGTCAATGACAACGACATAATTGACTGGTCACGTGATGACATTAACATGCTCCTCCTCAGGCTGAAATCACTATTACCTTACACCCGACATGACCAAATTTGAGAATCTATTGACCGAATAGCTTTGATCCTGATTAGATGCCGATGTTTCATCTACATCCAATTCCTTGGCAGCCGAGACGCGTTTAACTATTTCGCTGCCAATGTCGCATATCTGATTACCTTCAAAACAGTTGGATCAAGATGAGACGCAAAGTAACTCGGGTACTTGCTAAGATCCAAACATTTTGTTACTGTACTGTTGTTTTATTTGCATTGGAAAAACAAATGAAGAAAATAAGATATGAAAATTGAAGCAGACGACAAAATATTGCAGCGAAAGAGTTAATTGATATGAGGCACCGTGTATTGGTTGGTCTGCAATCTAATGTGTTTTGGGATAAACTGCCATTTTGTTATGTTGTATTGTAAAGACTGTCATCTAATGCTTTACTGGATAGGCTGCAATTCAACGTTGTATGATATAAACTTCAATCCAATGTTGTATTCGATAGACTGCAATCCAATGAGACAATTTGTATTCGACAGATTGAAAAGCAATGCAGTATTGGTTAGACTGCAATCCAATGTTGCATTGGATAGACTGCAATTAAATGTTGTATTTGATAGACTGGAATTCATTGTTTGTTATTGATAGACTGCAATTAATTTTTGGATAGACTGCAATCCATCATTTTCCTAGATAGGTTGTAATTCAAGGCTGTATTCGATAGACTGCAATCCAATGAGACGAGTTATATTTGAAAGGCCGTAAGTTATTAATGTCCTGTCACGCCAAATACTCTGAAATCATTGCCAGTTATAACAATTATTGCAGTAAATTCCCTCTTAACAGCCTCCGAAAACTAAAGAAGTACATGATTTTCTTGTTATTAAAGGCAATTGCTAGCTTAAAGCAGGATTAAGTAACTACATGCTTTAAGGACAACTGTGTATTTCCATAAAGTGTTCACTTTACAGTTTTTATCGTATTTATATTGATAATAAATCATATATCCCTGAAAACCAGAAATGTAAATATTGATAACTTATTTTTCCTTTCTATTTTGTTTGTTATTTTCTATCAATTAAAACTATAAACTAACCTTTGAGTAACATTAATCATTTTTGTCAATTGCCCCGAAGTACAAAATGTCATAGAAGCATATATGTACCTCTATCATGCATGAGCATGGCGAATAATTATGTATTTGTTCGACTACTCAACAACATAACTAACAACTAACACGACAGTTTTTTATGTATGTAGTACCGAAACATATACAATATGTTTGTCTGTTGTGAGGCGGGTCATGAATTTCAGTACTTTTTGTTCTGAAAATTGAATACCGCTTAAGCCGGTGCTAGGGGCGTGAGCAGTGTTGCACTTTCGATTACTGCCCATGAACAGACTCAATAAAACCGAGTCAGCAAATTTCTCCTTTTGTGTTGCAATTTTTGCTTTCGGGGGATCACCTCTTTTCTGAATTTATATTCCTCTTTCATTAACGATGTAAAATTGTCCTGGTCAATGATTTTATATTGGTTAGATATCACTAATACGCTTTGTAATACACAATGACAACTGGAAGGCATATTTAAATATCTGTAGTGCGATAAAAGCGTAATAATGTATTTGTCAATCAAGCCTGATTTTCTTATTTGATTGGCGTATTAGTTCTGTTAATATGAAATCATTTGACTTAGCAACAACTTACATTTACATGCATTTGTATAAACAACAGAAAAAAGCAAATAAATTATGTTTAAACTTGTTTAATTGTCTTTCTGTACTCATAGATAACCAAGGCATTTGTATTCAGTTTGTGGGTTATCCTATATACTGTTAGAGATATCGGACGAAAGAATTATCTCCCATACTTTGGACATACATGTATCTTGTATTATACTTATATACTTTACTTAGACGCTGAAAACATTAATATTGCTTACTCCAAAGAATACATGTACGAACTCATGTAATACTAGGGTTACTGTCGGGTTCGTTTGACCCTTTTAATGTTGAATAAAACCATGCCCTCAAAGAAAACACCACAAACAGAACATACAGCCGCCCGAACCGCAACACAAGTAAACACAGCAAATGTACATAACTACCAAAACCATAAATAAGCACACAAAGACAAAACAAACAAAAAATAGGGGGATGATGGATGCACCGCCTTGGAACGTCCAGTGACAAAACACTGGGGAGGGGGGTTAAACCGGACAAGAGTCGCACAACGTCACACTTATTTCATCCCCGCTATAAAAGACAGTGTAAATAAACGTATCCCCTCTCCGACTAATCTACAACAAACGCAATGGCAAACAAAGTGGTAAAGTGCATGTAAAACGAAAACATGTAAGTGAAACAAACTGTATCCACCTATCACTAGTGTACTCATCGATTGAGCTGCAAACAGAATAACTGTTGAAAAGTAATAAAGGGTACGACAAAAACGAAATAGTACAGATATCCGACGTCCTCCTTCCGTGTCCGGATTTAAGAGGTCGCTTTCATAGAATACTAAACATTTCTTGTCGATGTACATGCAAATAAGGCAGCGTGATTACCAACTGTAAAAGGGTTGACAACCAAACATGCAGTATGTTGTGGTACTATAGGACCATATCCCTTTTTAATGAATTTTTCAACATATTTGATGAACAAAATGAAAAACATGGGATGTGTCCAATAATCTTACGAAATTTGTAAATCACATCACCGTATATTTCAGGATGTGAAATACTGTGTTGCAGGAGCGCCTTGAGATTACATTGGTACTTTCCAATAAGTGAGATATTTCGATAATACAATTTAGAAAAGTTTCTTAGTCTATGGTATGTATGTTATTGCTTAAGAAGCTTTTCAGTTAAAATGAGAATTCGACTGTTAATATCGCCAACAGATGAACAAGCGCTAGCAAAACGAATAAGTTTAGACATATAAACCCCGTAAGATGGCGCACAGGAAACATCTCCGTCAAGAATTTAAAATATTAAAATCAAAATCATCTCTTTTATTCTTAAGTTATGTATAAGACTTCTGAATAATTCTGATAAGACCAGGATAGATTTATTCCAGAATATTCATAAATGAAAAAGCAGTACATTCAAGCAGGAAAAGCCACACAAACAAAACACAGCAATCACCAAAACATCGATAGAAAGCAAGTAATACACACTCACACACAAACATCCAACACTTACACACCCGAGATGGAAATTTCAAACACGAAGAAACGCACAAACACAAATACACACATCCCAATACAAATGCATGAGTGAACACACAAAAACATGCACGAGATAAAAACTATAAACCTGAACAAACACAGAAGTACAATGACAATAAAACACAAGCAAGGGTGATAAAGATAGTACCTCCTTGGAGCGGTCAGTGGTAAAACCACCACTGGGGGTTTAAACCGGTTAACGGACGTCCTAACCTGACACTTATCTCAAAGCCAACCTAGCTAAACAAACAGTGTAGATAAAGGTATCCCCGCCGGACTTCCCCACAATATAGAATACGGTAAGCACAATACAAAATGTAAAACAGCATAACCGCCACGATACGTATCAATAATATCTGTAGACCAAACTTATAGAGACCAATATTTATTATAAAACCTAAAACAGAGACAGGTATATATAATTGATATTAGTTAAATGCATTAAACAATACAACGTAAATGGAAAAGTAGTAAAGTCAAGCAGGCAAAACCACATATAAGACGCAACCACCACCAAAACACCGATAGACAGCAGGAAACACATACACACACAACCACACACACAAACGCACACTCACACACGAGATAACACAGACAACATCAACAGACACACAAGAACTAGACAAACACTCCACACATGAACAAAATCACAAGCACAAAGACGTAAGGCAAACAAAAGGAAGGGTGACAAAGAGAGTACCGCCTTGGCACGGTCAGTAGCAAAAACACCACTGGGGGTTTAAACCGGTTTACGGACGTCCTAACCTCACACTTCTCTCAAAGTCACCATAGCTTTACAAATAGTGTAAATAAAGGTATCCCCGCCGGATTTACCCACAACATAGACGACGGTGAACACAGGACAACATGTAAAACATAGCATAATAACTGTGACAATCCGTCAAATATGTACTCAATGACTTTGCTGAAGTCAGAGCACCTGCAGGTAAGCCGTTAAGGGCACGACAGGGAAAAAGTAATACATGAGTCTGGTAAGCTCATCCCGTATCCGAGTTTAAGAGTATACCATCATAGAGTACTACCCTCGGCCTTTCATCGCGCAAGCAAAGAGGGAAGCGTAGCTACCAACTGTTAAAGGGTCGATAACCAAACATGCAACTTCAGTATTTCAAAACACGTGTTATGGCAGAACGCGATACGAAGAGCGATGCGCGACAAGTAATTATTTAAATTCTGAAAGTATGTTTAACAATTCTTAATAATGATATCCAAATACTCACCAGACACACTGGCAGTTGATATTCACATAAATATCTGTTCTTCTGTTTCAAGAATATAGATGTACTATATATATTATATTGTATTATAGCATATAACTTTATGATGTAGATTTGGACTCACGTCCTCATCTAATCAGTACCAAATGACATGTGTCTAAGGTTAGCTGATAAGGAAGGCTGGGATAGCAGTAAAGATGATATGGTCACTTTCACCCAACCAAACACTCATTCTCTAATAAACAAGAACATTCACTGGACAATCTGAGAATACACTGGAGAGTACAATGAAAAGGTTGAATACACACATGACATCACATCCACATGACCATACCGGATAACTGTACAGTAACACCTGTCTACATATCAAAAATACATGTCGTTCAATCCGAAATGGCATTAACATCAGCATATTCTCGTCGACACCATTTGATGCAGAAGTCTTGAATAGCCACGTCTTAAGTACCAGTCGCGGGTAGTGGCACTCTGTATTGATGATTATTTTTGTGATAATTTTATTTGATTCAGTCCAATCCAGGTTTGGGACTTGCAATTCATGAGAGTAACATCTCTCATGTTAGTAAGGGAGAATTTCATCCCCTATTCTCGATGATTGAGTGCAACATGTTTTCATGATAGCTTGGGACCTTGATTCCTATTCTTTGGTTATGAGTGGTCTTTCCGACCAACTTGAGATTGTGAGGATGCTTTGTCGTTTTCAGATATTGCCATTGTTTACACTGAACTCCTATGGCCAATGTAGGGTGTTCATTCATGTTGGGTAACGGTACTGTATGCATCATTCCGTAATTATACTTTTTTCTGATTTGTGTATATAATAGCTCGAACGGTACTGGCAGTCCATTGCCAATTATTTTTGGGGAGGGGGATTCTAGTTAGCTGGGCTTAATAATTGTTTTCTCATAGGAATCTCATTGCTATGTTCGTGCGGGTGCGGTGTCCGCAGGTTTACCCTATCCAATGCCAAGGCAGTTCTGTTATCTAACAGAGCACCCCCAATATTGATGTCTCGGGTATCTTGTCCGCATTGCGACCTGGTCATAACTGTCAGGGATTCCATTTAAGTTAACCTGAGTTCCCCATTTTGGCTTATTGGTGAAATGGATAATTTCATTCACCCATTACCTCCTCCTAATTAAAGAGGTTAGAAATATTGTAAAACTGGGTTTTACAGTGGTTGGCCTCATTCTGCCTGGGGGCAATGCGCATGCGTCAACCGGAGGCTCAGGGGAATAAACACATATTTTACCAATCTTATTTTGCTATACAATCATGCGGTTCCTTCCAGTTCGTGATTTCATATTTATTGTATATCTATTGCATATCTTTCATTAACCGGATAGAAAATCATGCGGTTCCTTCCGAGTAGTGATTTAATATCTATTGTATATCTTTTGCATATCTTTCATTGACCCGCTAGACAATCTTGTGGTTCCTTCGGGCTAGTGATTTCATATATATTGTATGTCTATTGTATATTTTTCATTGCCTGGATAGATAATCATGCAGTTCGTTCAAGTTAATGATTTCATCATGTGAAGCACTTTTGAACGCTCATATCCTATGTGAATAGAGCGCTATATAAATGTGATATAATAAAAATAATAAAAAAAATATTCAACTCACGCATACAAAAGGAGTCATCGCAAGATTTGCTCCTTACGATCTAGGGATACCCCCACTGCCGATAACGCTCAGGAGCTTTCCTGTTACAGATGGTCCTCATAGAAGGAAAACTAGGTTAGGGAGTTTGGTCTTGGCTAGGGTCTGGATCCAGAACCCAGTTTGGATCAGGATCAAGGGCACGGTCCTGATCAATGACTTTAACTGAGCCAGTGCTTTGATCTACAGAGAGGTTGTAGCCTGAGACTGATACAGGACATTTGTCAGGATCAGAACCTGAAACTGGATTATGTCTATGAGTAGAGAAATGATTATAGGTAAATGAATACCCAACCCAAACAAAACAAAAAAATCACAAAAACATTTTGACGCCTCTTTTGCATAGAAATATTTGCAAACTCGTATAAGAGCCATTTGATCAGGATATGTTCTATGTGCGTATGAAATGTGGGTCTACTTCTTTGATGGTAAATCTCCCGTGTTCATGATGTCAACATAAAACTGTAGTGAATCACATACATTATTGTTTCAAGAGTATTTATCAGGTAAAGGGTTGATAGTACTTAATTCATAAAATGAATCGATAAACAGTTCAGGCGATAAATAAGACAAATCATGAAACACTGTCCAATTCGGTGGAGAGATTGATGTATGAGTTTGATTTAACGGCGCCTCGATACTCTGAATACGTGGGGATAGCTGATGGGGGAATATGAATTATTAATGAGTTAATGATAAATGATGGATCTTTGCTGTCAGGAAGATGGCATAAGCTAAGCTCGCATGCTACAAATGCAGCCCATGTGATCAAAACCACCAACCTACCTCCGTTTTTTTCTTGCCAATGGGTATATTTCCCCGGTTTGTTCTCACTTTCCCCACATTTCTAAATTCACACCTATTAGGGTAATTGGGTCCAATTAGCAAGTGCTGCAAAATAATATATAGATTTATTTCAATATTGTGCAAGTTTCATGGTTACAATAGCAATACACAGAACAAAAACAAAAGATCAACATTGTGATAATTAAAGCAATGCATATATTACTTTATAGTTACTTTATAGTTATAGAAATTGGACTATAGTTATAGAATTTAATATAGTTATAGAAATTGGAATAAACTAATAAACATAATGATGCATATAATAAAATATCATAAACCTACATAAACTATATTGTAGTTACAAATGTACTTGATTGCTTAATTACTTGATTGTATAAGTACTTTATAATTGTCAAAATATATATTGATTAATTGATAAACATTTACCTAGATTCCAATCAGCAATTAATACTGTAGTAATTAGTTGAACACTTTTCAAAAACTGTTTCCAAACAGGAATGTAGTTTAGGTTTTAACGTTTATTTTCAAATCATTTTCATTTTGGCAGACATTGTTATGCATGTTGTGGTGTTGTCTGGAGGGGGAATTTTATTTACATTTTGACTTTGGTGAAAGTGGGATAAGGACGAGGTTGGGTACCCGTAAACCAGGTTTAAGTCCCCCAGTAGCCCTTTTTTATTGTTTTTGGCTGCTGGCCGTTCCAAGGCGGCACTCCTGCTTTCAGCCTACGGTCAATTTTGTTGTTTAATATGCTTAATGTTTAATGTGTTTCGTCTTGATATGCGTCCTGTTATGTTTTGTCTTGTGGCTTTACCGTTTCTTGTTAGATGGTGTTTGGTGCGGTGTCATTTCGTGTGTGGCTCTCCCTGTTTGACTAGTTTTCCATATTTAAACAGCACATCAAGCAAATTATGATAATTGGTTATATCAAACATGAGGTAATTAATGTTGTTAATTGTAATTAAAGCACATTAAAAAGCTAAACTTGTATATATAAGCAACAGAATTTCCAGATACATCATCAATCCAACATGGAAGACTCAGAGATATACTTCATTGAAAATAGTAGAGGGAGTCAGACTCTTGTCTATGATGAATTTATGTTCAGCTTGAAGAATAAACGTGGCGAGCGTTGCTATTGGAACTGTGTTCAGTCACATTGTCCCGCCAGAATCAACACAAAAAACAACAAAGTAACTAAGGTGTGTACTTTATTCTGTATTTTAAAATAGTTTATTCTAATTCATAAATTTATTCTTGTATATGAAAAGTAATGTGCAGGTAATAATATGAAATAAAGTAAATAATTTAAGTAAATAAAGTAATTGTACAGTCGGCTGAGCGGTCATTCGGACTGAAAGTAGACTATAACTAGGTACTTTACTTTTTAATTGAAAAATGTTTCATTTCTTTGGATTTGCTAAATTTATTTTAACTTGTACATTTTCATGTTGATGGTAAACATATTTAAATGTCTGTATAATTTTGATTCTTTCAGATTGTTGCTGTTCACAATCACCAGCGAGATACCGCCCGGGTCAATGCAGCAGCAATGATGAGCGACGTCCGACGTCAAGTAAGAAACACAGTACTACCAGTACCCTCACTCTTCAATGAGATGCTGGTTTGTACCAGATCTTCTGAAACAGAGTTCGCAGATGAGGATGTTATTAATGCTCTACCAACCTTCTACGCTGCCAAATCCAGTCTCTACCGGCAGCGATCCAAAACTCGCCCTGATATCAACCTCGAAGAGTCCTGGACCCAAACAACATCAGGGGAACAGTTGCTACTAGCTGATGATGGTAATAGTCAACGCATCCTGGTTTTCGCGACAGTGGGAAACCTCATGAATCTCTCCGCCGCTGATACGTGGTACATGGATGGAACTTTCTATTCTAGCCCGTCTTACTTTTACCAGCTTTATACTATACATACAGTGATCATCGGTTTCATGTCTCCTATGGTGTACGGACTACTCCCCAACAAGCAGGAAGCTACCTACTCACGTTTCCTGACATTGATCCAGAATGCTGCTGACAATCACAACATTCCACTTGTTCCTACAACAATCATGATGGATTTTGAGAACGCTGCATGGCGTAGTGTCCGAGCAGTGTTCCATAATGTTCAAGTGAAAGGGTGCTTTTTTCATTATACACAGTGTGTGTGGAGAAAAGTCCAAACATTAGGGTTAACAGTTGAGTACAGAGAGAACGATGACATCAAGCAGTTAGTGCGACGAGCTGCAGTTCTTCCTCTAGTTCCAGTACATTCTGTGGAGGATGTTTGGTTTGAGACACTTGTGAGTCTGATCAGACTAAGGTCGAACAGTTTAAAGACTATGTGACTGAGCAGTGGATCGATGGTGATCGCTCTGCCTGGAACCACTTCGAAACAAACCGCCCAAGAACTACAAATCACGTTGAGGGCTGGCACCACAAAATAAATAATCAGCTGAGGCATTCTCATCCCAACATCTACACGCTAATAGACCTCATCAAGAAAGAGCAAGCAGTAAATGAAGTGAAACTCCTCCAACATGCCAACGGTGGTAAACAACGCCCCAGAAAAAGAGTCTACAGAGAACTTGAACATCGTCTAGGATCTCTCAAAGATCGCCTCAGTGCTGGTGACATTGATATCATGCAGTATGCAGATGCAGCTTCCCATTTGATCAAGTTAGGGAAATAGACAGGAATAGTGGCATCATGAATGTTTAATTACATTAATTGATATGGCACATGAACACAGGCATGTTTGGAATAAACTATATTATATTTCATAAGAAACAGAGCAGACCTTGATCAGACAGTTCCCACAGGAGCCATCTAATCTGCTTCTCTTCTGTTTGCATAAAGTTCAAATATTAATATACCCGGTGTAATACTTGCAATTCACTGTCTTTTAACCATTTACTCCAGGAATAATCAAATAATAAGTAATACTTATCATAAACTTGCCATAAACTGTAGATTCGCATCTGTATTTCAAAAGCGAGCAGAACAGACTCCGTCCTGATTAGACGGCTCCAATAGGAACCATATGATCTGGGTCTTCTGTGTTTGCAAAGGTGCATAAAGGCATAGTTATGCAGTAAAGGGTCAATATAAACGTGGGCCATGTATTATAAGATGTATACTTATGTAAACATTTCAGAACACTAGATGTGCATATATGCTGATTACTGATCTATATACAGTAAAACTCCTCTAATGCGATCACTTAATGAATAAACATGGATTTGTTTATAAGCAGATGGTTGCTTAATGCAGGACAGAAGTAATGCAGAAAGCTCCTCTATGAGCTTTCTGCATTACTTTTGTCCTGCATTAAGCTACCATCTGCATCTAGCACCAATAATTATACCTCTTTTAGGTGGTCGTATTAGTAGGGTTTTAACTGTGTATATATATTATAATTATATATTAAAATGTGCTAATGTTTCAGTGTATGTTAATGCTGTGCAATAAAATCATATTAAAATTGTATTGTGTTTCGTTTTACATGTATTTATAATTTAGAAACAAGACAATGACAAATCTTTTATCTGTGAAACTTTTAAATAATTTTCAGTTTTAACATTATTTAAAGTGAAAATTATTCATTTTATTTCACGAATTAGAAAATTGTTATGTTATTTTCCTTAATAATTCCAGTAAAACATTATATCAAATCTCTTGATATATTGCATTTACATGATCTGCATTTTCAGATCTGAGTTAAAGATTTGTTTTACAGAATAATTAAGTAAATTAGGGAAATACATTAACCATTTTCAAATTTGTGAACTAAATTTTCACAAATCAGAATATGGTATTTATATATTCCTAATTTTCTTAAAGTAATCTGACAAAATAAGAAAAAATGGAAAAATGCAATGGCCAATTTCTAATTTATGAAATTTTCAGAATATGGTCTTTATATTTTCCTAATTTTCTTAAAGTAATCTGACAAAAATAAGAAAAAATAGAAAAATACAATGGCCAATTTCTAATTATGAAACTTTCACTTTGTCTATGAAATACTGATTTACTTCAAAATTCAGGAAATGGTCATTGTATTTTCCTAATTTTTTCTTAAATTTTAAAGTACATATTTCATCTTCATACTCCACAATCTGACAAAAAATAAGACAAAATTCGTGATGCACCTTTAACTTCCAATAACACCTTTTAGTCTATTGTTACCCTACACAATAGATTCCCCAATTCCCCACATCAAACACCCCAATTACTTTACCAATTAATAAAAAGTGGGGAAAGTGGGAAACACCATTTCCGCAATAAAATATAACCAAGCAACCATGATAGCTAGATGTAGGTCTTAAACACCAACGCCCATAGTGCTAGACGCATGTTTTACATAATGTTGCTGAAGGAACTTTCCGTACAACATTTGTCATGCATAAAGTAACCCCCTGCTTTTAGACATATATAATTTATGTTCATAAGTGGTCGCATTAGAGGGGTATTGGTGTACATATTGGTATATACTGAACAGCAAATGACACTACATCTAAGACATAATGTGTATTTATTATAACGTGTATATCAAAATCATAAAAAATGGTAACAATTTAAACAGTATTCAATTTCAATTCATTTGATGAAATTTTATAAAAATCTACAGAAGCATAACGTCACGGCGTCGCTCTAAAGACTGTTACGGTCAGAAGTAAAAATCCACAAATACCACGATTCGTGCACCACAATATCAATGAAACAATGCCAGTTTATATCCATTCATGTGTAACTTAAATCCACTCACGTATGAAAGACTAGTATGGAATATACTATACTATATTTGTTTCTTTTTTTCTTCGGTCAGTTATTACTATTTTTATAAAAAGACATCTATGTAGTTTTTTTATTGAAAGTTTAAATCCGGGAAACCCATAATTATTCCCAGTTATTGGGACAAAATCAGCATAATACATTATTTGCCTCATTGGCAATTGTTTACAATTTAATTAAAGAAAGAAGTAGTAAAAGAAAATAGTTAAGTCAAACAGGAAGTAACACATTCAAAACGCAACAAACACTAAAACACCAACAAAAAGCAAGCAACACAGCCACACAACCAAACACACGCACGCACACACACACACAAACACACGAGATAAAAAATCAAACAGATACAAAAGCACAAACACAAAGGCACAACGACACAAAATAAACACAGAAGCAAGGGTGACAAAGAAAGTACCGCCTTTGAACGGCCACCACTACGGGTTTAAACCTAGCTTAAAAATAGTGTAGCCAGACTTCCCCACGACATTGGAGACGGTAAACACAGGACAATATGTATAACATAGCATGACAGCAACTGTGAAAGTCCGTCAAATATGTACTCAGTGACTTAGCAACTACAGAGAAGCCGTTAAGGGCACGACAGAGAAAAGGCAATACATGAGTATGGCAACCTCGTCCCGTTTCTAGGTTTAATAGTATACCATCATAGAGTACTACTCTTGGCCTGTCATCGTGCAAGCAAAGAGGGAATCGTAGCTACCGATTGTAATGGGGTAAATAACCAAACATGCAGTGCGTAGCAGTATAACGGGATCATAACCTTTTTTCTAAAAGTTTTAATGCGCTTAAAATCATTTTTTGAACATAGATATGACCCCAAATGTTCCTAAGCGTGTAGATAACAGCACCATAGAATTCTGGGTGATAAATACCTTGTTGCAATAACGTCCGTAGATTTCAATTATATTACGAGAGATACATTTCGATTATAAAATTAAGAAAAGGCTTTCCTAATTTTATGACATCTGTAACCTTGCTTAAGAAGTTTATCATTTAAAATTAGTCAAGCAGGAAAGGACACACACAAAACGCAACCACTACCAATACACCGACAGAAAGCAAGCACAAACACACACAACCACACACGTACGCACGCACACAAACACACGACACGAAAATTACAAACACGAACAAATGCACACGCATAAGAACACAGACACCAAACAAACACAAAAAGTAAGGGTGACCAAGAGAGAACCGCCATCATTTAAGTTGAGAAATATAAATGAAACAGTAGTAAAATCAAGCAGGAAAAAACACACACAAAACGCCACTATCATCAAAACATCGATAGAAAGCAAGTAATACACACACATACACACACGCAGGAGAAGGAAATTTTAAACACGAACAAACGCAAATGTATAAAGAACCAGGCCAACACAAATGTAAGGGTGAACACATACAAACACGCGCACGCACAAGATGAAAACTATAAACCTAAATAAACACACAAGTACAAAGACACAAATACACTAAACAAACACAAACACCATAGCTACAAATGGAAGGCATTCACCTTCATGTTTTCGAAGAAGATCCTACTTCCACAGTTCAATCTTAAAGAAGAATTAAATTACTGGAAAATGGCAGTCAAACAGCAGTGATACTATGATGCGAAGTTGTGATAGAGATAAGGCTGAACTGTGGATGAACTTAGACATGTTTGAAACTACATACCCGTGCGTTGGCAATCAAAGCTATATTTTCTGATGAAATTCATCCCAATTTAAATAGTGTAGAGGACACGGAATGAACAATGGTGTGAGCAAATCTAGATAACTGTGAAAACAATGACCCCATATCAAATTACAACAGTGTGTTGCACACAACGATAGTTTATACTCAATATCATTTTCTGTTAGCCGTTGCCTTGTGCCTACAAAACAAGTATCGAAAATTGATAGTATGTGTGCAGATATTCTACTCTCTCAATTTAAGAGTATAGTCTAAATGTTGAAATCATTGAAAATTTTATTCGGTGTGGGTTCTCTCTAGTTTGTTAATGAAACAGTTCAACGTTGGGTATGAAAATGTTATTCGTGCACCGATTCTTATCGTGTGCTTGAATGGTTAAAAGGAGTCAGGAAGCAAGATGTATTCGTGAGAAACAGAAATAAAAATCACATCATGGTTATCGTATATGTTAATGTAAAACCCAAGCCGATATTTAAATACACTCAACCGATATGTGCACACATATTAGTGTATACTCTCCGATACTCAGATACACACACCGGATATGTGTACGCGTATTTATGTATACTCCCCGATATTCGGATAACACAATCGATATGTGTGCATATATTGATGTATACTCACCCAATACTCAAATACAAACAACCGATATATGTACACATATTAATGTAAACATTCCCCGTTTCTCAGATACACACAATCGATATATGTACACAAATGAATGTAAAATACTCCCGATACTCAGATACACATAGCCGATATGTCTATACATATCAATGTACAATTCGTTCGATACTCTGATACACACAACCGATATGTGTACAAATATTAATGTAAAATTCTCACAATATTCACATACACACGACATATATATGTAGTGAAACTCATGTTAGTACACGGATATATTCTATGCCCACGATTCATTTTCTTTCATTTTGACTTCATAAATACGTCTTGGCAGTTATCAAGTTCAGTTGAGAAGCAATATTTAAACCGATTTTGGATTTTAGAATCTAACTATCTTCGTGTGGAAAAGTGTTGTGAAGTTTCAAGAATATTGAACATTATATCTGCATGTGAACGCAATTTGTGTTTAAAACCATTGATTCGTTATAGTTTGATAACACAAGTGTGTTGTTAATTTAGAATCTTTGAAAATATGCCCAAGTGTAGCAGTGAAGTTCGACAAATATTTTGAATCACCATGGCCTTAAGTGTTATTGTTTGACATAAATGCTAATTGACGTTGTCATTATATTACCGGTAATGTATATAGTTTGAACATAACAATTAATAGTAATTTGGCCTTAGCACTGATAATTTCTATAAATGTCCATATACCCTACAATCACACAGCAGGCATTGATGCATAAGCCCGATTTGAATTATGTAAATGTTCAAGTAAAATAACAGACGGGCTAACACATGATATCAATTGCAAGATGCATGCATCAACAAGAGATTAAGCATGTACACAGTGTACCTACAAATATTTTCAATTGGCGGAATGGTAGGTTTTTCATAACGTTTAATCGCTAGTTGCTGGTTGGTTGCTATTTTGTCAGTCCTTACAAAGTAAGAGGCATGTTACCGTGCTATTGTCAATTCGCACGTCCGTGTACGTATGTACGTCTATCCGTAAACAGTGTGTGTCCGACTCCTCATACACTATACACTATAAACTTTAACATATGTGAAGATGTACGTAAGGAAGATAATATTACTCCGACCCTTTTACCACCGTTATTTGACTTTGAAATGTTCTTCTTTATATAACATATATTGAAAAGGTCAGATTCCTTATTAATCAATGGGCGGATATACTTCAAACTTTCACAGTTGAACACAGTTTGTATGCAGATGTACTTGAAGAAGGGATTGTCTTACCAGAGTTATGGTACTTTGAATTGTCATCACTATATAACATATTGTGAAAAAATGCTTGATTTAGATACACTATTGCTCGGAGATTTAGATTCCTATTGACACAATTTAGTTTGTTGGTTGGTTGGTTGGTGTGTGGATTGTCGCTGGTTGGATAGATGGGAGGTTAATGACTTTGCTGGTATGTTGGTAAGTTGGTTGGTTAGTTAGTTAGGCGGTTGATTGGTGGTTGTTTGGTTGGATGATTACTCAGTTTGTTGGTTGGCAGGTTGCTAAATGGTTGTCTGTTTATATGGTTGGGTAATTGGGAGTTTAACGTCGAACTTTGCAATTTTAGTGGTTTTGGGATACATACGTTTGGGTTCGCTGGATTTGTATTCGTCCTGTATTGAGATAATACCTGATGATGTTAAAAACAACAAAAACTGCAAAACTGGTCACAATGTTTGTTTACCAAAAATACACGTGCTGCTATAGTCAAACAACTAGGTCTGACGTGTCAAAGGTCAGCAGAGTCCATTTTTGAGGGAGAGCAGCATTTCGCACGCTCTCGGACCATTCTTTAAACAGCCGAGATTAGTATATTAGATAAAAATGAAGGCAGCATTGTTGTCAGCAGTTTAGCGCAGTAGGTAAAGTCTAGTTACGCACAAGGCATAGCGATAGTAGTATTTTTATTAAGCGTGGGTTCGAATCCCGCGTCGAGCTTATTTTTTTTTTAAATCTTGAATCAATAGTAAAGCATTATTTTATTTCATTTCATTCTGTATAATTATGCTGACCATTTATACACATGATCGTCATTGTACTACTCACGTTGAGATGATTGAAGGGACATGTTGGACATCAGATAATACTACATGTATATAGATGAATAATTCAAAACTTCATAATATACCTGATATCAGACACTGATGATAATGAAGTTGACGAGTCCGAGATGGACACTGTCAGTGGGGGAGAACATCAACTGCATTGAAATGAAATGAATTGCAGTAAAACATCTATGAACCAATCACTCAGTAGAAGGTCTTTTAGACAGATGGCTGCTTAATGCAGAACAAAACTAAACAGCAGGTGTTAAGTGCTTGTGTGGCGGCCGTAAAAAGTCGCTCCGTACTTCATTCTCAGTGTTGTTATAGTTTCTGGTCCTTCGGGATCATAAGTTTTGATGTTATTAGTTTTGAAAATTGAATACTGCTTAAGCCGGTGCTAGGGGCGTGAGTAGTGTTGCACTTTTAATTACTACTCATGAACAGACTCAATAAAACCGAGTCTGCAATTTTCACTTTTTGCATTTCTACTTTTGCTTTCGAGGGATCACCCATTTTCAGAATATAATACAGAATGTTCTTAAGGGAGCTTTCTGCATTACTTGTTTTCTTAGATTATACAGCCGTCTGCCTTAAAGGCCAACATTGACTTGGTGCTAGGGGGCGTGAGCAGTGTTGCACTTTCAATTACTGCTCATGAACAGACTCAATAAAACCGAGTCTGCGATTTTCTCTTTTTGTGTTGCAATTTTTGCTTTCGGGGGATCACCACCCTTCAGAATTTATTGTTTGGGCGTCCGGTTTAAAGATGTTTCATGGTAGATATATAACAGTAAAAATATATGCTGGTTGAAATGAAATTGGAAATAAAAGAATAAAAAACCCTGAAAACACAACAAAAGGGTAAAAAACAATCAAAATATAATACCAAGTAATTATAGAATCCTTAATATTTTTTAACAAAAACAAAATGTTTTAGGTTGATGCGAGACTCGAACCCGCGCTTATAAATTATTCCCAGATCATATACTTCCTATTGGCCCGACGACTTACCCACTACGCTATTTTTCCGATAACTAATCTGCTTATTGTTTTACGTATAACTAAATATTTTCTTTTAAAAATGACACGTGATAACCGATATGCTGATCTCCCTTATAAATGGACCCGGCGAACCCGTGACCCGTCAGACCTAGCTGTTTGACTATACTAACCATGTACGTGATGAATATTCATGTTGTAAGTATTTCCATTATGACCATTAATTAGATGAATTCAATCACTGATGTCCTCTATACACCGAATTACATGTCTAATACAGTACTTAAAATAAATGTCGCTTATGTATTCTAGCACTATTATAGTCATGTATTGCGAAACTTTGACCAGATAATGCAAAACTTGGGTTTATCGAAACTATTGTGAAATTTTGTTCACGGTGTTTGTGCGCAACAACTGTATTGTTTCGACAAATGTGACATGACTGTCGAAGTCTGCAGTTGTTTTACCGATCACTGTGGCATTTGTAAACATATGCTACAAAGCATTGCAATTGTGCTATTGATATTGAAGTTTACATACAACACCATTTTTGCTCATTCCGAAACGGCGTGTATTTTATTACTAAATACACTGAATTGCTTTTATTTAATTGAAAAAGTAGTAAAGTCAAGCAGGAAAAGCCACACACAAAACGCCACCATCACCAAAACACCTACAGAAAGCATAGCAATTTATACTCATGCACACACATACAGTAGAAAGTCACATACAAGACGCAATCACCACCAACACACCAATAGACATCATGCCACACACACACAACCAAACACACGAGAAGAACACATAAAACACCATCAAATACATGAGCACTAGAGACAAACATGAACAAAACACAAGCACAAAGACATAAGACCAACAAAAGTAAGGGTGACAGAGAGAGAACCGCCTTGGCACGGTCAGTAGCAAAATCACCACTGGGGGTTTAAACCGGTTTACGGACGTCCTATCCTCACACTTATCTCAAAGTCACCCAAGCTAAACAAACATTGTAAATAAAAGTATCCCCGCCGGACTTCCCCACAACATAGAAGACAGTAATCACAGTACTAAATGTAAAACATACCATAACAACTGCGAAAGTCCGTCAATATGTACTCAATGACTTTGCTGAAGACAGAGCAACTGCAGGGAAGCCGTTAAGGGCACGACAGAGAAAAGGTAATACATGAGTCTGGTAAGCTCATCCCATTTCTGGGTTTAAAAGTATACCATCATAGAGTACTACCCTCGGCCTGTCATCGTGCAAGCAAAGAGGAAAGCGTAGCGACCGACTGTAAAGGGGTCGATAACCAAACATGTAGTGTGTTGCAATATAATAGGGTCATAAACTTTCTTCCTAAAAGTTTTAATGCGTTTAATAAACAAATCGTGAAAATGGATATGACCATAAATTTTCCTAAGTTTGTAGATAACATCACCATAGACATCTGGATGAGAAATACCTTGTTGCATTAACGTCCGTAAATTGCAGTTATATTTACTAATGAGGGGTAAATTTCGATAATAGAATTTTGAAAAAGCTTTCCGAATTTTATGATAGCTGTAGCCTTGCTTAAGACGTTTATGAGTTATAATTAAATTACGACTATTAAAATCTACTAGCAAAGAACAGGCTCGGGGAAAGCGATTAAGTTGAGAAATGTAAACCCCATAAGATGTAGACCGGGGAACATCTCCATCTAGAAAAGGATAATTAACAATTTTGAAATCGAAATCTTCCCTTTTATCGTATATTTTAGACGAAACTTTATCATTAGTGATGGAAAGATTCAAATCTAAAAAGGAAGCCTGAATGTCAAATGGGTTCGCTTTGTTTAAGGTAAGTTCTTTTGGGTAAATAGAAGAAACCATATTTTCAAAATAAGGATTATCCAAATTCAAAATATCGTCTAAATACCTAGACGTTTTATTAAAAGCACTTACAATGTCAGATTGTGTATCAGGTTTTAAACTAAGCATGAAATCCTTCTCATAGCAATATAAAAACAAATCTGCAACAAGAGGAGCACAATTTGTTCCCTTAGGTATACCAACAACTTGACGATATATGGTATCCCCATAGCGCACAAATATGTTATCCAAAAGAAATGTTAAAGATCTACAAACATCAAGGCAAGTCCACATTGTGTAATTGTCAACTTCAGAAAAGAATGAACGTTGAACATTACAAGCAAGGAACATTTTATTTTCTCTGGCAAAGGTGTTTTCTATCAATTTAATCAGTTTATCCTTTATTAGATGGTGAGGTAGAGTAGTATAGAGTGTAGAGAAATCGTAATAGCTCAATCAAGAAATGTTATACTGTTCATTTTCAAGTTTAAATAAAAAATATCATTTGAATTTTTTACGGACCAAAAAACATTAATACCAGAATTGTCATATATTGTATCACAGTAACGTTTAACATGTTCTTTGATAGTAGTAAGACACGACGTTAAAAGTTTAGATAGTTTAGTAGTAGTACAACAACTAGAGTTAGCAATAAAACGCGCCTTATACGGATTTTTATGTAGCTTAGGAATCCAGTACATAGTAGAACGTTTATGTTGTTTTACGTTAGGATTAGACTTGAAAGTATTGCACATTTTTACATGTTCCGTGACTATATCTTTTTTCAGGGGTTTGCACTGTAATATATGTTTGTGAACCAGTTAATTCCTTCGTCAAAACATCAACATAATACAATCGTCACACAATTATTACATTATTTGATGCCTTGTCAGCAGGAGCAAAAACATAATTAGAATGAAAATTCGAAATGTTTTTCTTCAGATATCGAAATGTAATTCTAGGTCGAGGTGGTAATAGCTGGTAATTAGATTTATAAAAAGCAATACGTGTATCAATAATGTCAAAACATGTTTTTTCCAATCCGAAAGGGCATTTACATCAGCATGTTCTCGTCGACACCATTTGATGCAGAATTCTTGAATAGCTTACGACAAGTGTCAAAATCAATAAGGGAAAGTAATCTATATTTGGGTCTTTTGGTAAGGAGGGTCCTGAGACGTTTATCTTTAATAATATTAAAATTACCAGTAATGACGTGACCAACTGGTTTATAACAAAAGCTTGAAATGCTACAGTCTCAAGAAGTAGGGGTATTGACATCAATATTTAAGTCGGATACAATTTTATTGTAGTTAAAAATAACGTTCCTTATTGGTTTATTGTATTTATAACAGATGATAGGTGATTCAGAATTTATTAAATATTTAGGAATAGTATCGATTACATTCTTGTCACGAAATATACTTTGAATGAAGTCGATACCTTTATTTATGAATTGAAGTTTAAGAAAATGTATTTTATGTTCAGATTCTTTATCAATATGAGGACGAAGAACATGCTGGGTGTAACTTTGTATAATAGAGGCAGTTTTGATCAGTGGGTCTGTACGCATAAAAAATGTATCAGCCTTCTCGTCAATGCACTGAATACAAGAAAATGGCAAAGATGATAAACAAGAAAGCATAGCATGTTTGCCAGTTTCTTTAAGAATAGTATGTAAGACGTAATTTGCGCTTAATATTACCATTTCTACGTTTACCATGCGATCTGCTTTTACGTTTTCTAATTGAAAATATTGAGAAAATATCGATGTTACGATCTTTAGATATATTACCACTTTGGAAATTGTTGTCATTCAAACACAAAGGGAAAGGTGTTTGTAATTTTTTAATCCAGTCGAGCTTTGTGATAAAACGAGCTTTAGATTTCAAACTACTGGTAGTATTAGAATCATAATAAATTTGCTCCACTGGTTGAACCGAAATAGTTTTAAATGAATGTCCTGTATAACAAAAACGCTGGTAAAGACAATTGCGAACTTTTTTATACGAGAATGATAATTATGTTCCCGAAACCTTGTTTTTAAAGAGCGACCCGTCTGACCTACATACTGAATACCACAGCGTTGCGCATTTCAGGTTATAACATATATAATATTTGACGATTTTCAGTCTACATCAGAAGTAATCTTCACACTAAACACTCTACCATTTACAAGAGATTTAATGGTTGATCTAGTAGAAATAAAATTGCAACACATACACCTCTTACTATTGCACTTTGTAATTATTGGATATACTCTATGTCTTTTGTTCAAATAATGTGACTTACCGTGCCAAGATGTATGTATGTCAAAACTCCAATCTGTTGCATATTTGACTTACCTTTGATTAGGACAAGAGTTTGGTACACTGTAGGCTGAGTGTAAGACAGCTTGGCTCCTGGTGATCCCGTTTTCTTGCAGACATACCTCTTCAAATGAAATTTAGACTGATTTAAAGTCGGGTAAATGTACTTCAAGCATCAGGCGTCAGTTGTTAAATCTGTAATGCCGACATTTGTAAAATTATACGGCACACTTGTATTGTTTATCATGAACGCTATCAAGAATGTCGATTGCATAAAAATGAAAAGTACATGTCGAAATACACGTGAGGCACATCATACTTCTTATACATAATAATTAGAAACACTTTTCTACTGAATAAACTATTTCATATAACTTCCAATTGCTAAAATGGGTGTTGTATTTGCAAATAATAAATTGGGTGTACTTATTTAGATGAAAATGAATCGAATGTAGACTAACCATGACAACAAAGTAGCATGTAATCATGTGTGTAGGTGTATCTCTTAGAGCCAC
The DNA here is from genome assembly GCA_963576725.1 of Azorinus chamasolen. Lineage (NCBI taxonomy): Eukaryota > Metazoa > Mollusca > Bivalvia > Cardiida > Solecurtidae > Azorinus > Azorinus chamasolen. The sequence goes on along the minus strand of OY755246.1, from coordinate 21,295,011 downwards.
ATGTTGTTGTTTTTTCGTGTATTCAATGCAAAATATATGTGACATACGTCAGAGCAGAACTAACTTCAGGTAATATATTCACAAGAACACACTCGCAAGCTGCCTATTACAACATTATACAGATAAATTATCATTTCACTGCACGATACCAATTATTTCCGGATATTTTTTTTCCGACCAGTAATGATTAGAAATAAATTACACGCCGCTAGATTATGTCTAAAACGAGTGACGTTATGGAACATATTAAGAGTGAAATAGCTTCCAGGTAAATCGTATTTCATTGGCTGGTCATATGGCTACGATATTCATTTATTAGTCTTGCAGACGATTTGCTATGGCATAACCATAACTGAAACAGCAGTAAAAATGAGGACTATGTTAGTAGTGTTGTCAGCTAGTGTGTTTGTAGCTGTAACCATTGGAATTGTGGTTCACCCAACGGAGGCCGGATTAAGGGAGAAGCTTATTCGTGTTAAAGAAGTAATAACAGGTATATCAGCAATGTGTTACTCTTCTTTAATTAGATTTAACATAGTATACGCCTTAAATGGCATTATATTGATCATCTTATGTAAAACAATAAACTATATATAGTTATATATTAGATATGTTTACTACATCCATAATAGCAATGTAGCATTATCATGATAACATGCAATTGCCCAACATCCTTGTCTGTTAGCGCAATACTGTTTATATAATTATGTTGTACAGAATGGCTCCGTTCCATACGGACACCAAATGCTTAAAGATTTGTTCTTTGTATAATGTTATAGGGGAGGCAATAGAAGCCTGACCTACAATCCCAAACAGAAGCAGTTGTAAACGTTCTCACACTTTGGGCTGCAATACTTAGATCAATTTAATTTAAAAACGGTATAAGACTAAACCGATCACAGCACTTGCGCGAAATGTGGAATCTCAGGAATGATATTCAGCTATTGCTTTGGCAAATCAGTAATGGTGTGAATAAGTTTGTATTTACATTTCTAGAATGCCATTGTCCATCAGCATGTTTCTTCAAGCTCAAAACGTGTCTCACCAGCGGCGAATGTAGAACTTGTAAAGTGCCCACTTACGGAAAACGAACAAAACAGGTAACAAACATTATCCTGTAGTACTACAACATACTGCATGTTTGGTTGTGAACCCTTTTACAGTTGGCAATCACGCTGGCCTCTTTGCATGTACGCCGACAAGAAAGGTTTAGTACTCTATGAAGGCGACCTCTTAAATCTAGAAATGGAAGGAGAACGTCGGATATCTGTACTATTTCGTTTTTGTTGTACCCTTTATTACTTTTCTACAGTTACTCTGTTTGCAGCTCAATCATTGAGTACACTAGCGATAGGTGGATACAGTTTGTTCACTTAAATGTTTTCGTTATACATGCACTTTACCACTGTATTTGCCGTCGCGGTTGTTGTAGATTAGTCGGAGAGGGGATACGTTTATTTACACTGTTTGTCTTTTAGGGTGGGGATGGAATAAGTGTGAGGTTGGGCGCCCATACACCGGTTTAACCCCCTAGTGACTTTTGTCACTGACCGTTCCAAGGCGGTACTTCCATCTTCCCCCTATTGCATGTTTGTTTTGTCTTTGTGCGTCTCTTGCTGTTTTTATAGTTATGTACATTTGCTGTTTCCTTGTGTTGCTGTTCGGGCGACTGTTTGTTCTGTATGTGGTGTTTCCTGCATGACTCATTTTTGTACTTTTATCAGATACACAGAAGATGTTGATTGAATATTACTAAAAGAGTTGATATTTTTGTTATTATCCCTAACATATATTTCTAGTTTTAAAGAGGAAGTCCCTACATTCGAAACGTTTCAAAAATACCCAACATATACAAAACTCACATGTTAATATGCTGAAAAGTAGTTTATCACAAGAAAACCTATAGAATAAACGCTGAAAATGACAAAACATAATTATGTTTGACATTGATGATCCCGATTTTATTCTCCGAGGTTTCATGTTTATTCGGGTCGGGTTTTTTCGTATCTGTTCGCGCTAATCTCGTCCCTCAGACCACTTCCGAAAAAAAGCCGTTACGTAAACAATGGAGATATCGGGTATTCATCGGCAAAACGGAAAAGGCCGATAATACTTTGTTGTAGAGCAGACAATATAAGTATTGCTGAAATCGGTTTATTTTGTACCACAGAAGAATTAAATTATAAGTTCAAATTGACAATCTTCATAATAATGATTGAGCATAACAAAAACCAGGTTGTATGATATTATTGAAAATATAAGTTCATTTGTAGGGACTTCCTCTTTAAAGTATTATAGTCAATTATGCAATAGTTTGTGTTACCTGACTAAGTAACGAAATGTCAACCAGTCAAGGGGCATACATTTTAATTTCAGCCGGTCACTGGTGATGTTTTAATGTCAGCATTACACGAATCACGTTTAATGTACAGCTAGTCAGGTGTTATTATGTAATGTCAGCTAGTCATGGGTAATGTTTTAATGTCAGTTAGTTATGGGGCAATATTATTCTGCCGGTCACTTGTCATTTTCAACCAGTCACGTGTCATGTTTTACTGTCAGCTAATCACAAGTCATGTTTTGATGTCGGTCAGTTATTAAGCCAGTCACTGGTCATATTTTATGAATTGTCTCAGGTGTAAATAATAACCTGGACGCCCACCGTATTTAGTGTAGACGAGTTTGGATAATACACTTCTAAATCTCTATGTAGTCTTTTTTTTCTTTTTCTATTTGGAACCAACTAAGTGTCAGTCCATTTATTTAAGTAAAACTATAGTACAGATAATACATTCAACATATAACAAGAGTGTTGGAACTTTAAAACAATACACAGTATATAATATAGGTATTTAACATCATAGAGGGTATTGTTTTCTTGTATGTATTTAAAAAACAAAACTTGTTTTTATAAAGACCAAATGTCCGACAGACATCAATTTACAAACACGAGCTGTATCATCGTTTCTGTATTGAAGCGAAGACCAGCGTGGGTTTGAAATTTAATTAAGAAGTTATTTCCTGAAGACATTTCATAAATTTATTTAGCATAGGATGTGCTATTTTCTGTTTTTCATAAAAAGCATTCAGAGTTTTAATTTCATCCATAAACGTTACTAAAATGTTGAATGCTTTTGTACGTCGTTCGCTGATCATGTATGATTTGTAGATGCAGTAGCTGATATAGCTTAGAATGATGTTTATATCGTTGTATCCTTGATATGCAGTTTTGTAACCTATGACGATGTAGTATAGCGACTGTAAGGATTTATGTATGCCAATACGTTTAAAACAAGTGGACAATGTAGTCCAAAAGGATGTTACACCAGGGCATGTCAGGAAAAAGTGGTCGAGTGTTTCTTTATGGTTACAAAGCAAGCAATTAGGTGAGTTTTTGATTTTCCATGTAAATAAGTTTTCATTTGTAGGTACAATTTTATGTATTATTTTATACCTAAGTTGTTTGAGTCTATTATCAGTAATGACATGATTTATTATATGATACACTGAGTTCCAGTTGATTGCATGACCTATGAAAATTTCCCAATAACCATGGACATAAGGTTTTACAAATTTATTTGAAATAAACAGCATTCTTATTTGTTTGTTGTTCAACTCGTTCAAAGGAACATTGCCTACTGAAATTATTAGATTACGTTTGATTTTAGTGTTTATCGAATCTTCTGACCGGAGTATCTTTTTCCATTCGTTCGGAACGCATTTCTTTAATAAAGTAATTTCAGAAATCCAGTTTGATCTATTCATTAATTTGTTGTAGACGAGTTCCTCGGATATTTTACCATTTTTCATAATGTCATCAATACAAATTATGTCAGAATTAATCCAGTTTTTGAACAAAAGACATTTACCTTTGTGTTTAATGTACCTATTGCCCCATAAAACTTGATTTCGTATTTCATGGTATGTTGTATAGTTAGTTTGTTTCTTACATTTCTTTAATTTTATGAATATTTCGATTACGTCTTTGTAAAATGTTGGAAGTTTTAGTTTAGGTTTTGGTAATGATTTAAACGAGTCAATATTCATATTAAATATCAAGAAATTATTACCGTATTGGTTCAGAAATAAGCTAGGTAGAACTTTCCAATTTGCTATGGAATTGTCACTAAGCGCCTTTATCCATTTTAGTTGCAGTGTGTTAATGTATGTTTGTAGCTCGGGCATTTCAAGTCCACCATCATGTTTTGAACCTATCAATGTATTGCGTTTTATTTTTTCGTTTTTATTAGTCCAAAGGAATTTAAAAATTATTGTGTTCAGTTTATCGATTATTTCTTTTGGCATTGTTATAGATTGGCCTAAATATGCTAGTTTCGGTAAAAGTAAGGATTTTATAATAGTTACTTTACCATAAAACGTCAAGGTCCTTTTGTTCCATGTATTAATAAGAAGCTGGCATGAATCTAGTTTAGTTTGCCAGTTAAGCCGCTCACATTCAGCTTTGTCGGTTCCAAAGAAGGTGCCTAAAGCTTTAACTTGTTTTTCGAACTTTATACCGTGAATAACCTTTTCTTTGTTTTGTTTTGATTTTCCAATGAGCATACCACTTGTTTTACTAATATTAAGTCTTAACCCAGAGTGTGCGCCGAATTCGTCTATTTCTTTAATAACCGTGGGAATTTCCTCTATATTTTTCAAAAATAATGTCGTGTCATCTGCTAGCTGTGTTATTTTTAAGTTTTTTCTTGACCCATTTTCCAAATTAACACAAATACCCGAAATATTTTGGTTCGATCTTATTTTACTTGATAAAATTTCAGTTACAATAATGAAAAGTAGCGCTGAAAGGGGACAGCCTTGCTTAACACCCCTTTCGAGTTTGAAACTTTGTGATTTCCAACCGTTGTTAATTATAGACGAGTTTATATCTCTGTACAATAGTTTAACCCATTCAATAAAACCTGTTTCGAAGCCAAATTTATCCAGTACATCGATCATAAATTTCCATTCTAAGGTATCAAATGCTTTTTTAAAATCTAAAAATAGAATGACTCCATCAATATTAAACATGTCAGCATAATCAATGATATCCTGAATTTGTCGAATGTTAAAACCAATGAACCTATTTTTAATGAAACCCTGTTTTGTCCATATTTATAATTGCCGGCAAAACTTTTTGTAAACGAAGTGCAAGGACTCTAGCGACTATTTTATAGTCTACATTAAGTAAGGAAATGGGTCGCCAGTTTTCTAGATCTTCTGGGTTACCTTTTTTATAAAGAAGCGAAAATACACTTTGTTTCTGGGATCTTGTCAGTTGTTTTTGTTCAAAGCACTGTTCAAATGTTTTAAGTAATAAAGGTGCCAGTTCGTTTGAAAATCGCTGGTAAAATTCTGTTGATAATCCGTCTAGTCCGGGGCTTTTATTTGTTTTCATGCCATTTATGGCGTTAAAAAATTCTTCTGCTTTGATAGGACCCTCGCATTTGTTTGCATTATTTCTTGTCAAAACGTTTTCTAAGTTTAAAAATTTAATATACTGAGATTCTTCGTTGTCATAACTGTTTGAGGAGTAGAGTCGTTTATAAAATTTCACTTCTTCATTTAAAATGTCATTTATATTAGTGATACGATTTCCATCGACCATGACTGAGGTTAAGTTTTTCCGATTTTGGCGAGATTTTTCAAGGTTTAAAAAGAATTTAGTATTTTTTTCTCCCTCTTCGAGAATTTTTACACGTGATCTTATTTGTGCCCCTTGTGCTTTTAGGTCATATATTGATTGTATTTCAGATTCGATGGCGTGTATTTGTGCCAAGTTTATATTATTTGTATTAGTATCGTATTGCAGTTTTAATTGTTTTTCCAAATGCTGGAGTCTATTATGCCTTTCACGTGATTTTCTTTTAGAGTATGATACTGACATCAATTTTATTTCATGTTTGAAAATTTCCCACTTGGTCATGTAGCTTTCAATATTAAGTTGGCGACATTGGTTAATAATATCGATAACGAGTTTACAGTACTTATCATCTTTTAAATACGTGTTATTCAGTTTCCAAAACCCAGGCCCTCTATTAATAGGGTTCTTTATCTTAAGAGAAATTGCCATGTGATCTGTACATTGAATAATAGCCGGTCTAATATCAGTAGTTAAAATTAGTGGTCTTAAGTTATATTCTGTCAGCCAAAAATCAATTCGACTTTTTTCGGTATTGTTTTTCCTGCGCCATGTAAATTGCTGAGTATTTGGATGCATGTTTCTCCATATATCACATAAGTTATTTTCCTTTATCATCTTTTTAAGATTTGTGGACTTGTTTGTTCTTATTTGTGTGGTGTTAGATCGTGATTTGCGATCGAATTCATTATTAATTGTTTCATTAAAATCTCCGCCTACGACCTTTATTCCTTGGGCTTGCTCAAGCAGCAATGACGATACCTTGTTAAAAAATGTGTTTCTAGTGTTCTTATTGTTTGGACTATATATATTTAAAAAGGAGTACGTATTATTTGCTGTATCAACATTGGTAAGTATATATCTTCCATCATCACTACTATGTATGTCAATAACATTACAATCCAGATTTTTATTTATGCAAATAGAACATCCCTTACTATTTTTGTCTCCGAATGAGTGATAAAGTTTCCAATCTTTAAATTCATTATTTAAAATCGTGATCATGTCCGTAGAAAAGTGAGTTTCTTGCAGAAAAGCAATATCAGTCTTTTGTTGATTCAGCCATACAATTAGTCTTGTGCGTTTCATTTTATCTCTTAAACCTTGTGCATTTAGGGATAATATATGCACAGTCTTATTAAAATGTGTCATTTATATCAGCGAAAATTTAACAATTAGAAACGGATACAAGGTGCATGTGCGAAAATGTCACGCAGTTACTTATGGCTGACAATATACAGAATTGATTATGCAATAAAAAATACAGATACAATTTTACATTCATATAAATTATGCTCCGTGCAATTTTCTTGTACGGCTGAAACAAAGAACGGGCGCAAAAATACCGTAGATGGGCGATCTCGTCGAGAGTCGCCCAGTCAGGGCATCTGCCTCAGCCATTACCTCATAGGGCCAGTGGCACATATTGTTCGTCAAAATGCACCACATGAACACTTACGAACAATTGTACAAAGAGGTACATATCAACCGCATAATTCAGTGTGATAATGATTTACAACACTGCAGATCCGGGTTGCGTGACCCCCATGGAGGTCGCTTAACTCGAGTATACAGATATATCTTTAGAATCTAAAAAAATACCGCGAGGCAGTCTTGGAGTTGGCCCGCTATATCGGGTCGCTAGATCCGCGTATGCACAAACACTGAAAGACTCAAGGCAGTATTGTACAGGATGCAATGTCAGCGGCAGTACAGTTACTGTAATATTAATATGAGCTGAACGTATCATTTAGTAGCGATATGTACATGGAAAAACATAGAACAGGCGACAAAACTAGGCCATACTGGTTTGATCCGCGTATGCGTATCTATCAAACCGATATACATATATAACAATACCACGTGGTGTGTACAACTAAAGACTGGCAGTACATGTATGTATACAGTGCATCCTCGGATAGTACGGCTCTAAAGGAGTCGCTTTATCCGGCAACCCACAACTCCGGCAACTCTATGTAGTCTTAGGTCTACGAATATATATATTTCGTTTGATTCTTAAGTTGCCTAGGTGTATGCGGATATCGACACGTCAAACTATTACTAGCAATGCTATACACCGAAACAAATACAACAACTTAAGCTTCGTAGCAAACTTCGACTGACGATTTCTCTTCAAATCAGTTTACATATTTTCCTTCATTTACGCTTCAGTATAATAAATTAATGCTACTTGACAGTGTGTTGACATTTATAACTTTCAATCCTCGAAACAGAATATCACAGCATATAAAGCATGGTAAACCTCTGAAAACCGAACACCTCCGGACCAGAAAAAATGTTCGGTTTTCAGAGGTGTTCGGTTTTCAGAGATTTTTATTAATGTGAAACCTGAAGGTAATGAATGTGATTTTCTGTAATTTTGTTCACTTCTTTTGATCTTATCAGAATAAGATACAAACATCAGTTTCTACTATAGATGAGAGTATTCAGTAACAAGAAAATAATCATATTGTAAATTTGTTTTATTTAATTTATAATTTATATCTAAGGATGACGTCGGAGCAGGAATGATTGTGTTAAGTGTTTACATCAAACTGACTGTTAGATTCACTGCCTGACTGTTTTATTTATCTTATATTATTTTTCATAATCAAAAGGCTTGTTCATGCAGGATTACTCTAAGCTTAATTTTTCAGATAATAAAGTTATATCAGTCAATTGAAGCGCTGGTAATATGTAGCATGAACATTTAAGTGTGTAGGCATCGTGTTTATGAAAACAAAATTTGCATGTTGAGATCATTTTCCCTTAATTTCAATAAATAGGTGTGAAAGATCATGCCTAATTAAAGTTTTCTTATGATTTCCAAAAGCAACATCAGCTAAAGTATTAGCCTATACCCCTGTTGTGTTTTTCACACCTTTGTAGTAACACAGGCAGCTGTCATACACAGTAGGGTCCCAAAATTCCCTAGTCAAACTATCAACAAGTTAGCACCCTAATTGGCCCTCAGGGTATGTTCGGTTTTCAGAGGTGATTTACAATGGAAATACAGGTTTCTGTTCCGGAACTTGTGTTCGGTATTCAGAATTCAGAGAGTTCGGTTTTCAGAGAGCTTTTCTATATAGAATATATAAGGAAAGATTCGGGACCAAAATATTTGTTCGGTTTTTAGAGATTTTCGGTTTTCAGAGGTTCGGTTTTCAGAGGTTTACCTGTAGTGCCTATTTTGGCTTTCGGTTTCACAGGATGACAATAATATAATAATAATAATGTCTCTAAGAAACAAAACAATATAACTGAAAAATAAATTACAACTTTTTAATATTTTCCATGTACGAAATGAAATCATGGAGATGACATCTTGCATTACATAGGGTATGTGTAGTCCATACAATGGCCCAAATAATCCCAGGGTACTATTTAGATGTTAATGTACAAACAAGTGTGTTAATGCTATGGAAAATAACTTTCTCCGGCATTAGTTGTGTGTATACAATAATCATTTTGCACTACAATGTGTTTAATTATTTACAGCTCTGACACATTCAATATATACAAATATCGGGTGACGTAGTTTCAATGACATGTGGAAATGTTTGTTCATTAGCTCTAAAAACTAAAGATTATACAATATGGCGTTTTCAACGAACATATCATGTTTTAAAAGAGCGTTATATAAATGTGGTATAACAATATCAAAAGTTTCCAGATTGCATATTTATTTAGATTTATATTATTTTTGCTTAACTGGAATTCATCGTCTCCATAGGATATCCAAAATCCCTGTAATTATTCGTCTAACACTTTCTTAGAATAGATCTGTCTGATCTGGTCCTACTCTGTTTGCAGGCTTTCCTGACATGATGCATGCAAAATGTTTTATGGATGACAGTCTAAATAAACCCCGTTGTTTATCCATATATTCGAGATATTGTTCATAATGTTTTCCACTATATAAAATAAATTGCATGGAAAGAAGGCAGCATTTTATTCTATTTACAGTACAAGCCCCGCGGACTTTTTGTTTTCCGTTTTACCAGCGCGGACAAAATTATTTGAGAGCGGGTTTCCAGCACGGACAATTTTTATGGATCACCGCGGACAAATTCTGTGTCCACCGCGGACCGAAATTTACCCTACGGGATATTATCGCCGCCGAGCCATCGCTGTCCGTGCTGATATCAGCGTGGATTGCGGGGCATCACCGCGGACACTACCTTTATGACTGGCAGTCGTTTAATCGATTTAGGTATAAATTATTTAGGTAAGATATATACAAAAGCTTACATGTACATATAAACACACATGTGCATTTTTTTTCAACTGAAGAAACGCATATTGAATATACTGTCAGATCTAGAATTCAAAATGAAATTAGATAGCATACGTATATAGATAGCCTTCACCCAAAACCCGAGACTGAAACGGTTTCTTTCTGCTAAAACTACAATTTATAGTCAGATTTTAACGATTACCAGACTGTAAATGCTCGAGAAAAAAGAAATAGATACAAAATATCAGCAGCAATTGTTTTCACAATCTGATTTTCAGAAAATGCGTAGCGCAGAGATTATAGATATCAGGAGCACTCGGTCATATTTTTTTCGACCCCACGCGCGTATTAACCCTTTCCCTGTTCTACATGTGTTCCAAATTTAAATACAAATGTACATGTACCTACTGAATATTCATGGACAACATAGTTATAATGAATTACGGAAGGTGGAGCATTGTATACATTTTAGGAAAGCAAATAAACAGATATATTAAATTCTATTAGCAAAGTGAGTAGACCCTGATCAGACGGTTCCTCTAGGAGCGGTCTGATCTAGGTCTATTCTCTTGACAAATGCGTGAAAACAGGTTTATATGAGGGAAAGGGTAAAGGGGTGGAGAGTTGTATCCAACCATTATTTGTTGAAATACTTTTTTTTTGAAACCTTAACACTTTACTCCATAGTTTGTGTTCAGTATTGAAGACAGATGTTTGATTAAAACAGGCTGAATGGGACCATTTTGCGTTTTTCTCAGCCTGCCGTCTACTGTGATATAGAAATATTTCTTATGGCGCATATTCATGAATGTATCAAGTGGAACTATTTTTGAGTGGAGGAATGGATTAACGCACTATAATGAGTACCTATGGAGTAAAGGGTTGAACTGGGTATCATTCGACGAAGAGATGCAAACAGTTGATTAAATAATTATAAAGTTCCAAACGCATCTACACTAATACACTGATACACCGAATCTACACTAATAATCTATACTGTTACAGCTATTCTTGTTTGACCGACCATGTAGTGCAGCTACAAGATTTAATTTGATATCAGAATAAGATGAAAACTATTGTAGCTTATTGTATTATAATTTATTTTGAAACGGCGCAAAGAAGTCGCCTGCATAAATCATTACTCTGTATAAATGAGCCACCTGAAATAACAGATAGCCAAATATTGGTATGTCGTTGTCTTTCAGATGAGTTCAAAGCTGCGATCGTAATGTTATTCATTTAAGTCATATTAACCATTTTCATGCTAGTAGCATATATTGACGCAATTTAAAAACAGTGCAGACCCAGATCAGACAGCTCTTAGAGGCTGTATGATCAGGGTGTGCATTGGTTTCTTATAGGATCTGTCAAGCATAAATTGCCATTCGTCCTGGGGAAATTATTACTCCAATACCAATATAAAAGTTGAAATGATAGATAGTCATACGTAATCCATTCATATCTGCGGGAAGAGAGAGAGAGAGAGAGAGAGAGAGAGAGAGAGGGGGGGGATGGGGGAGAGAGAGAGACACACACAGAGACAGAGACAGAAAGAGAGACACACAGATAGACAGATAGATAGGGACAGACAGACAGACAGACAGACAGAGAGGGAGAGTAAGAGGTGGAAGAGACGGACAGAGAGAGAGAGGGGGGAGAGAGAGAGAGAGAGAGAGAGAGAGAGACGGGGGTGAGAGAGATTTTGACGTCCCTTCTGGCCTTGTGATTGCGTATAATTGTAAATGTTTATTTGGGGAGAGGACTTCTTAGAAACAACAACAATTGTACACAGAGAGAGGGACAGGGACGGTGAGGAAATATATTATGGGCTTATTAATTATGTATCAGACAATAACCAAGTCTAAAACATGATAAATATTTCATTTTCATACAGTGCCCCTGTATTGATTCACAGGTGCTCGTAGCATGCTATGTATCCACGACAACAACAGACAAATTCAATATAACTGGTCTATAAGGCCTTGTTCGATCTGATAGCATGGATGGATATCTTGTATTAACAATTTCTTAAAATAATACTTACATGTAAAATAACATTGACTGGTTTTAAACCTAACGTCAAACCCTCACCGACATCAATTTCAAGCTTATAGAAATTGTTTTATTTAACATTTCCCTGTTCTATGTTTATTCAAAATTTCAATACTTACTGAATATTCATGGACAAAAATAGTTATAAATGAAATATGGAAAGGGGGGGGGCATTGCAGCTATTTAACAAAGCAAAGAAATATATCTATCAAATTCTATTAGCAAACAGAGTAGACCCTGATCAGACGGCTCCTCTAAGAAGTCAGAGAAGACCCTTCTCTGTTTGCAATTGCGTGAAAACACGTTCATATGAGGGAATTGGGGTTAAAGAACAATATGAAGAAATTTTGAATACATAATACCCATTCATTCTATATTTAATATTGTGGGAAATATAGATGGCCGCTCATCAATTATGAAAAGCAATATCAATTATTGGTGATTGACACGCCTATAGGTGACAGTTGATTGGATTATGTCTTTTCAATGGGTGGGTCTTAAAGATACTGAACCAATGAGCTGTGACATCTTGATAGTAGCAAAAGAGCGGAAATACCCGATAGTCTTTCTTTAAAGTTGTCGGAACTTTATTGATGACCAAATAATTAACACAATGATGACCATAAATCAATGACCCCCTGCGCTGAAACACCAAGGTAGTTTCCGTACATTGTAGAGCACGCAAAGCGATCATTGTTTTAATGTATGACCAAAACATTTGACCCTTATTATACTGAATTATCGTCCGCTTAAAAAATGTAGTCTGCAAAGTAAATGAAATAAGCATTGCTTTAGTTCGTTGAAAACAAACAGAAAAATGAGATTCAGACATATTTGACCCTAGTAACACTCTGGGGAACTCATCATCTGTTCAGTATACAAACTGTTTGTAAATATTAAGGAAGCCACGCTCGGCGGGCTAAGGGTTGATCTGCATATCTGCGGAAAAATGCAACTGGAAAAAAACTGCCACCGGAAAAAATGCCACTGGAAAAAATGCCACCCTGATTTGGAAAAATGCCATTGGAATATATGCCACTGGAAGAAATGCCACCCTTTTTTCAAAATTATATTTTATCCTTTTTTTAAGGCCCCAAATAGGGGGCAAAGGTCCGGGGGCAAGTGTCCGGGGGTCAAATGTCCGTAAATCGAAATGCCGATATCATGAATATTTATTAAATTTATTTTTAAAATAGCTTATGTACTGAGGCTGATTTGGTGTTGGAACAAAACTATAGAGTTAGATTCAACATAAATTCATAAGCAAACAGAATACCCTGATCAGACGGTTTCTATAAGAGCCATCGTATCCGTGTCTACTCTGTTTGCAAGCACGTGAAAAGCGTCGATGCTCTCAGATTTTTTACTTCTGTTGCCGGGTCATGTCAGACGTGCGGATCTCTAGCTGAAGCGTAACCTAAAGTTTGGTTGTCGGTGGGTTTCAACCATTTCCCTGTTTAATATTTATGTCGGAAAAGATGACATCATGCTATTTATAAGTTGATTTTTATAATGGTGTAGGTACGCGGTCCATGACTTTTCTTGGTACTTGTAGAAAATGTAGAGTCAGATCTTATATAATTTCACAAGTAAACAGAGCTGGTCCCGATCATACGACTCCAATAGGCGCCTTCAGATCTTGGTCTACTCTGTTTGCAAAGGCATGGACATTGTTTATATATGGTAAAGGGATAAGCAAACAGAACAGACTCCTGGTCAAACAGCTTTTATTTAAGAAATCTGATCTGAGTCTTATCGTTTAAGAGTTTTAAATTAATAAACATAGTTTTATGAATTGTATAACTATGAAAACATTCTTGTAATTCTGTTACTTTTGCTGATTAACCCTTTCCCTGTTCAGTATTCATGTAAGAAATAATGATATCATGAATATTTATAAGCTAATGTTTTGAATGGCATTTGTAGACAAGATTGTTTTGATGTTGGTAGAAATTGTAGAGTCGGGCCTATTACAATTCCATAAATAAACTGAGTAGGCCCAGATCATGCGTATGATCTGGGACTACGCTGTTTGCAAATGCTTGAAAACACGTTTATATTAGAGAAGGTTTGTATTTTAAGGTGGAATGGCCCGTCATTGTTTAACTGTAGATTCCATTCATTATATAAGACCTAACTTAGCTATTTGATTTTGAATAATACACAGTGAAGACCCTGGTCAGATGGTTGCTTTTTGAGCCAACTTGTCTGGTTCTACAGTGTTCAAATGTCAGTAGTTTTATTTCCCGCATTTAACAATACAAACTGTTTGTTTTATATACTGAAAATGATTTGTGTTAGGCAGTTGGAGACTATATCATTATATTACTTACTCAACCTAAATACATGTATGCTGTAATTTACTAGCTAGACATAAGAAAATAGTAACGATCAAAGGTGCAAGATGGTCACTAAATCCCATAATTTCTCAGCAGGGGGCAAGGGTCAGTGTCACACATCTGCCATCTATCACCCACTGTCAACAAAGTTATGAATTATTACGCAACAGGAAAGCGTGTAATGAAACCGAACTACCTAACAATGTGCCAATTGTCTAAAGTTATGATTTGTTAAACAGTTTCCCGAAAAATAGAAGATAACTATGCTTTGACTAATTAGATCTATGGCTAAGCATAATTAAACCCTACCGATTAAAACCAGTTAGATTATTGCGAATTCTAGTTCTAAAGACAGTTTAGATTGATATGATCTAGATCTATACTAAAATACTTTTACTAGATCTGATATGGTACTTTACAGTAGCCAGAAAGAAGACATTTTACAACACATAAATGAACGCCGTGAGACTGTACATGTATACCTTAATATCTAGATCTTATTAAAACAAAACGAGATTTAAAATTCTAAATACTGTTGATCTAAATTATTCAACGCGTGTATCACAATAGCCCCTCACTACAAAAGCCCCTCTTGCAAAAGCCCCTCACCAAAATGGTCAAGGTTTACAAAAGCCCCTCACAAAAAACAATACTAACATTAATTGAACTTTAAGTGCTTTGTTAAGTGTACTTTTAAAAGGAGTGTTCTAATAACCTTACTTAACGAATCTTTATAAGCTTGTCATTGAGCAAACAGGGTAGATCCAGATCAGATTGCTCAGTATTTTGATTTTGGTCTACTCTGTTTGAAATTTAAGAAAGTTAAGGAATTAGAAAATGGAAAAAGTTTGTGTTTAAGTTAATTGGGGTAATATTATAATAATTTATAAATAATATGGCTAATATTACAGCATCCATAGCTATTGGATCTATATTAACTGTCACAAAGCAAACATGGTTGAACTAGATCATATAGCTTTAGATTTGATTTGGGTCTACCCTGTTTGAAATAAATATAAGGAATCTCCTCCTTGTGATCTACAATGTTTACTTTTATAAGTATAGAGTGTGCTAATTACCTTACTTAATGAATCTTTATAAACTGGTCATTCAGCAAACAGGGTAGATCCAGATAGCTGTAATTTTGATTTTGGTCCACTTTGTCCAAATATTTGAAGTATAATTATTAATTAACAAAAATAGTGGGGGGCTTTTGTAAGCCTTGGCCATTTTAGTGAGGGGCTTTTGATCGAGGGGCTTCTGTGGTGAGGGGCTTTTAGATGAGGAGCTTTTGTAGTAAAGGGCTTTTGAGTGTACCCCTATTCGACATATGAGGCATGTCCAACACATAAATAAGAATGTCTTCCATTTCAAAGAAAGGCCAGATCATGGGATCTTTTTTCCAAAGTTCAGCTGGTAATGTATAGGGCGTTCCTGAAGGCCGATTCATTCCAGCTTCTTGTTGTACATTGTATCTACCCTTCGATATACGGACATTTTCTCTCTAGGACATTTGTTCTCCTATTTGGGCATGGGAGGATATGGCTGACATTTGTCCCCTTCAAATTTTATTTTATTTTACTTGCTCTACTTGCTCGCAAAGGATAAAAAAGAAAATACCTACATTGTTCTAAAAACGGACGGTTGATTACACAGGAAATCGGTAATGCAGAAAGAGTACGGAGCTTTTTAAATTACTTCAATTCTGCAATTAGCTGTCATCTGTTTTAAACGATCGTCAAATCAACATTTTTAAGAATGGTTGTTTACAATCGCCGCCCCTTAACCGATAATCTTTCTAAACCGATATTGGAGCTACATGTATCCTGTGTTTAGTTACCACCTTTTTTAAATGACAGCCAATTCAACTGTTTTGAATTGTTATTTTACTTCGCTACACCGGTTTGAGAACCTCTCTAATCAGGTCATTTTCTCGGTATGGTCACAGGGTTCGTTTTATAAGGTTTTGCAGTAATTTTGTTATTCTCAGGGGCAGTTACATTTTAAACGCATCGAATATTAGACCACCGGCTTACTTTAAAACTAGAAATTGGCATTTAAATTAAGAAATATGCTTTTAAAAAGAAAGAAAGTTGGCGTACATGTATGAGAGATATATTTTGCTGTACGTATATATTAATAAATGATAACTACAGTATTACCTCTGCAAAGCAACACTCTGGGGGATATAAACTTCTGTATTGTCGTTGTAGAGAGGTTGTTGCTCATCGGAGTTACATGGCAAATCTCTCTCAAGAGACAACCCAGTAAGGAATACATGGGATCTTTTGAATACAAGTGGCCGCTTAATGCAGGACAAAATTACTTTATCCTGCATTAATCTGCCACCTGTCTTATAACAGACATTTTATTTGTACATGTATCGATGTAGAGAGGTTCCACTGTAAGTTTTGGGGATTCATTTAAAGTGTTGTTGAAAGGAGGTGTTTGCTGTAATCTGTACTGTATGCTATAAACCCCTTCACTGTCATTATGACGTAATAATCCACTAAAATAGTCACTGTCAAATCATTGTCTGCTTACATGTTTCATCTACTTTTCTTTAAAAAAAAATTATGATAGTTTTTACTTAATTCTTTCCTCCATAAATACTCCTTTCTACGCCTCTGTAAAAGTCACCTGTTGAAACCAATGTGATAAAAAGAGCATTTGCTCCTACACGTATAGGAGTATATGCTCTATTTAACACAATGGTTTCAAATTACAAAATTCTAAAAACAATAATTTTATCTACTTAATGCTCCTTTTCGGTAGATTTATTCAAAGAAGTTGGATCCAAATTGAGCCTACATGTATGGAGGAATGGGTCTTAGAAACTTTAATATAAGTGTCAAATGGTTTGGATCCTTATCAGACGCGGCGTCTGATCAGGATCCAAACTGTTTGCAAACATTAGAGTTTTCAAGTTTGACATGGAAGGGTTTAATAGTAAATACAACTTACAATGGGGAAATTGTGATCTATTTCTAGATAAGGAATAC
Organism: Azorinus chamasolen; assembly: GCA_963576725.1. Taxonomy (NCBI): domain Eukaryota; kingdom Metazoa; phylum Mollusca; class Bivalvia; order Cardiida; family Solecurtidae; genus Azorinus; species Azorinus chamasolen. The sequence continues at coordinate 21,277,740 of OY755246.1, read as the reverse complement.
GTCATGGAATTTAAGCAGGCGACACGTTGGTTTAGACATATCCGTTTAACGAAAGAATGTGGGTGTACGAGGTCCGTGGTTTGATAAACCATGTACATACTGTATACGCTTCTTTAATAACATTAATTAATTTAATTATGCCCCTTCACTCCCAGAATTCGGTTGCCATGACATTAACAACACTTTAGATCTAGACCAGACGTCCAATATCTCATTATCAAACCAGAACCAAAAACTGGTTTACATCTATTATCTACGTTTTTAGAAAAAAATGGATTATCTTTTTTAATCCATAGGATGCAGGTACATCATGGCAGTGAATCGATTGAGCAGAATCTAAACATGCAGTACATGTACATCAAGCAGAAAGACAAAACATGTACACAGGTACATTTGTACACAGTAAAATATTAAGCACAAGAGTAATAAAACAACCATACAAGTATTATTCGAATGGCTATTGAAACTGGTTAAAACGTACATTTAAGCTGCCGAACCAAGACTAAATAATGGAGAAAACTTCTAACTTTACAACTCACCTGGCTGAATTGATATTAGATGTATTAGTAAATAAAATCCCTCAATTCTTTCGTCTGCCAGAACAATATTTATATACATGTAGATCTATACAGAAATCATAAGAAGACCAGTCAGGACTATTCTCATAACAGAATCAATAGGTTTTGTTGGTCGTTTCCAGTAGATTTCTGATAATTAAAATTTACACTGATGTGAAACTGAAAACAAAATCGATTGGGAATTAGAATTGGAACCTAAAAGATAGAGTCGAAATGAAGATGAATTCACTAACAATGTGCACAAACGTATGCAAACCTGATACAAGTTATACAACCTAGTAACTTATTGTGTGTGTGTTTTGTGTTTAACGGGTGTTCCGTGTTTCTATATAAAACATCTTACGTATTGAACAACAAATAATTGAAATAGAAAGCATACTAGAATATCGCACCCATATTATGCAGAAACGAATCAGACAATTCACGGACAGGTTATATTCCAGTACAATCAAACGCGCCAAAAATAATGGATGAATTAATTTGTGTTTGCCGAATGCAGAACAGTTTCGGTTTGGAATTAGTCTAAACGAACCATTTCTCGAGTGTTTTATTTCATACATTTCATATCAATTTTGCAAAATGTGGATGTATATACATGTAAAGAGAAAGATAAGCCGTGAAAATGGATATAAAAGGATGAAAAGGATATAAATATCAATCCAGGTAATGTCAAGCGCGATCCGCAGTAGTACACAGTGGTCCACGATGATACCACCGCGACCTGCGGTGATAACGATCGCGCCCGGCGACGAGTGCCCCTACGGAGGGACCAGCGCGGACCCATCACAACCCGCGCTCGATTGCGGAAGACCGCATATCAGCGCGGACAAAAATACCCGTGTCCGCGTTGGATAAAATTGCGATGGGCCGCGGAAAACAAAAAGTCCGCGGGGCTTGTACTGTATGGTAGGCACTTTTACGACTAAGAAAAGCTGAAAATTGTGTATTTATAACGAAATAGCAATTGCCATAGCTTAAGGATCACCTTTATTAATTAAAAGAGTAGAAATAATTCAAAGATGTTGTACAGGATATCATTTCTAAACGTCGGTTATGATTGTTTCAAGTAGAAGCAGTTCCACACGGTTTTGAATGAAAAAGAGTAAAGTCAAGCAGGAAAAGACACACACAAAACGCACCCATCACCAAAACATCGATAGAAAGCAAGTAACACACACAGAGGAGATGGAAAAATTAAACACGAACAAACGCACAAGTACAAAAACACCAGACCAACACCAATTTAAGGGTGAACATACACAAATACGCATACGCATGAGATGGAAACTATAAACCTCAACAAAAACAAAGACACCAAACAAACAAAAACAGGGTGACAATGAGAGTACCGCCCTGGAACGGTCAGTGGCAAATCCCACACTGGAAGTTTAAACCGGTTTACGGACGTCCTAACCCCACACTTATCTCAGAGCCATCCTATCTAAACAAACATAATATACGTCTGTACGTTTAGCTAGAATATTGAATCAAACCATTTTCGGAGATACACTCTCTACGACAAAGGCAAGGGATACAACAAATGTAAACTTCATAACGTAAGCTTGCATCTTTTCAGAAATATATACACATATCAAAAAACAGAACCTGTCTTAACCCATTACCTCATAGGCCATTTTTAGATACAACATTTTTGAATAAATCTGTCGAAAAGGAGCATTAGCTAGAGAAAATCAAAAAATAGAATTTTGTAGTTTGAAGCAATTGTGATAAATAGAGCATTTGCTCCTATAGGATCAAATGCTCTATATATCACAGTGGTTTATCAAAAGTCGTTAATACTCTGACCTCAGAATAGCCATCGAGTACATGTCCGCGATGTCAAGTTCATTCTTTTTTAAACAAAACAGTTGTACATATTTAGTATCCACTAGTATTTATATCTTCTTGCGATTTATTTTTTAAAACATGTCGGCGTAGAAATGTTTCATATATTTTTCCCGTACTTTTAAATTATGACGTCATTTAAATGATGACGTCGCTTGTTTACCTCTAACGTTTATTTTAAAATCATTTCATTTTGGCAGACATCGTTATTAATGTTGGGAAGTTGTCTGGAGAGGGAATTTTATTTACATTTTGACTTTGGTGAAAGTGGGATAAGGGCGAGGTTGGGTACCCGTAAACCAGGTTTAAGCCCCCAGTAGCTGGTTTTGGCTACTGACCATTCCAAGGCGGTACTCCTACTTTCAGCCTATGGTCAACTTTGTTGTTTAATATGCTTAATGTTTAATGTTTTCGTCTTGATATACGTCCTGTTATGTTTTGTCTTGTGGCTATACCGTTTCTTGTTTGATGGTGTTTGGTGCGGTGTCATTTCGTATGTGGCTCTCCCTCTTTGACTATTTTTCCATATATACTACATGTCTGGTTGGCAACCATTTTACAGTTGGTAAGCACGCTGCTCCCTATTCACGTACGCAGACAGCAAAGGTTTAGGACTATATGAAGACGCCCTCTTTTGTTTTGTCGTACCCTTTGCTTATTTCTATACAGTTACTCTGGTTACAGCTTAATCATAAGCTAGCGATAAGCGAAACTAGTTTATTTCACTTAAATATGTCTCCGTTCTACATGCACGTTACCACTGTATTTGCCATCGCGGTTGTTGTAAATTAGTCAGAGATTGGGTACGTTTACTTACACTGTTTGTCTTTTAGGCTGGAGATGGAACAAGTGTGAGGTTGGACGCCCCTAAATCGGTTTAATCGGTGCTGGAGGCATGAGCAGTGTTGCACTTTCAATTACTGCTCATGAACAGACTCAATAAAACCGAGTCTGCAATTTTCTCTTTTTGTGTTGCAATGTTTGCTTTCGGGGGATCACCTCCCTTCAGAATTTAAATCCCAGTGACTATTATCTCTGACCATTCCACGACAGTACTTCCATCTTCCCCCTATTGTCTGTTTTGTCGTTTTGCGTGTCTTTGTGTTTTGATGTACTCTTGCTGTTTTTTGTCGTAGTGCTGGTTAGGTGGTTGTTTGTTCTGAATGTGGTGTTTCTTGCATGACTCATTATTGTACTTTTATTTTCTGTCGATCTTATTGTATTGGTTGGTCTTGAGTGTTGCTTTTCCTGCTTGACTCTACTAATTTATCATTGATAAATTGCTTAAAGAAATTCCAATTGTTTGATGCATATGTTTGTCGGGATGATCCTTAATAGTCAGACTTGAAATATACAAAATACATATACTTCATATTTTATGATTGAATAGGATACATAGCAATTTAGACGTTCAGTTTTGAAACAGCGACGTGAAGCAGATAAAACTGCCTGTCCATGTCCTGTCCCGATTATGTTTAAATAGAATGAAATAATTGGTATTGTGTGTATTATTGTTATTTTGGATGAAAAAGAAGTTAATGAAAAAGTAGTAAAGTCAAGCAGGAAAAGGCACACACAAAACGCCACCATCACTAAAACATCGAAAGAAAGCAATTTATACACATACACACACACTCTAACACACACAGAGGAGATGGAAATATTGAACACGAACAAACGCACATGTACAAATACACCAGACCAACACAAGGGCGAACACACACACACGAGACGAAAACCACAAACCCAAACAAACACACAAGTACAGACACCAAACAATCAAAAGCAAGGGTAGTCGTGTGGCTAACGCGCTCGACTACAATACCAGGGGTCACGGGCTCGATAACCCGCCGTACCACGTCCTTCGGACGAGACTATAAGCTGAGGTCCGATGTATCAGTGCTTTACACTGGGCATCTAAAAGAACCAGAGAAACTCAGTCGATAATAAGAGTAGGGCATCGCACCCGGGTTTCTCTGTATCCTCTCCCCTCTCTCTGGGGCGTCCAATTAGCCCATAGTGAGCACAAACGGACGTTAATAAACACAAATAAACAACATATAAGACAGTAATCACGGCACATAATGTAAAACAAAGCATAACAACTGTGAAAGTCCGTCAAATATGTACTCAATGACTTTGCTGAAGTCAGAGCACATGCAGGGAAACCGTTAAGGGCACGACAGAGAAAAGGTAATACATGAGTCTGGTAAGCTGATCCCATTTCTGGGTTTAAGAGTATACCATCATAGAGTACTACCCTTGGCCTGTCATCGTGCAAGCAAAGAGGGAAGCGTAGCGACCGATTGTAAAGGGGTCGATAACCAAACATGCAGTAACGTCCGTAAATTGCAGTTGTATTTACTAATGAGGGGTAAATTTAGATCATAAAATTTTGAAAAAGCTTTCCGAATTTTATGATATATGTAGCTTTGCTTAAGAAGTTTATGAGTTATAACTAAATTACGACTATTAAAATCTAGCAAAGAACAGGTTCGGGCAATGCGAATAAGTTTTGAAATGTAAACCCCATAAGATGTATACCGGAGAACATTTCCATCTAGAGAAGGATAATTAACAATTTTGATATCGAAATCTTCCCTTTTATCGTAAATATTAGACGAAACTTTATCATTAGTGATGGAAAGATTCAAATCTAAAAAGGAAACCTGAATGTCGGATCGATTCGCCTTGTTCAAAGTAGATTCTTTTAGATTCAAAGTAGATTCTTTTAGATCAATAGAAGAAACCATATTTTCAAAATAAGGATTATCCAAATTCAAGATATCTAACGTCTAAATACCGTTTTATTAGAAGCACTAACAATGTCAAATTGTGTATCAGGTCTTAAGCTAAGTATGCAATCCCTGTCATAGCAATATAAAAACAAATCTGCAACAAGAGGGGCACAATTTATTCCCATAGGTATACCAACATCTTGACGATATATGGCATCCCCATAGCGCACAAATATGTTATCTAAAAGAAATGTTAAAGATCTACATTGTGTAATTTTTAACTTCGGAATTCGAAAAGAATGAACGTTGAACATTACAAGCAAGGAACATTTTATTTTCTCTGGCAATGGGGTTTTCTATTAATTTAATCAGTTTATTCTTTATAAGATGGTGAGGTAGAGTAGTATAGAGTGTAGAGAAATCAAAAGAGCTCAATGAAGTAAAGTTGTACTGTTCATTTTCAAGTTTAGTTAAAATATCACTTGAAGGTTTTATGGACCAAAAACATTAATACCAGAATTGTCATATATTGTATCACAGTAACGTTTAACATGTTTTTGATAGTAGTAAGACACGACGTTAAAAGGCATGCAGGCAAAGTCACATACAAGATGCAACTACCACCAAAACATCGATAGATAGCATGTCACACACACACACACACACACACACAACTAAACACCCAAACACACGCAAGTACACGAGATGAACTAAGAAAACATTAACAAACACACAAGTACTAGAGATAAACATTCCAAACAGGTCGATGGTATACTCTGAAACTCAGAAACGGGATTAGCTTACTAGACTCGCGTGTTTTACATTTTCCCTGCTGTGCCCTGAACTGCTTCCCTGGAGTTGCTCTGACTTCAGCAAAGTCATTGAGTACATATTTGACGGATTTTTCACTGTTGTTATGCCAAATTTTGCATATTGCCATGTGTTTACCGTCTTCTTTGTTGTGGGAAAGTCCGGCGAGGATACCTTTATTTACACTATGTGTTAAGCTAGGGTGACTTTGAGATAAGTGTGAGGTTAGGACGTCCGTAAACCGGTTTAAACCCCCAGTGGTGGTTTTGCCACTGACGGTTCTAAGGCGGTACTCTCTTTGTCACCCTTACTTTTGTTAGTCTTGTGTCTTTGTTCATGTGCTTTCGTTCATGTTTGGAATGTTTGTTACTAGTACTTGTGTGTTTGTTAAGGTTTTCTGTGTTCTTAGCACAAGTACAAAGACACAAGACAGACACAAGACAAACAAAAGTAAGGGTGACAAAGAGAGTACCGCCTTGGAACGGTCGGTGGCAAATCACCACTGCGGGTTTAAATTTGAAAGCATCATAGTAGAAATACATATGGAGCAATTGTATAAGCAGGACTGCAGCTATTAGTTTCATTATGACTTTTATTATGACAAGCAACGAAGTAGATCACATTTCAATATTAGGTATATGAAACGAACGCATATCAAAGATTTAGTAGCATGCATATATATTTGCAAAAATGTGCTACACTGCCGACAATTAGCTTGTGTTTATCGTTAACCAACGAAATGAGGACATATCACTTTTTCAAAAGAAGCCAGTTCCCACTTGATGGTAGACTAACAAATGTGTACATAGAATTGTACATCATGATAGCCACGATAAAAGACCTGTCAATATACCGGTGTGGTTAAGAGCTTTGCTATAAAAGTACATGTAAGAGTCATGCAAGAAACACCGCACACAAAACACACAACCGCCCTAAAGCACCACGACGACAAACAGCAAATGTACATGTATATAAAGGACACAAAGAGACACACAAAGACAAAACAAACATACAATAGGGTGAAGATGGAAGTACCGCCTTGGAACGGTCAGTTTGGTCGAGAAAAAGTATTTTCAGTGTTAACAAAGTAGAAACTGATGGCATCTAGGACTGCCTCATAATAACCCATTGGGTTTAATAAATATGGACCAGATACTATAAAACTGTGACTGACCTTGACCTTGAGAAAATAGGTATAGTGTATCATGTTAATAACATTTTGTTAATCAAAAACATCCTTGTTGAGTAAACATGACATTTTCTGACTTTTTGCCTGACATTGTTCCCTTGACGCTGGGCTAGCGCAGCAGAAACATATATAGTGATTATCGTAACAGTTACACAAAAGTTAATGAACTCAATGATGAGATATAGGAAATATGGAACGGACACGATACCAACTTTCAATGACAGACGGACGAACGGATTATTATAATTACTAAACTTTAGCTTTTATAAGCAATTGACAGTGTTTCATTTTTCAAACATCATTCGCCCTAAAGAATGTTATTTCTATAGCGCTGAACACAATACTCAGTAGGTAATAATCTGCATGATATTGATATTATTTAATTTATTTTATTTTCAGGTCAAACACATCCTTTAGGCAAGATGTCATACTGTACAAACCGAGAGTGTCCGATCTTCAGCAAAAAAAGATGTATCTACTACAAGTGATGAAAGAATAACGCTGATACATCAAAACAAGTTTATATCTCTCAACAATCAAATTTTGTAGTCTCTGATTTCACTGAATCGATGGATGTGACAATTCGTAACCTTTGTCTGCTATTAAATAACAATCATCTACAATTTTTTAACATACTTCTGATTATTCAAGCTTAGAGAAACGTTTGACTAAGTTTCAAATAGCTCAATTCAAGACGAGACGCAAAATTACCCGATATCTCATCCAAGCTGTATGAAAATGCGAGTAAAATCGTGTTTGGCATGATAAAGGGTTCAGACAGGCCAATGGGGAATTTTCTTCATAGATTATGTCAATAAAATAACTGAAACCCCAAAACATAAATAAACAGGGTCGACATATTCGAGGGAGTTCTAACAGTGTGTACCCAAAACCAAATGCAGCATTGAAAACAGATCTACATATTTTATACATATATACAGGGTGTCCCAAAACGAATGGATCCCTGGATCAAATGTATATCTTATCCAATGTTATCGGACACATTAAATGTAAATATTTACTTCTGTAGATATGTCATTTGCGCATATTTCTGCCAAATTTCTCTTATAGATATACATTGGTTTTAAAGAGGAAGTCCCTACAATGATCGCATATTTTCAATAATATCATAAAACTTGGTATTTGTTATGCTCTATCATTATTATGAATGTTCCCAAATTGAACTTATATCGGAAAATGCCCATGTGATACAAATAAACCGATTTCATCCGCGTTTTGCCGATGATCACCCGATCCTTCCATTGTTTACGTAATAGGTTTCTTGGAAGTGGTCGGAGAATCGCGAATAGGGCGAACAGTCACGAAACTAAGACCCAACCCCAATGGAACTGAAACATCGGGGAGTAAATCGGGATCGGCGATATCAAACACATGGATGTTTTGTCACTATACACGGTAATTGAATGGGTTTTGTTGCGATATACTACTTTTCAGCATATAAACATATGTGCTTTGTTTATTTTAAGTGTTTTTGAAACGCGTCAAATGTAGGGACATCCCCTTTAAAGATATGAGTATTTTAATGAATGCACCTAATCTCTGTTTTAAAATGATATGCGTACTTTGCATAGTCCATGCCTATATCAAGTTAAAAACGAAGTTTTGGATGTTTTCGTTTAAATACTGATATCTTAAACGCCGATATCTTAAACGCCAATGAAAATGTTTAGTCAAAATTTAGACAATATATGGCAAAATGGTGTCTCTACTAAGTTACATGTATATACATTTAATTTAAGTTAGCAATATTGACGGAAATGGGATAAATTGCACATCTAAATACAGGGTTCCGTTTTGGGGGGACACCTTGTATATATCCTTATTTACAATCGACCTTTCTTTCAATGTGTAAGATAGATCAGACTCTGATCATGATCATGTTTTACATGGGTCGCTATTGTTTGCAATGCATGGGATATTATCTAATCGTTGCTGTGCTTTAGGTTTCGCCGGATGAGTGCCTTAAAAAGAGTAAGATCTGCACACACCTGCATCTGACAGCTTATTAAGACACCCCCATTTATAATGGGGAGACATATTCTTTTTGGTCGAGTTGTCCGTCCGTCTGTCCGTCCGTCCGTCTGCCTGTCACACACGTGTCCACTCAATGTCTCTCACAAATATGGAAGGATTTCAACATGCTTTGGCACAAATGTTCGACTCAACAAGACCATGTGCAGAGTATTCGATTCAAGCACGTGTGTCAAAGGTCAAGGTCACAATTCAAGGTCAAATGTTTTAGCCATACCCTTCGTGTCCGCTCCATATCTCTTACACCCTTGGGAGGATTTCAAAATGCTGTGGTACAAATGTTATCCATAACAAGGCGATGTCACAATTCAAGGTCATGTTTACAATTCAAGGTCAATTATTCACTTTTTCTTGTCCGGACGATAACTCCTACGTGGACAATGCCATTTGATTGAAACTTCATACATTGACAGAGCATGACGAGAGACAGTTTCATGTATAAGGGTCGTAACCCTAGTTTCAACCCCTTTGGAGTTATTGCCCTTTTTACATGTTTCTTTGTGCAATCAATAACTCCTGCTCTATTGATGCTATTGGAATGGCATTTCATGTATGGAAAGGGCATGATGGAAGAAAGTGTTATGCATAAGTATCATAATTCTGGCTTAGGTAATACTCGAGTTATTCCCTCCCATTTTCTGCAGAGTTATGGGACTTTGAGTTTTTACACAGAAATTTTGTTTGCAGGGTTTCTACAAAACCGTTTATTTGATATTTATTAAAGTTCATAGGATTGGTTAGCGCCATGCCTAATTGTGCGTATCGTATTCCTTTTCGGTTTGATGACTTTCTGGAGTTTCGTGGGTCTTTGAATTTTTTATATGGAAAATTTTGTTCGCAGGGTTTCTCAAATTTGTTTTATTGGATTTTCATGAAACTTCATAAGATTGGTCAGCACCATGCCTAGTTGTGCAGAGTGTTTTCCTTTTCCGGTTCTGTGATTTTCTGCAGAGATATGGGACTTTGGAAATGTCGTCCACACGCTGGGGGAGACATCAGTTTTTGTATCTACTTCCAGTTTTCAGTTTTGATTTACAAAAATCACTAAAGAGAACTTTCAAATGAAATGTTGTTTGTTTGGGCAGATGTGCTTCACGAAGTTAGAATTGTTTTGGGCTTCATGCAGGACAAAGGATGTGGAATTGTCTGCACTTTCCTCAATCGGTGTTTTCGCGCTTAAACAACGTCACCTGTGTATATTCTGATCTGATGCAATTGTAACTACGATATTGCCTTATTCCGACAGCAGAGTGCCAGAGTGCCGGCAGTCAGTGGAGCATTGATTGTAGTGTTTATCAACATCAAAGATCAAATTTAAAGTTAAACTAGATCAGCGTTGTTACATCAGTATTGGTCTAAATTGGTCTGTTCCAGAATTCACTATGTATCTAAATTATACTAAGTGAAAAGCGAGTTATCCTGGATAATCTTAAATACATTCCGACCAGTCTAGGACTACTACATTTTTAAACGACGAAGATGAAGATATTTTCCAAAGTACATTAGAACCATAGCACATCAATATATGTCTTTATAAGCAGATGGAAGTTCCAGTATGGGTTTTCTGCATAAACATTGCCCTGTATTAAGCTACCATGTGACTTTAAGGCTCATTATTATACCTCTTTCTGGTGCTCACGTTAGGAGATGTTTTATTGTATACTGAAGTAGACATAGACAGTGGATTTATTAAAATGTGTTATGTTTTATTGTCTTCTTGTTCTATAGATTATGTCATTTGAAGGGCTGGTGAACAGAATAGAATATGGCCAAAATTACAAAATCCCTTGTCATCCCCAGCCGAAGGCGGTGACATATAGTTTTGACATTGTCCGTCCGTATGTCTATCCGTCCGTGCGTCCATCTATCCGTATGTTCCGGAGTCATATCTGAGAAGCCGTTTGGAGTTTTTATTGAAAAATGTGTTCATGATATTGATGATCATTGATGTTGATCGATGACATTAATGGAAAAGTAGTAAAGTCAAGCAGGCAAAGTCACATACAAGACGCAACCACCACCAAAACACCGATAGACAGCATGACACACATACACACACAACCACACACCCAAACGCACACTCACACACGAGATGAACACAGAAAACAACAACAGACACACAAGAACCAGAGACAAACACTCCACACATGAACAAAATCACAAGCACAAAGACGCAAGGCAAACAAAAGGGAGGATGACAAAGAGAGTACCGCCGTGGCGCGGTCCGTAGCAAAACACCACTGGGGTTTAAACCGGTTTACGGACGTCCTACATGACAACATGTAAAACATAGTATAATAACTGTGACAATCCGTCAAATATGTACTCAATGACTTTGCTGAAGTCAGAGCACCTGCAGGTAAGCCGTTAAGGGCACGACAGGGACAGTAATACATGAGTCTGGTAAGCTCATCCCGTATCTGAGTTTAAGAATATACCATCATAGAGCACTACCTTCGGCCTGTCATCGCGTAAGCAAAGAGGGAAGCGTAGCTACCGACTGTAAAAGGGTCGATAACCAAACATGCAGTGCGTTGCAATATAATGGGATCATACCCTTTCTTCTTAAAGGTTTTAATGCGTTTTATAAACAAATCATGAAAAGTTTGTAGATAACATCCCCATAAAAGTCGGATTGAGAAATGCCTTGTTGCAGTAACATCCGTAGATTACAATTATATTTACTAATGAGTGGTAAATTTCGATAATAAAATTTAGAAAACGTTTTCCGAAGTTTGTGACATCTGTAACCTTGCTTAAGAAGTTTATCAGTTATAACTAAATTACAACTGTTAAAATCTTCAAGCAAAGAACAGGCTCGGACAAACCGAATAAGTTGAGAAATATAAACCCCATAAGATGTAGAACGGGGAACATCTCCATCTAGAAAGGGATAATTAACAATTTTAAGTTTTATTAAAAGCATTAACAATATCGGCCTGTATATCAGGTTTTTAGCTAAATGGAAAAGTAGTAAAGTCAAGCAGGCAAAGCCACATACAAGACGCAACCACCACCAAAACACCGATAGACAGCAGGACACACATACACACACACAACCACACACCCAAACGCACACTCACACACGAGATGAACACAGAAAATACCAAAAGACACACAAGAACCAGAGACAAACGTTCCACACATGAACAAAATCACAAGCACAAAGACGCAAGGCAAACAAAAGGAAGGGTGACAAAGAGAGTACCGCCTTGGCACGGTCAGTAGCAAAAACACCACTGGGGTTTAAACAGGTTTACGGACGTCCTAACCTCACACTTCTCTCAAAGTCACCCTAGCTTTACAAATAGTGTAAATAAAGGTATCCCCGCTGGACTTAAGCATAAAATCCCTCTCATAGCAATACAAAAACAAATCTGCAACAAGAGGGGCACAATTTGTACCCATGGGTATACCAACAACTTGACGATATATGGTACCCCCATAACGCACAAATATATTATCTAAAAGAAAGGTAAGAGATCTACAAACATCAAGGCAAGTCCACATTATGTAATGTTCAACATAGGTTTTTGTCAAACCTTTACTCCATGAATACTCATGTAAGAAGTAATGACACCGTAAACACCAATTAGATTAATTTTCATACTAGCACATAGACACGGGAATCTTTGGACATGACAGTAAATGTAGATTCATATCTATATTGTATCGTAAGCAATCAGTGCAGACTCTGATCAGAAGACTCATACACGAACCGTCTGATCTGGGTCTTCTCTGTTTGCAAAGGCGTGAAAAGGTGTATTTATGTATTAAAGAATTGACCCTAATAAACACAATCGACAACGAAAGTAATGATTACAGCGACATAACAGTGACCAGGAAATCGAGCTATTTATATAAGGTAATATACGTATTCTGAAAGTTAGTGGTCGTTTAAAGGCAAAAGTAGCGGTACCAAAAGAGAAGATTGCAGATTTGGTTTTATTGAGTCTGTTCATGAGTAGTAATTAAAAGTGCAACACTACATACGCCCCCTGGGCACCGGCTTAAGCAGTATTCAATTTTAAAAAACTTCTACCATCAAAACTAATGGTCCTGAAGTACCAGAAATTGTAACAGCACTGAGAATGAAGTACGGGGCGACTTTTGACAGCCGCCACACAAGTACTTAACACCACTTCTTTATGGGTGCTTCATATTGTGTGTAAGAACAAGTTTTAATGCATTGCATTCCGTGGGCTAACATGACATAGTTCGACTGTTTGGTTGGCATACCATGCAGTGACCTACTGTTGTTGATAATCGCGTTTACCTAGTATGATAGATAATGTCGCTATAGCGTGTTCGTAGGGCATTTAAAAAGCACTTCGTTCAGATTTGGCCACTATTCATCGGCTGTCTTGAATGACTGTTTATTTCGTTTGACATACTGAATTCTCAGTATTATTATACATTATGGTCCTTCGCAATAATCATGTTTTAGTTATGAAACTTAAATATCGCTTACGCCGGTGCCAGGATGTGCGAGTATTGTTGCACCTTTCATAACTATTCATGAATAGATTCAATAAAACCGAGGCATTAATTGTTCCTATTAACATTGGGTCTTTGCTGTCGAAGGGTCTCTTACTTTTAGAATTATTGTGAGGTTTTGCAGTGTCTTTATCAGTCTATATGAGAACACGTTGTAGCAGCAATACAAGTGGTCCTGAAAATACATAGATAAATATCCGAAAAATAATCTCTATATTATTGAATAAGAAATAGGTAAACTTCAAATAATTGGCATTGACTATTTAAATGTCCCCACTTCTGTGGTTCCAACTGATTGCATGATTATAAACATTACCTATAAACATTAATCATACAGTGACTGGTTGTGCAGTATTATACTGTAAAGATGTTAAGCTTTATTACTATTAATTATAAATTAAAACAGATAAATAGCCATTTAACGCAGCCAATGGGTAGTCGCCAAAACTAAACGTAGATTGCACCGCTCTTAAAACCCAAGTCAGGTAGGACATTAGGCAATGAAACACGAAAGTCCACAGCAACATCAGAAGCAATCCAACTTAAAACCGTATAAAATAATGTCTTTCAAAACATTGAATGATTCACAATAATATCTCGACACCATCTTTACCAAATATCCGCTAAAAAGTATAATTCCTAACGACAATGTAAATGAATTACAATGACAAACTCCCATTTTCCAAAATAATTTGCCGCCAAATAATCAAAACGGATATAGATAACACGACTGCGATTAAACTGATCAGAACTGAATATCCACTGTCACTGATAAGTTGTATTTCAATACTTACTTTATAATACTTTCAGAATGTATAGCCTACACACTTTCTTCTGAAGCATATATATTATTAGAGACATGTGACACAGGTATTAACTATTATTCCCAAACACTGACAGTGTAAATATTAAAAACAAAACGAAACGTTATATTTTACCTTCATACTGGCAGATAGTTCCCCTTCATATACTTCGAACATAAAATATATGTGTGGTCCAACATAACGTTACTAGATGATCCCGATTCTTTGAATACCGATCTTATTGTCATCAAATATACATTCTAAGACAGGAAACGTTTTTGTCCCGGGATTCATTAATAAAACGGTATCCCACAAATATCTGCATGTGACACTGTTGTCAATAGACATGGCAGAACATTAACTGATTGTCCAAAGTCTTATGGCGTCTATATTGTAAGTAGAGAGTTGGAAACGATATGTCATTTTACTTGTGCAAATTGCTTGTGCCATCAGTGCTGTCGATTATATGCTGATATTAAACGACGAGCTTGCAATGCAATTTACCACTGTATTTGCCATCGCGGTTATAGATTTGTCAGAGAGGGGATTCATTTATTTATACTGTCTTTTAGGGTGTAGATGGAATAAGTTTGAGGTTAGGCGTCCCATAACCGGTTTAAACCACCAGGCCAGTGACTATAGTCACTGACCGTTCCAAGGCGGTATTTGACTCATACATGTTCATTTGATAGACTTCAATATTTTACTAGTTGCACCATTTCTCACAAGCGGCAATGGTAAGTGCATAATTCGCATCAGGACCTTTATTATGCGTATACTAACATAGAAAAGTGGATCCTTTAAAGATTCGTCTATTGATGGTCTGAAAAAAATAATCTCATTTAAATAATGGTACAGTGTTCGATAAATGTATCGATAAAATAAATTAGCAACTTGATAGTTTACTAGTGTCTGCATTGTATAACATGCGTTGAGATGTTATAAAAGCAAACGTCCAGAACGCATAACATTTATAGCCAAACAGTTCGTTTGATACTATATCCTAAAACGAACAGAAACCTGGCAGGAGATACTTGATATATATCTAAATAACTATTTAGAGATAGACAAAAACAGAAATATTGATTGACAAAACATTAGCTGATTGAAAGTAAATGTAAGAGTCATTATGGAAAATACAAACCAATAAAAACCCTTATAAGGCGCGTTTTATTGCCAACTCTAGCTGTTGTACCACTACTAAAATATCTAAACTTTTGACGTCCTGTCTTACTACGATCACGTTACTGTGATAAAATATATGAACATTCTGGTATTAATGTTTTTTGGTCCATCAAAAAAATTCAAATGAATGACGAAACTTGAAAATGAACAGTATAACATTTCTTCACTGAGCTCTTATGATTTCTCTACACTCTATACTACTCTACCTTACCATCTTATAAAGGATAAACTGATTAAATTAATAGAAAAACCCTTTGCCAGAGAAAACAAAATGTTCATTGCTTGTAATGTTCAACGTTCATTCTTTTTAAATTCAGAAGTTGAACATTACACAATGTGGACTAGTCTTGATGTTTGTAGATCTCTTACCTTTCTTTTAGATAATATATTTGTGCGTTATGGGGGTACCATATATCGTCTTGTTGCAGATTTGTTTTTGTATTGCTATGAGAGGGATTTTATGCTTAGCTTAAAACCTGATACACAGACCGATATTGTTAATGCTTTTAATAAAACTTCAAGGTATTTAGACGATATTTTGAATTTAGATAATCCTTATTTTGAAACTATGATTTATTCAATTTACCGAAAAGAACTGTCTTTAAACAAAGCGAATCAATCTGACATTATAGCTTCATTTTTTAGATTTGAATCTTTCAATTAGAAATGATAAAGTTTCGTCCAAAATATACGATAAAAGAGAAAAATTTAATTTTAATATTGTTAATTATCCTTTTCTAGATGGAGATGTGTCCCGTTCTACATCTTATAGGGTTTATATTTCTCAACTTATTCGGTTTGTCCAAGCCTGTTCTTTGCTTGAAGAATTTAACAGTCGTAATTTAGTTATAACTGATAAACTTCTTAAGCAAGGTTACAGATATCACAAACTTTGGAAAACGTTTTCTAAATTTTATTATCGAAATTTACCACTCATTAGTAAATATAATTGCAATCTACGGACGTTACTTCAACAAGGCATTTCTCAACCAGACTTTTATGGGGATGTTATCTACAAACTTAGGAAAATTCGGGGTCATATCCATTTTCATGTGTTTATAAAACGCATTAAAACCTTTAAGAAGAATGATTATTATCCTTTTATATTGCAACGCACTGCATGTTTGGTTATCGACCCTTTTACAGTGGTAGCGACGCTTCCCTCTTTATTTGCGCGATGACAGGCCGAGGGTAGTACTCTATGATGGTATACTCTTAAACTCGGATACGGGATGAGCTTATCAGACTCAAGTATTACTTTTTCCCTGTCGTGCCCTTAACGGCTTCCCTGCAGGTGCTCTGACTTCAGCAATGTCATTGAGTACATATTTGAAGGATTTCTCATGCTATGTTTTACATATTGTTGTGTGTTTACCGTCTTCTTTTTGTGGGTAAGTCCGGCGGGGATACTTTTATTTACAATATTTGTAAAGTTAGGGTGACTTTGAAGAAAGTGTGAGGTTTGGACGTCCGTAACCCGGTTTAAAACCCAAGTGGTAAACACGGTACTCTCTTTGTCACCCTTGCCCTTATTTGTATTGTCTTTGTACTTGTGCTTTTGGTCATGTGTGGAATGTTTATCTCTAGTCATTGTGTTTATTGGTGTTTTCTGTGTTCATCTCGTGTATGTGCGTTTGTTTGGGTGTGTAGTTGTGTGGGTGTGTCATGCTATCTATCGGTGTTTTGGTGGTGGTTGCGTCTTGTATGTGGCTTTGCCTGCTTGGCTTTACTACCTTTTTATTACAAGCGTTAGTTCGAGCAGATGGTAAATACCATATTCCATGTATCATGATGGAACTGATTTGTTAGCGTCTGCTATATATCCTTACATGTTATTGGAGTATCTTCTCTTAACAACGAAAACGAGATGTTTTGTTTTATGAATTTAATATAAATATTAAAAAAATAACTGCACAATGGGCCGACTTTTGTATGAATACTAACTTATTAGGTTAAATGTTGGGCATTAGTTGTTTACAGAGCTCATAAACGGACACCACTATGTTTCAGACTTGACGTATGTTTTCAATATGTCTATGCGCTGCCCATGGATAGAAAAAGGGTTTGAAAATATAGAGAAAGCAAATACACATTATCAAACATTACCCCACTGTAAACATTATCAAACATTACACCACTGTAAACATTATCAAACATTACCCTATGGTAAACATTATCAAACATTAGACTACTTTAAACATTATCAAACATTACCCTACTATAAACATTATCAAACATTACACTACTGTGAACATTAGCAAACATTACCCTACTGTCAACATCAAACATTACACTACTGTAAACATTATCAAACGTTATCTTACTATAAACATTATCAAACATTACCCTACTGTAAGCATTATCAAACATTACCCATTATAAACATTTTCAAACATTGCCTTACTGTAAATATTATCAAACATTACCCTACTGTAAACATTATCAAACATTACCCTACTATAAACATTATCAAACATTCCCTACTGTAAACATTATCAAACAATACCCTACTGTAAAATTTATTAAAAATTACACTACTATCTGCTTCAACCCCCAATCTGTCCAATTGTTTTACCTCTGATTCTTTAAATATTTCGCTGCCAATGTCGCATCTGTGATTACCTATGCAAACAGTTTCGATCCAGATGAGACGCCGACGCGGCGTCTCATAAGGATCCAAACTATTTCTTACTGTTACTGCTTTGTGAAACAAACATCAAGAAAATTATAGCAGACGACACGTTTTGGCAGCGAACGAGTTAAGAGTTTAAACGAGTTTATTAAAGGAGTGCCAAACAAGCGGTATACTGATGATTCTTTCAGTAACTGCTGGTATACTGACGATTCGTTTAGTATCTGGTATACTGATGATACGTTCAGTAACTAGATGTGCTATGTCGATTCAGATTGTTTCCAAACAAATCATAATTTAGGGGATAGTAATCAATCTATTATGTTCAGCTATCTACATTGTAGCAAAAATGCAGCTGAACACTCGACTGTTTACCCTTTTAGATTGTTAGTTCCAAAATCAAAAACAAAATGGTAATGTTTTATTGATGAAGGCCGATGAAGTAACGAGTAATGTAAATTGTTTTCTCTATATATGTATGTTACTGGGCCGTGTGCGGACAGTGCACAGTTGTAACAAGCACAAACACACATGTTGATATGAAGAAAATGAACTGAATAGATCTAAATCAAGTCAGAAGAAACCCTTTCAGTGGCGCGAAAATCTTGCTGCATATCGAATTTCCGGTAAGAAACTTGCAAAAACGGAAAAGAACATACAATGTATTCTTTTATATTTGTTTATTTATGCACAAATTGTTGGTCATACATTCACATATAAATAAGACAATATATATAAGATTTACTGCGTTTGTTTGATAAAATTAGGTCAGACTAATCACTGTAACCATTTACCTCCTGATTATTCATGTAAGAAATCATGAATATTAATCAAGTGTTTTTTTTATATCAGCACAACCACGATGATCAAGGCAGATCTATATAAGTCTATATAAACAAAGCAATCATCTGAATTTGATCAACTCTGTTCTTAAAGGCGGTAACATGCATATATGAGGTAAATGATATATTACAAGTGGTGTGGTGCTTACAATTCACACAGCAAAATGCATCACAGATTAATGATTAGGAGGACTAGCAAGTCAGATAATAACCGTGATAGTTGATTGATCGTAATCATTACATATAGTATAACATGTGCTGTGAATAGTGTTAGGATTGTCATAGTGATCGTATGGGAATAACCAGTTTAGACGCCAGTAGTTCACAGGAGACATCTTCATCTTACTTTGGAACCATTTTAAAATTCTTTCTTGAACTTTGCCGTGTAGTTTTGTCGGAGTTAATCACGTACACGTCGATAAAGAAGTGCATAATCTCCATTTGTCACGATTTCGTGAAAACGTTCCGATGTTACTTTCTATACGTCGGTACCTTGCAGGACAAACACTTTCCAACGAAAAGGCAATGTCGCAGATGGAACACACAGGACGACAGACACTTGCATTCTGTAATACAAACATGGACATGTGTTACTATTGCATGTATTAAAGTGTGTATGTAGATCCAGAATTCGTTAATTCATCGCTTCTCTGCCAGTATGGGGTCTCATCTGACTACAAACTATTATACAAACATATAACAAGATAGACATGTTGCTATACAGACAACATACAGCAGATGTTGTTGTTGTTCGTGTCGTAGTTTTTTGTTGTAGTCATTTTACATCTTCCCCTATTGTTTGTTTGTTTTGTCTTTGTGCTTCTCTTTATGTTTTGGTAGTTATGGACATTTGCTGTGTTACTGTTCCGGTTGCTGTTTGTTCTGTATGTCGTGTTTCCTGTATGACTCATATATGCACTTTTACCATATGAATAAATTTAAATGTCAGGTCAATTCCTCACAATTGCCATCACATATAATTATAAATATATTGCAATGCAAAAGTGATACGTAGAGACTAGAAAGTAGTTTTATAGGCCGTGTTTTCAAACGATCGGAAGATTCCTAATTCCGGCGTATTCAGGGATATTTCATTTGCCAACAGGGACATTCTATTCAAATTGTTTTAGTATAGCATGTATAAACTATATTACCAGGTTGGCTCACGATAATTAGGGTACCAATGATATTCCAAAGCGGTACCGTCTTTACCACCCTTACTTTTTATGCTACTTGGTTTTTTTCTAGTACTTGTACGTTTGCACATGCACGAACGGTTATACATGTATGAGTGTCTCACTTAATTTCTATTAGTGTTTTGGTAGTGGTTATGTCATGTGTGTGGTTGTGCCTGCTTTACTTTACTATTTTCTCATTAACCTATAACATGTTATAGGGAATTGTTAAATTATTTTGAAAACGTGATGGCTTTAGTTGATACACCGAGTAACATTCCTTTAAATCAGTATCCAGGCTTTTTCAAATGCAAACCATATCAGGATAAGGCTTTTCTTTAAGCATGCCTTTGGTGATTTGTATTAATTATTAATGACAAAATAGTAAAGTCAGGCAGGAAAAGCCACACACAAGACGTAACCACCACCAACACATCTATAGAAAACTGGCCACACACAAACACACACAAGATGAAATGTTAAAACAGCAACAAACACACAAGTACAGAGACACCAGACAAACATAAAATTAAGAATGACACAAAGAGTACCGCCTTGGAATAGTCGGATCAAGATGAAACAGATTAATTAAGATCCGTCCAGTACGACTCAAAGATAATCGATAACTCAAAATAAAACTAAATCTTGGACTCTAAAATAGATGATAGAGTGTGATGTAGAATGGTTACTTCCATACTGCATTAAATAACCATCTTCTTAGAAAGTCACACATGTTCCTTCATCAAACATTTATTTGGCTTTTAAAGCATTAGAAAACTGAGTCTACCTAGATTAGACCTTGATCAGTACATGTTGTATTTGCTTACATGTTAGAGATTGAGTTATTGTTTCCATAGCGACATAATTAGATCCTTGCTTTGTACTTTTAACACAAGACTAAAACAATTAACGGCGTCCTCTTATAATAATAACGGAGGAAGCTTGATAACAATTACACTAGCATCTAACTGGTAATCGAGTACATTGTTTCGATGCCATTTTCGTTCTCTTTTAATCTTTAGTATCCCCTTGTATCTATATTTCATTCTCTGATTTTAAAATGTCGGTGTAGGATTGATCGATGCTTAGTACGTCACTTAATTTAAGATGTCACTTGTTTTACTGTATCATTGCTTATTTAAATATCGGTTGGTCTTGACATCGTTACTCATGTTGTGGAGTAATATGGATGGGGAATTTACTTTACATTTTGAACTGAGTTAAGTTGGGTTACTCGTTAGGTTGGGTGCCAACAAACCTGGTTTAAACCCTCAGTAGCCTTTTTGACTACTCACCGTTCCATGGCGATACTCCTGCTTTCACTCTATGGTCAGCCTTGTTTTAATATGGTAGATCTATTTCTTTTTGAGCGTTTCGACACAAATTTGTATTGTAATTTGTTGTTTCATGTTTGATGATGTTTTGGGGCAGTTCCCTTTTGTGATTGGCGCTCCCTGTTGGACTGATTTGTTTTCCATTTTCATACCAGTCAATGTAAATTTTAAAATCGTACATACTGAATAAGGTATCAGTGAAAATCTTGACTGAATTCAACGAGGTACATTCACACGTGAAAGAGAGTTTTCGTAAGTTTTCATAAATATTGCGATACTTGAGAATACCTGGCTATATTTTATCGACAACAAACTACAATATGCGGAACCATAACTTACATACTCAATGATTGAGCTGCAAATAAATTAATTCAGGTACGCCAGCAGGAAAGGCTAGGTACTCTATGAAAACACCCTCTTAAATCCGGAAACGGAAGGAGAACATCGGATCTTTTTGTTGTGCCCGTTATTACTTTTCTACATTTACTTTGTTTGCAACTCAATCATTGAGTTCACTGCAGATAGGTGGGTCTATTTTTTCAAATAATTACGTTTTCGTTTTATATGCGATTTACCGCTGTTTTTACAATCGCGGTTTTTTTGTAAATTAGTAAATTCAAAATTTATTGCATGTAGATGTACCGATGTATCGACTTTATTATATTTTTTTTAGTTTCACTGTTTCATTTCTTACAGTGTTTGGCTTTCTTTATTCCATGAAATTAATGTATTTCTTATATCACATTTTTTTCTAACAGACAGCTTTTTTTAACTTTGCACATATGAAGTTTATGGTTTACTCAATGAAATGCCACTAAATTTGTATGGGATCACCGTGCTTTTTTCCGAGATATGCTCCTTTGAACTTTGCCACTAATGACCCTTTTAGTGGATGTTTGTGTTTAAATTAAATACCTGATTTTCTAAACAACATGGGAGAATCAACAAGCATGTAAGAATCATCTGTAACATATACATAATTTTATTTGAAACACATCCATGTAAATGGAAAAGTAGTAAAGTCAAGCAGGCAAAGCCACATGCAAGACGCAACCACCACCAAAACACCGATAGACAGCATGACACACACACACAACCACACACCCAAACGCACACGCACACACACACACACACACACGAAATGAACACAGAAAACACCAAAAGACACACAAGAACCAGGGACAAACGTTCCACAACATGAACAAACCACAAGCACAAAGACGCAATGCAAACAAAAGGAAGGGTGACAAAGAGAGTACCGCCTTGGCACGGTCAGCAGCAAAAACACAACTGGGGGTTTAAACCGGTTTACGGACGTCCTAACCTCACACTTCTCTCAAAGTCACCCTAGCTTTACAAATATTGTAAATAAAGGTATCCCCGCTGAACTTACCCACAACATAGACGACGGTGAACACAGGACAACATGTAAAACATAGCATAATAACTGTGACAATCCGTCAAATATGTACTCAATGACTTTGCTGAAGTCAGAGCACCTGCAGGTAAGCCGTTAAGGGCACGACAGGGAAAAAATAATACATGAGTCTGGTAAGCTCCTCCTGTATCCAAGTTTAAGAGTATACCATCATAGAGTACTACCCTCGGCCTGTCATCGCGCAAGCAAAGAGGGAAGCGTAGCTACCGACTGTAAAAGGGTCGATAACCAAACATGCAGTGTGTTGCAATATAATAGGATCATAACCTTTCTTTTTAAATTTTTTAATGCGTTTTATAAACAAATCATGAAAATGGATATGACCCCGAATTTTCCTAAGTTTGTAGATAACATCCCCATAAAATTCTGGTTGAGAAATGCCTTGTCGCAGTAACGTCCGTAGATTGCAATTATATTTACTAATGAGAGGTAAATTTCGATAATAAAATTTAGAAAAGGTTTTCCGAAGTTTGTGATATCTGTAACCTAGTCTTACACGTAGAATAAATGTTCAGTTTTCAGAATTACAAAGCATTTAAACATTTATTTCGTGACAAGCAAATACCAAAATGGAGGTATTTTGACGAATGAAAATTGGAAAAGGTGTACATAAGGAATGTTCTAGCACACAGATTGTTTTGATTTTTTCTACAGTTGTACTAAATATAATTCAAATCAATATGAAGAAATAAAGAAGGGACCTACGCGATCTATGTTTTTCATTAGACCATGTTTAAGTAAAAAAAACCTCTCATCAACACTGCACTATTGTATATAATTAGAAGTGCAAACCTCAACATTGTGCACCATTATAAGTCACATTTGATTATGAACAAAAGCAGAAATGTTGATAAATGAAATAAGATTATACTAACAAGTATAAATAATTTGTTTTATAGTTATAATTAACCTGTATATAACCCAATTCCTGTTGCTGAAAATGTCATCTGCTAATCCTACGTCTACACGACGGTGTCAACTACCATGCGCAACGTCGTCAACGTCATCATGTTATGTATGTTACTTGATTTAGACCTAGACATTGTGTTTTACATCAATTCAACACTGATTGTGTATTACTTTACTCGGTGTGCGAATATATTTCCACGGTGCTCTTATTCACATTACCCGCGTAAAATATTTCAGATGTGCAAAGAATAGCGCATAAACCATTGTTACATACGCCTTTAATGCAAAAATTCCATACCAGTAGTGTGTGTGTGTGTGTGTGTGTGTGTGTGTGTGTGTGTGTGTGTGTGTGTGTGTGTGTGTGTGTGTGTGTGTGTGTGTGTGTGTGTGTGTGTGTGTGTGTGTGTGTGTGTGTGTGTGTGTGTGTGTGTGTGTGTGTGTGTGTGTGTGTGTGTGTGTGTGTGTGTGTGTGTGTGTGTGTGTGTGGATGAAGGTGCCATCTGTATAATTGCTTGATCGGCAGTGCATGCAAGTAATACTTAATTTACTCTAGATGTTCGTAATAATGGTGATAAATGTCAATACAATAGTAGTATAACGGTGTATAAAGTAGACAAATCGTATATTCTTAAATATACTATATCCGATTTAACCCTGTACTGTCTAGAAAATACAATTAAATATGTATTTTGCACAACAGTATATACAATGGCCAGGGGAGTCCAACTACATATGTTCGAATTCTGCTATTATTTACACGAGAATACCCAAGTATTACAGATGACTATCAAATCCCATCTTGGAACTAAGCAAACGTGTCTTAGAACATACATATGTTTTGAGTATGATGGTAAAGAATTGAATCAGGACAACGCGTGTGGCAACAACATTTATTACAAACCTGTCACATTTATAACAACTTGATGCGACACACGTACAATAGAAATATAATATAGTAGATGCAACATAAATAATATTATCAACATCATTTCAAATCCTGTAATAAAGATGATACATGTAACTATGTAATTACATATATTCTGAAAGTGGGAGGTTCTCAATTTTCTAAACTAATCAATTCAAAACTAATGATTCTAAAAGATCAGAAAATATAAGAACACTGAGAATGATGTACGGGTTTGCCAAAGAAGCAATAAACACCTGCCGTTGTGAAGTACATATATTCTGAAAGAGGGAGATCTTTCGAAAGCAAACGTAGCAATGCGAAAACAGAAAAGTTTTTAATGAGTTTGTGCACGAGTAGTAATTAAAACTGCTTCATTACTCAAGCCCCATATCACCCGTTTAAGCAGTATTCAATTTTTCAAAACAAATAACATCAAAACTAATGATCCTGAATGATCAAAAAATATAACAACACTGAAAATGAAGTACAGGTCCGCCACACAAGCACGTAACACCTGCTGTTGTGAAGTACATTTATTCTGAAAGTGAGAAATCCTTCGAAAGCACAAGTAGCAATGCGGAAAGAGAAAATTGCAGACTCGGTTTATTGAGTCTGTTCATAAGTAGTAATTAAAAGTGCGACAATACGCATGTCTCCCAAGCACCGGTTTAAATTCTGAAGGGAGGTGATAGTATTCATTGTTCACTGAATACTGTGTTTGTATTATTGAAACTCGTATTACACAATAGACTGTAAACACATGTTCTCGACTCATACGAATATTTTCGGAGAGTAAATGGTTCATTTGTCCTATTGCATGTACATGTATCTATAGAACGATAAATTGGACTCGGACGTCATGTAAACAATCCCTTAAAGTGTTTATATTCATAGACTGTGATATATTACGTTGATGTATGAAATGTCAAGTACAAAAAGTTTAACATGACGCGCGTTTGGTTGTGTGCGTATTTACCTCGTTTCCATTGGAGACATTTCAAAACTCCTATAAATGGTAAAACGAAACGAACACGTTTATTCGATATTTCCATTACTGACAAACTACTTACTCTGACGAACTCGCCCAGATCAAACATGAAGTATTTAAAATTTTGCATTATTTTGGTTGTCCTTGGAACACTACTGGTAGAGGATCAGGCGCATATATCCAAATCTACGATGAAGAAACTGCTCCAGCATTTACGAACAATAGAAGGTATATCTATTTTTGTCGAAAAGGAAATAATGCATTAGATTCTATATTATTATTTCCATCTTCAGTTCAAACTTTCATATAACATTCGTGTGTGCACTCTATGGCCGTACTTCTATTCTATTTGATCAACGTTCTGAAAGTAGGAGATCGATCGAAAGCATAAGCAGCAATGCAAACAGAGAAAATTGCAGATTCGATTTTATTGACAGAGTCTGTTCATGAGCAGTTCTAATAAGTGTAACACTACTCACGTTTACTCACGTTTACTCACGTTTACAAGATTAATTGTACCGAGGAATCTAAAAAAGTCATTCTTATTCAACCATTTGTTTCGTCACACTACGTTTCACATCACGGTGTATGTGTTATTAACCTTTAGCTTTCTGCGCAAGTTATTATTACAAAATGTTTCACCTTCTACATTTTCAGAATTCAAGCTACAATCAATTTGTCTGATGAGACGCCGAGTTACTCGACATCTCATATGGATCCAAACTGTTTGCATAGGTATTCAATCGTCCGCTCATAGCAGGCTAAAGGTTAATATATACATATTAATCACGAAGATTTGTTTTAAGTTAAACATTTGGCTGCTATGAAATGAACAAAACATACCAACAATAGCACTAACAATATTGTACTGTCTTTCTTCCTATTCACTTTGAACTTTTTGGCGACTGGTATTTGGTCAACACGTTGTCAACTCATTGAACGCATAGAAATTTTAGTCTTCAACCTGATCGCCTACTGTAATTCTTGCATATGGTTATTCATTTTCACCTCAAAGTACAGTATCTCTACTAGATACAAATGTCGAATGCTGTATAAAGGAATTCGCCGTTAGTGTGCAAAATGTTAAACATTTCATTCCATATGACGCCAACAATACAATAATCCTTATGATCTTTTCTCTTTTTTGCAGTATGTAAATGTCCACGATCCTGTATGTTCAAGCTTCAATACTGTCTAACTGTTGGAAAATGTGCTGCCTGTAAAGTTCCAACCTATGGAAAATAAGCTGGAAAGGTAAAGAAAAGGAAACAAATATTTGAATAAGCAATCAAAGTAATCCGATTATGATTGTAAAATTGATCTTTTAATCTGTAATTAGTTTTTGTAAGTTGCATTCCCTTCAAATCATTCAAACCCTTAACAAAGCATAAACTTTGTGTCATACACTTGGATCCTGCTGAAATATTGAGCTGTTTGCAGATATAATAGCAACAATGTTCATTTATTCTTATCATTAACTCTTTTAATTCTGCATTTTCATAGCGGAATAGCCCATCATTGTTGAACCTATCAGTACGGAAGACTTAACTTACAAAAAGATTTTAAACTATAAAACGGTGCAGGCCCTGATCAGGGGACTCCTCTAGGTGCCTTTTGACATTGGTATACACTGGTTGTAATTGACAGCGCGAGCGAGTCAAGGATTGAAGTATCTATCAAAGGAGTGTTTAGTTTCAGTTATATCATGAAGGGATTATATTACAATATGAGGCCAAACTGAAAAATAGTCTCATTTTCGTTTCAGGAATCAGCAAAGAAGTATACTGTACACAACACCGAATGCATGCAGTGCCGGTCATGTACCAAGTAATACTTACTCGTATGAAACAAGTTATTCGTATATCGTACATGTCTGTCGATGTGATCTCAGAAAATTGTGAAAACATGAATTTCAACACTATGGACGATGGACGAACCTAAATTTGCTGAAGTACATGAAAATATATATATCTTATGCCAATTTATTTATTATCTAATTTATTGCATGTAGATGTACCGAAGTATCGGGTTTATTATGGGGTTTTCACTGTTTCATATCTTACAGCGTTTGCTTTATTTTTTCAATGAACAAATGTATTCCTTAATGCAAATATTCCATACCAGTTGTGTCGAAGTAGATCAGCCGAGATATTCAAAATGAGATATCTTCTGCCAGAAATGTCTGCTGTAACTCAGATATGCTGCTGATGTTATATTCACTATACAGTATTTATAAATAAAACTATTCAGATTATGGAATATACCTTTATCTTATATACAGAGGATTTATATAACCAACCATTTATAATAAAATCGTGATATATCTATATAGAGTTTATCGTCTATATGTATTTGTTTATTAATTCAAGCCACATTTTCCAAATGTACTTTGTTACTTTGAATGAGTCCTGCAGTGCAAAAAACATCACATTTAAAACACACAACAGCACCATGACAAGAACAAACAGTAGATGCACATGCATATAAAAAGACACAGAAGACACGCTCAAAGACATAACAAACAAATAATAGGGTGAAAATAGCTGTACCACCATGGAATGGTCAGTGACAATTGTCACTTAGGGGCGCCCAACCTCACATTTATTCCATCTCGACCCTAACATGTTTTCGGATTTTAGATGGCATCTTCAAAGAGTACACGAAAATGGAATCTAAAATCCGGAAACGGGAGGATGACGTCGGATCCATATACTATCGCAATATTTGCACATCCCTAATTTTATGTTGATGTGATTTACAACCTTCGTAAAACATTTTCTTACTTTGGTAAATATGTTAAAATTTCATTAAAAAAAAGACGTGATCCTATAGTAATGATTGAGCTGAAACCAGAGTAACTGTAGACAAGTAAAATAAAGGGTACGACAGAGATCCGGCGTCCTCCTTCGAGATTTCAGAGGGAGTTTTCATAGAATACTAAGCCTTTCCTGTCGGCGTACGTTAAAAGAGGACAGCGCGTGATTGCAAATTGTAAAATGGTTGACAACCAGTCATACAATATGTTGTTGTACTATAGGATGATATCCCTTTGTAATAAAATGTTTAACATATTTGTGTCCAATAATGTTACGAAGTTTGTAAATTCTGAAAATGGGTGATCCTTTGAAAGCAAAAGTAGAAATGCAAAATGAGAAAATTGCAGACTCGATTTTATTGAGTCTGTTCATGAGTAGTAATTAAAAGTGCAACACTACTCATGCACCATAGCACCGGCTTAAGCAGTATTCAATTTTCAAAACTAATAACATGAAAACGTATGATCCCAAAGGACCAGAAAATATAACACTGAGAATGAAGCACGGGGCGACTTTTTACGGCCGCCACACAAGCTCTTAACACCTGCTGTTGTGAAGTACATAATTTATATTCTTAAAATGGGTGATCCTTTGAAAGCAAAAGTAGAAAAGCAAAATGAGAAAATAGCAGACTCGGTTTTATTGAGTCTATTTATGAGTAGTAATTAAAAGTGCAACACTACTCACGCCCCCTAGCACCGGCTTAAGCAGTATTCAATTTTCAAAAATAATAACATGAAAACTTATGATCCCAAAGGACCAGAAAATATAACAACACTGAGAATGAAGCACGGGGCGACGTTTTACGGCCGCCACACAAGCACTTAACACCTACTGTTGTGAAGTTCATATATTCTGAAAATGGGTGATCCTTTGAAAGCAAAAAACACATTTTGAAAGTTGTAAAACACATCACAATAAAATTCCGAATGTGAGAAATCGTATCGCAGGAGAGCCTTAGGATTACACTTATAATTTCCAATGAGAGAGATATCCCGATGGCAAACTTTAGAGAAAGATTTTTTAAGTTCATGATATCTATATCCTTGCTTAAGGAGATTTTGAGTTACTTTATTTCGACTGTTAAAATCATCAACAGAAGAACAAGCTCTAGCGAAACGAATAAATGAAAACGCAGTTAAGTCAAGCAGGAAAAGCCACATACAAAACTCAACCAACACCAAAACACAAACAGAAAGCAAGCAACACATCCAAACACACACACGCACGCACACAAACCCACGAGACAAAAACATGAAAAACGAACAAAAGGACAACACAAAAGACACAAAACAAACACAAAAGCAAGGGTGATAAAGAGAGTACCGCTGGGGGTTTAAACCTATTCAAGGACGTCCTAACCTCACATTTATCTCAAAGTCACTCTAGCTTGACAAATAGTGTAAATAAAGGCATCCCCGTCAGATTTCCTCAAGTTGAGATATATAAAAGTACAAAAATGAGTCATGCAGGAAACACCACATACAGAACAAACAGTCGCCCGAACAGCAACACAAGGAAACAGCAAATGTACATAACTATAAAAACAACAAAAGACGCACAAAGACAAAACAAACACACAATAGGGGGAAGATGGAAGCACCGCCTTGGAACGGTCAGTGACAAAAGTCACTGGGGGTTAAACCGGTTTATGGGCGCACAACCTCACACTTATTCCATCCCCACCCTAAAAGACAAACAGTGTAAATAAACGTATCCCCTCTCCGACTAATCTACAACAACCGCGACGGCAAACCACATAAGATGGAGCACGAGGAACTTTTCCCTCCAGATGAAATAAATTTACAATATTAAAATCAAAATCGTCTCTTTTGTCATGAATTTTGTAAGAGATAATTCCACTGTTAAATTAAAGGCCTAGATCAAGAAAAGCTGCATAAGTGAAATTTATTCAATTTGAGTTATCTGTGGTAACAGCAACACAGGAAAACGCAGAAAATGTACATAACTATCAAAACCATAAAGAGACGCACACAGACAAAACAAACATACAAAAGGGGAATGATGGAAATACCGCCTTGGAACAGTCAGTGACAAGTCACTGTGGGGTTAAACCGATTTGGCGGCGCCCAACCTCACACAACCATCCTCACCCTAAAAGAGTGTAAATAAACGTATCCCCTCTCCGACTTATCTACAACAACCGTGATGGCAAATACAGTGGTAAAGTGCATGTTAAACGAAAATATTTAAGTGAAACAAACTGTATTCACCTATCGCTGGTGTACTCAATGATTGAGCTGCAAATGGAGTAAATTTAAAAAAAAAAGTAATAAAGGGTAAGACAAAAAGGAAATAGTACATATATCGGACGTCTTTCCGTTTCCGGATTTAAGAGATAGCTTTCATAGAGTACTAAACCTTTCTTTTCGGCGTACATGCAAAAGAGGCCAGCGTGATTGCCAACTGTAAAAGGGTTGACAATCAGACATGCAGTATGTGGTAGTACTGTAGGTTCATATCCTTTTTAAATGAATTTTTAACATATTTGATGAACAAAGTGAGAAAAAAGAAGATTGTAAATCACATTACCATAACATTCAGAATTTGAAATACCGTGTCGCAGGAGGCTTCTTGAGATTACATTTGTACTTGCCAGTAAGTGAGAGATTTTGATAATAAAATTTAGAGAAAGTTATTCATAGTTTATGGTATCTATATCCTTGCTTTAGCAGTTTTTCAGTTAAAATGAGAGTTCGACTGTTAAAGTCGTCAACAGATGAACACGCTCTAGCGAAACGAATAAGTTGAGATAATCCCCGTAAGATTGGAAACGGGGAACATATCCGTCAAGATTAAATACAATACAATATTAAAATCAAAATCATCTCTTTTGTCATATATTTTAGAGGAAATCATTCCATTATCAATTTAAAAGTCTAGATTAAGAAAATCTGCATAAGTGTCGATTTGAGTTCTTTTGGGTAAATTGTATGAATCAGAACATAACAGAAAGGATTATCTTAAGTTAAAGAGATCATCCGAATATCGAGAAGTTTCATTGAAGGCTTTTGTAACATATTATTGTGATTGTGGATTCAAACGTAATAAGTTAAAATATAAACTGAATCTTTCATGAACCAAAAACATTCATACCAGAACTGTCATATATTTTATCACAGTAACGTTTCAGATGTTCTTTGATAGTAGTAAGACACGACGTCAAACGTTTAAGTAGTTTCGTAGTAGAACAACAACTAGATTTAGCAATTGAACGTGCCTTATAAGGAATCCAGTACATTGTAGAAGTGTATGTTGTTTTATGTTTGTTTATGTTTTGTTTATGAAAGAAAAAATGAAACAAGTACTAAAGTAAATCAGGAAAGGCCACATACGAAACGTCACAATCACCCAAACATCGATAGAAAGCAATTAATACACACACAGGCGATGGAAAATTTAAACACAAACAAACGCACAAGTAAAAAGAAACCAGGTAAACACAAATGTATGGAAGAACACACAAAAACACGCACACGCACGAGATGAAAACTATAATTCTGAACAAACACATAAGTGCATAGACACCCAACCAACAAAAGCAAGAGTGACAAAGAGAGTACTGCATTGGAACGGTCAGTGGCAAAACCACCACGGGGATTAAATGGAAAAGTAGTAAAGTCAAGCAGGCAAAGCCACATACAACAGGCAACACCACCAAAACATCGATAGACAACATGACACACATACACACACAACTACACACCCAAACGCACACTCACACATGAGATGAACACAGAAAACACCAACAGACACACAAGAACCAAAGACAAACACTCCACACATGAACAAAATCACAAGCATAAAGACGCAAGGCAAACAAAAGGAAGGGTGAGAAAGAGAGTACCACCTTGGCACGGTCAGTAGCAAAAGCACCACTGGGGGGTTTAAACCAGTTTACGGTCGTCCTTACCTTACACTTCTCTCAAAGTCACCCTAGCTTTACAAAAAGTGTAAATAAAGGTATCCCCGCCGGACTTACCCACAACATAGACGACGGTGAACACAGGACAACATGTAAAATATAGCATAATAACTGTGGCAATCCATCAAATATGTACTCAATGACTTTGCTGAAGTCAAAGCAACTGCAGGTAAGCCGTTAAGGGCACGGCAGGGAAAAAGTAATACATGAATCTGGTAAGCTCATCCCGTATCTGAGTTTAAGAGTATACCATCATAGAGTACTACCTTCGGTCTGTAATCGCGCAAGCAAAGAGGGAAGCGTAGCTACCGACTGTAAAATGGTCGATAACCAAACATGCAGTGCGTTTGCAATATAATGGGATCATAACCTTTCTTCTTAAATGTTTTAATGCGTTTTATAAACAAATCATGAAAATGAATATGACCCCGAATTTTCCTACGTTTGTAGATAACAACCCCATAAAAGTCTGGTTGAGAAATGCCTTGTTGCTGTAACGTCCGTAGAATGCAATTATATTTACTAATGAGTGGTATTTTTTGATAATAAAATGTAGAAAACGTTTTCCGAAGTTTGTGATATCTGTAATCTTACTTAAGAAGTTTATCAGTTATAACTAAATTACGACTGTTAAAATCTTCAAGCAAAGAACAGGCTCGGGCAAACCGAATAAGTTGAGAAATATAAACCCTTTAAGATGTAGAACGGGGCTCATCTCCATCTCCAAAAGGATAATTAACCATTTTAAAATTAAAATCTTCTCTTTTATCGTATGTTTTGGACGAAACTTTATCATTTCTAATTGAAAGATTCAAATCTAAAAATGAAGCTATAATGTCAGATTGATTCGCTTTGATTAAAGACAGTTCTTTTCGGTAAATTGAAGAAATCATAGTTTCAAAATAAGGATTATCTAAATTCAAAATATCGTCTAAATACCTTGAAGTTTTATTAAAAGCATTAACAATATCGATCTGTGTATCAGGTTTTAAGCTAAACATAAAATCCCTCTAATAGCAATACAAAAACAAATCTGCAACAAGAGGGGCACAATTTGTACCCATGGGTATACCAACAACTTGACGATATATATACCCCCATAACGCACAAATATAGTATCTAAAAGAAAGGTAAGAGATCTACAAACATCAAGGCAAGTCCACATTGTGTAATGTTCAACTTCTGAATTCGAAAAGAATGAACGTTGAAAATTACAAGCAATGAACAGTTTGTTCTCTCTGGCAAAGGTTTTTTTCTATTAATTTAATCAGTTTATCCTTTATAAGATGGTGAGTTAGAGTAGTATAGAGTGTAGAGAAATCATAAGAGCTCAGTGAAGAAATGTTATACTGTTCGTTTTCAAGTTTCGTTAAAACATCATTTGAATTTTTTATGCACCAAAAAACATTAATACCCGTTTAACGGACGTCCTAACCTCACCGCCATATTTGTATCTTATGTATGTTTGCGTTTTATGTGTTTTTTTCCTGCTTGACTTTACGACCTTTTGATTTATATTAGGATCATACTTAAAGTACAAGAATGAGTCATGCAGGAAACAGCACATACAGAACAAACAGCCACCCGAACAGCAACACAAGGAAACAGCAAATGTACATAACTATAAAAACATCAAGAAACGCACAAAGACAAAAAACATACAATAGGGGGAAGATGGAAGTACCGCCTTGGAACGGTCATTGACAAAAGTCACTGGGGTTAAACCGGTTTGGGGGCGCCCAACCTCACACTTATTCCATCCCCATCCTAAACGACAAGCAGTGTAAATAAACGTACCCCCTCTCCGACTAGTCTACAACAACCGCGATGGCAAATACAGTGGTAAAATGCATGTATAACGAAAACATTTAAGTGAACAAACTGTATCCACCTATCGCTAGTGTACTCAATGATTGAGCTGCAAACAGAGTAACTGTAGAAAAGTAATAAAGGGTACGACAAAATGAAATATCTGACGTTCTCCTTCCATTTCTCGATTAAGAGATCGCCTTCATAGAGTACTAAACCTTTCTTGTCGGCGTACATGCAAAGAGGCCAGCGTGATTGCCAACTGTAAAAGGGTTAACAACCAAACATGCAGTATGTTGTAGTACTATAGGATCATATTCCTTTTTACTGAAATTTTTGATGAACAAAGTGAGAAAATGGGTATGTCCAATAATTTTACGAAGTTTGTAGTATTTGTAAATTTTACATGCTCCGCGGCTATATCTTTTTCAGGGGTTTAAACTGTAATATATGTTTGTGAATCAATTAATACCTTCTTCAAAACATCAAAGTAATACAATCTTCAAATAATTATAACATTATTTGACGCCTTATCAGCAGGAGCTATAACATAAATTGAATGAAAATTTGAAATTTTTTTTTTTTTTCAAATAACAAAATGTAACTCAAGGTCGGGGTGGCAATAGCTCGTAATTTGATTTCGAGTATCAGTAATGTGAAAAATATGTTTCTTCCAATTCGAAAAGGCATTAAAATCAACATGCTCTCGTCGACAACATTTGATGCAGAATTCTTGAATAGCTTCGACAATATGATCATGATACGTGTCAAAATATATAAGGGAAGGTAATCTTTAGGTCATTTAGTTAGGAGGGTCTTGAGACGTTGTCTTTAATGATATTAAAATTAGCAGTAATGACATGACCAACGGACGTAAATCAACAAAAACAAACAAACAAAACTAGTTTATAACAAACAAAAGCTTGAAGTGCTACAGTCTCGAGAGGTAGTGATATTAACATAC
Source organism: Azorinus chamasolen (assembly GCA_963576725.1). NCBI lineage: Eukaryota > Metazoa > Mollusca > Bivalvia > Cardiida > Solecurtidae > Azorinus > Azorinus chamasolen. The sequence goes on along the minus strand of OY755246.1, from coordinate 21,242,283 downwards.
ATACTTAAGTCAGAGACAATTCTATTTTGCATGTAGTTAAATATAACGTTCCTTATAGGTTTATTATATATAGCAGTTTGGTAATGCGCTTTGTAATCGTTTGAGAGTAATCTTGTGGCTATTTCATAATCTGTATTTAGAAGAGAGATATCCAGTTTTCAATATTATTGTGATCCACTTTATATATATTAGGGGTAGAATGATGTGTGTTTGGGTTTGTGAAAGTTCTCCCTTTTCGTAAGCATAGTTAAAAGTGAAGGGAATTTTCATACGTAAATGTAAACGTAAACTCCATCAAACGCCATATAAATCACGCTTCATAGCAAACTCTGTCTCATACACAACAACCGCACTATCCAAACTAATTACATCGTGTCTAACAGCGGTCAAAGAACATGTCAAGCGTTACTGCGATAAAGCTTATGAGAATTCAGGAATTAACCTTTTTTGGTCTATAAAAAACTCCAATGAGGTTTTAACTAAATAAAAAATCAAGCAACACCAAGCTAACACTATAAGCACATATGATTTTTGTACACTTTATACCACATTACCACACTATCTAATAAAGATCAAACTTACAAATCTTATAAATAAAACATTTGCTAGAGAAAAAGTATCATTCATTGCCTGTAATTCTAGGCATGCGTTCTTTACCAATGACATTACAAATAAATATACCTCGTAGACATGTTTAGATCTTTAGACGCAATTACGTTTCTGTTAGACAATATATTTGTTCGTTTTGGTAATTCTGTATATCGCCAGGTCATTGGTATTCCCATGGGAACCAACTGTATGTACTTCACAACAGCAGGTGTTAAGTGCTTGTGTGGCGGCAGTAAAACGTCGCCCCGTACTTCATTCTCAGTGTTGTTATACCTTCTGATCCTTCGAGATCATGAATTTCAGTACATCTTGGGGGAAGATGGAAGCACCGCCTTGGAACGGTCAGTGACAATAATCACTGGGGGGTTAAACCGGTTTATGGGCGCCCAACATCACACTTATTCCATCCCCACCCTAAAAGACAAACAGTGTAAATAAACGTATCCCCTCTCCGACTAATCTACAACAACCGCGACGGTAAATACAGTGGTAAAGTGCATGTATAACGAAAACATTTAAGTGAACAAACTGTATCCACCTATCGCTAGTATACTCAATGATTGAGCTGCAAACAGAGTAACTGTAGAAAAGTAATAAAGGGTACGACAAAAACGAAATAGTACAGATATCCGACGTTCTTCTCCATTTCTAGATTTAAGAGGTCGCCTTCATAGAGTACTAAACCTTTCTTGTCGGCGTACATGCAAAGAGGCCAGCGTGATTGCCAACTGTAAAAGGGTTGACAACCAAACATGCAGTATGTTGTAGTACTACAGGATCATATCCCTTTTTAATGAATCTTTTAACATATTTGATGAACAAAGTTAGACAATGTCCAATAATTTTACGAAGTTTGTAAATCACATCACCATAAATTCAGGATGTGAAACACCGTGTCGCAGAAGCTCCTTGAGATTAGATTGGTACTTGCCAATAAGCGAGAGATTTATATAGTAAAATTTAGAAAAAGTTTTTCTTAGTTTATGGTATCTATATCCTTGTTAAGCAGTTTTTCAGTTAAAATGAGATTTCGACTGTTAAAATCGTCAATAGATGAACAAGCTCTAGCAAAACGAATAAGTTGAGATATAAGAACCCCGTAAGATGGAGCACGGGGAACATCTCCGTCAAGATGAGGAAAATTTAACAATATTAAAATCAAAATCATCTCTTTTGTCATATATTTTAGAAGAAATCATTCCATTATCAATTTTAAGGTCGAGATCAAGAAACGCTGCATAATTGTCGGACGAGTTAGCTTTATTCAATTTGAGTTCTTTAGGATAAATTGTAGGAATCAGAGCATCAAAGAAAGGGTTATCTAAGTTAAAAATATCATCCAAATATCGACAAGTTTCATTGAAGGCTTTTATAACATCTTCTTGTGATTGAGGATTCAAACGCAACATGAAATCTCTCTCATAGCAGTACAAAAACAAATCTGCGACAATTGGTGCACAATTCGTACCCATGGGAATACCAATTACCTGACAGTATATAGCATTCCCATAACGTACAAATATGTTATCCAAAAGAAAGGTTAATGATTCGCAAACTTCTGAGCAAGTCCAATTGGTGTAATATTTCATTTGCTCGTCAGTAAAGAAAGCTTTTTCAGCATTACATGCCAAGAATGATGTTTTTCCCGGGCAAATACTTTCTGGATTAAGTTAGTAAGTTTATCCTTAATTAAAATTGAGGACGAGTTGTGTACAGAGTAGAAATATCGTACGTGCTTACAGTGGATGCAAGATACTTTTTGTTCTTAAGTTTGTTTAAGACTTCTGAAGAGTTCTTAATAGACCAGAAGAGATTTATTCCAGAATTTTCATAAGTCTTATCACAGTAGAACCTTACATGTTCCTTTACCTTCGTTAAACAAGAAGTCAAAAGTATAGACAATTTAGTAGTTGTACATGAACTAGAATTTGCAATGAAACGCGCTTTATATGGTTTTTTATGTAGTTTTGGTAACAATACATTGCAGGAAGTTTATGTTGTGTAATTTTAATATCGGTTCCAATTGTTCACACTTTTTGACATGGTCTGAAACGATGGTCTTTTCGTCAGTACTAACTGAAATGTATGACTTGGTATTAATAATTTCCTGCTTCAAGACATCGATATAATGTAATCGTCAAATAATAATCACATTATTCGATGCCTTATCAGCAGGAACAAAAACGTATTTTGAATGGAAATCCTGTAAACCCTTTCTAAGATGTCTAAAAGAAATTCTAGGTTTAGGTGGAAGAAGAAGGTGTTTATTAGAGCTATAAAAGGAAATGCGTTTATCAATAATATCAAAAATTAGTTTTTTCCAACTAGAAAGAGCATTAGACTCAACATGTTCTCTTCGACACCATTTAATTATTATTATTATACCACATTTATATAGCGCTCTTTTCATACAGGATATGAGCGTTCAAAAGCGCATCACAAAGATACATTTTCTGTACAATAATGTGTAAATTACAGAACATTTAAAATAAAATATATTTAATACTTATATATAGATAAGAATAATAATAAAATAGAATTTATTTAGGACATTGGTAAATAAGCTACATCTTTTCCGTAAGTTTATCTGTCTGTGTATTATGTTCTATTATAGTGTGTCAACGCACTCAGATTATAAAAAACAAAACTTGAATGCAACATTCTATGCGCAGTGCCAGTACGTCCCATAATTTTGACCCAGACTCAACAGACTTGGGTACATTCGTTTAACATACAACACTGCACATAAAATATTGCCGGAAAATTGGGTAACAGAACAGATCAATTTGAAGTTCATGCATATAAACTAAGCAATACAAATACACAACTGTTATATACGCGAACTATGCAACCCCTCCAGTCAAACACTATTCGACCCGCTATGGCAATGAGGGAGTACACAGCGTATCATATTTTAATAGAGTTGTAATTGGGTATATCCAAAGTTTAATTACAGAATAAAATGTCTTATTATGGGAACCCAAAAAGCCCAGCCAAAGTAGAGCTAAAGAAGGTATCCCGTATACTGTTCCTGCAACATATCCCACCGGCTGCAATGGCAAAGGAATCACATCGGACAAATCGAGACTGACTGAGACACGCGATGCTGCACTAGACCGTACAGGCTTAATTTGCCCGCTGCCCATATATTACACGACCCAGTTCACTGGTAAGCAAAAATACGGAAACTGGGTCAGCTTAACAGGAATCCCTGGCACTGGTTAAGGGCAGGGTAGCAAGTCATGCCAGCAAGACTCCCAATGTACCAGCGCGGAATTATACCGTAGAGGGATGCCCTGTTCCACTACGGTGCTCCCTCCGGCATTGGAACTGGAGTTACCAGAGGTACCAAGCATATAGGGATGCCCCGTTTGACAACAGCACTCCCTCGGCCACCGCAACATCTGGACAGCGGAATCCCGCTGACACAACACCCGCACGTTCAACAGCAAGGGGATTCCCCAGAAGTCCATAAAAATATGGGTGAGGTTTTTGTTATTCATTTATCTATTTTCTACATTTGTGGAGCATTATATTTGAAAAAGGGGGTTTAAAAGTCCACAGTCATAAGGATGTGGCAGGATCAACACTCTGTGGCAAATGCAGCAGTTATGATAACCGACGATTAGCAGGTACGTTTTCTAAACTGCCCTAATAATATATGTTGAAGAAATGCGTTTTCAGAGATTTTTTGAAACATGCCATTGAGCTTGCATCTCTAATGCCTGATGGAAGAGCATTCCAGAGTTTGGGAGCTGCATGCATGAAACTTCTCTCACCGTACTTTACCTTACGACTTTTTGGTACAACCAACGACAAAGAACTACTTGCTGATCTTAATTCTCTGCGGGGCCTGTACACGTCAAGCATGTCGACAATGTACTAAAATTGTGTAAAGCCTCCGCAATCTGAACTCGACAAGAGTTAAAATCTATCATGGATGGTATTCTATATTTGGGACCTTTATTCAAAAGAGATCGTAAACGTTTATCTTTAATTATCTCAAAATTACCAGTAATCACATGACCAGCCGGAGAATAGCAAAATTTTGAGGTGGCGCAATCTCAATTATCAGGAATATTATCATTAATATTAAGGTCGGCCACAATTTTATTATAAATTCTGAAGGGTGGTGATCCCTCGAAAGCAAAAATTGCAACACAAAAAGAGAAAATTGCAGACTCGGTTTTATTGAGTCTGTTCATGAGCAGTAATTGAAAGTGCAACACTGCTCACGCCCCCTAGCACCGGCTTAAGCGGTATTCAATTTTCAGAACAAGAAGTACTGAAATTCATGATCTCGAAGGATCAGAAGGTATAACAACACTGAGAATGAAAATATATATAGTTGAACATTGTATTTCTGATGGGTTTGTTATATTTGTAGCAGATGATAGGTGGTTCTGTATTTTTAAAGTATTTAGGAATAGTGTCAATTACGTTTTTGTCTCTAAAAATACTTTGGAGGTCAATAAAATCAATACCTTTATTAATAAAAGGAATTTTCCAGACGAATCTTTGGTGCTCAGATAATTTGTCAATGTGCGGTCTGAGAACATGTAGAGTAAAGCTTTGCATCAAACTAGCCGTTCCTATGAGAGGATCTGATCTAAAAATAATTTTATCGGCTTGCTCGTCAATTTCTTTTAATGAACATATAGATAAGGAGGAAAGTCTAGAAAGCATGGCATGTTTGCCAGAAGTTAGACGTAAAGTATGTAGATCAAGAAGAGTCATTTTCAAACGAGATTTTCGTTTAATATTACCATTTTTGCGAATGCCATGTGATCGAGATTTGCGTTTTCGTATAGAAAAAATTGAAAAAATATCTATATCTGGTTCTTTTGAAATATTTAACCTTAAAGCCGATTCTCAGGCGGATGACATCAATGCTTTTAACAATACAACACGTTATTTAGACGACATATTTAATATTGATAACCCATACTTTGATTCTATGATAACCTCAATTTACACTAGACAGCTCAAGTTTAATAAAGCAAATAGTTCTGACATATCTGCAGCCTTTTTAGATTTAAATGTATCTATAAACAATGGAACAATTTCTTCTGAAATTTATGACAAAAGGGATGACTTTAATTTTAAAATAGTTAACTATCCTCATTTGGATGGGGATGTTCCCCTTGCTACATGTTACGGTGTATACATTTCTCAGTATATTCGTTTTGCTAGAGCTTGTTCTTCTGTTGATGATTTTAACCTTATTATCACTGAAAATCTATTTAAACAGGGCTACAGATATGACAAACTTCGTAAAACATTTTCAAAATTTTACCACAATAATGTTCTACTCATCAGCAAATACAATTGTAATTTACGTACTTTTCTAACGTTAGGTATTTCACATCCGGAGTTTTACGGTGATGTCATTTACAAACTTCGAAAAATTATTGGACACACATATTTTGATACTTTGTTTGTCAAACGTATAAAACAATTCATTAAAAAGGGATATGACCCCTCTATATTGCAGCACACTACATGCTTGGTGATCGACCCCTTTACAGTTGGTCATTATGCTTTCCTCTTTGCTTCTGCGACGACGGAAAAGACTTAATACTCTATGAAGATTCCCTCTTAAACCAGTTTACGGAGGGAGGAAATTAGATATTTGTATATTGCCAGTTCTGTCGTACCCCAAATGACTTCTCCACAGCTGCTCTGACCTCTGAATAGTCATCGAGTACATGTCTACGATGTCAAGTTTATTCTATTTCAAACAAAACAGTTGTACATACTTAATATCCACTAGTATTTGTATCTTCTTGCGATTTATTTCTTATAAAATGTCGGTGTGGAAGTGTTTCGTATAGTTTTCCCGTACTTTTAAATATGACGTCATTTAAATGATGACGTCGCTTGTTTACCTCTAACGTTTATTTTAAAGTCATTTCATTTTGGCAGACATCGTTATTCATGTTGTGAAGTTGTCTGGAGGGGGAATTTTATTTACATTTTGACTTTAGTGAAAGTGGGATAAGGACGAGGTTGGGTACCCGTAAACCAGGTTTAAGTCCCCCAGTAGCTTATTTTGGTTACTGACCGTTCCAAGGCGGTACTCCTGCTTTCAGCCTATGGTCAATTTTGTTATTTAATATGCCTAATGTTTAATGGTTTTCGTTTTGATTTGCGGCCTGTTATGTTTTGTCTTGTGGCTATACAGTTTCTTGTTTGATGGTGTTTGGTGCGGTGTCATTTCGTGTGTGGCTCTCCCTGTTTGACTATTTTTCCATATTTACTGGATTATCGCCGAGTATTGGCCAAACGTGTCTATATAACTCTACTGTTAATCCATTAGATCCTGGGCCTTTATTAAGTTTCATCTCTCTGAGAGAGTTATTGCATTCGTAAAGAAATAAGTGTCATTCAGTCACATACTCGGGATGTAGTTTCATTTAGAGTAGGTATATCAATATTTTCTAAATATGGGTCAATTTCATCTTGATTAATGTTACAACCCGTATATACAGATCTATAGAAATCAAAATCAGCTTTAAGACTTTCACTTGTATCAGTCGAGTGCTTGCGAAAAGAGAAAATTGCAGACACGGTTTTATTGAGTATTAATGTATTAAGTATAGTATTGAGTATTAATCAAAAGTGCAAAAAATTATAATCTTTACAACAGCAGGTGTTAAGTGCTTGTGTGGCGGCCGTAAAACGTCGCTCCGTACTTCATTCTCAGTGTTGTTATACCTTCTGATCCTTCGAGATCATGAATTTCAGTACTTCTTGTTCCGAAAATTGAATACCGCTTAAGCCGGTGCTAGGGGGTGTGAGCAGTGTTGCACTTTCAATTACTGTTCATGAAAAGACTCAATAAAACCGAGTCTGCAATTTTCTCTTTTTGTCTTGCAGTTTTTGCTCTCGGGGGATCACCTCCCTTCAGAATTTATAATCATGTGCATAGCAGCGGTTTAAGCAGTATTCAATTTACATTGAATACACGTTTGTATTATTGAAAGTACAAGCAACACAACAAGAAAAATAAGCAAATGTACAAACTATTAAAACACAAAGGAACGCACAAAATCAAAACGAACAGTAAGGGGAAAGACGGAAGTACCACCTAGGAACGGTCAGTGACAACAGTACATGGGGATTTAATCCGGTTTATGGATGCCCAACCTAACACTTATTCCATCTCCTAATTGACAAACTGTAAATAAAAGTACCCCTCGTATTACACAATAGACTGTAAACAGATTTTCTTGACTTCCCCTAGTGTGTGTTTATTTTGCCTTTGTGTGTCTATTTGTGTTTTAAAGATACATCGATGTACATTTGCTGTGTTTTCTTCTTGTGGTGCTGATCCGGCGGCTGTGTATTTTGTATGTGATGAGTGAGTGAGTTGATGATTTGCTGCTGCAATTAGCGTCTCTAAATTATAACTTCTCGGACTGAAAGATGTATTTTTTAAGATTCAAATTATCGTAAGTGTTACACCACTGCCGATTTTCATCACACTATTAAACAGGAACAATACAAAGACACCAGACCAACATAAACGCAAAGGCGAACACACACAAACACGCACACACACGAGACGAAAACCTTAACCCCGAACAAACATTTAAGTACAAAGACACCAAACAAACAAATGCAAGTGTGACAAAGAGAGTGCAGTTGGAACGGTACAGTACGATACAGTAATCACAGTACAAAATGTAAAACATAGCAAATCGTCTGTCAAATATGTACCAAATGACTTTGCTGAATACAGGGCAACAGCAGGGAAGCCTTTAAGGGCACGACAGAGAAATGCAGTACATGAGTCGGGTAAGCTCATCCCATTTCTGGGTTTAAGAGTATACCATCATAGAGTACTACCCCTGGGCGTGTCATCGTGCAAGCAAGAGGGAAGCGTAGCGACCGACTGTAAAAGGGTCGATAACAAAACTTGCAGTGTGTTGCAATATAACCTTTCTTACTTAAGGTTTTGATGTGTTTAATAAACATATCGTGAAAATGGATATGACCGCAAAGTTTCCTACGTTTGTACATAACATTATTATTATCACATATACCAATTTATATAGCGCTCTTTTCACACAGGATATGTGCTTTTAAAAGTTCTGCACATGGATGAAATCACTAATCGGAACGAACCGCATGATTATCTATTCAGACAATGAAAGATTTACAATAGATATACAATCACTAGCCGGAAAGAACAGCATGATTGTCCATCCGGTCAATGAAAGATATACAAAAGATATACAATATATATGAAATCATAAACCAGAAGGAACCGCATGATCGTCCATCCGGTCAATGAAAGATATGCAATAGATATCAATAAATATAAAATCACTAAGCATTAGGAATCACATGAATATCTACCCGGTTAATGAAATATATGCGATAGATACTCGTATACAATAAATATAAAATCACTAACCGGTAGGAACCATATGATTATCTAGCCAGTCAATGAAAACTATGCAAGAGATATTCACTAAATATGATATACAATAAATATGAAATCACCAACCGGTAGGAACCACATGATTATCTACCCGGTCAGTGAGATATTGGTTCCTACAGAATATCCCAACGGCTGCATTGGCCTAGGAATCATAAATGGAAAAGTAGTAAAGTCAAGCAGGCAAAGCCACATGCAAGACGCAACCACCACCAAAACACCGATAGACAGCATGACACACACACACACACACACACAACCACACACCCAAACGCACACGCACACACACATACGAAATGAACACAGAAAACACCAACAGACACACAAGAAACAGGGACAAACGTTCCACAACATGAACAAACCACAAGCACAAAGACGCAAGGCAAACAAAAGGAAGGGTGACAAAGAGAGTACCGCCTTGGCACGGTCAGCAGCAAAAACACCACTGGGGGTTTAAACCGGTTTACGGACGTCCTAACCTCACACTTCTCTCAAAGTCACCCTAGCTTTACAAAAAGTGTAAATAAAGGTATCCCCGCTGGACTTACCCACAACATAGACGACGGTGAACACAGGACAACATGTAAAACATAGCATAATAACTGTGACAATCCGTCAAATATGTACTCAATGGCTTTGCTGAAGTCAGAGCACCTGCAGGTAAGCCGTTAAGGGCACGACAGGGAAAAAATAATACATGAGTCTGGTAAGCTCCTCCTGTATCCAAGTTTAAGAGTATACCATCATAGAGTACTACCCTCGGCCTGTCATCGCGCAAGCAAAGAGGGAAGCGTAGCTACCGACTGTAAAAGGATCGATAACCAAACATGCAGTGTGTTGCAATATAATAGGATCATAACCTTTCTTTTTAATTTTTTAATGCGTTTTATAAACAAATCATGAAAATGGATATGACCCCGAATTTTCCTAAGCTTGTAGATAACATCCCCATAAAATTCTGGTTGAGAAATGCCTTGTCGCAGTAACGTCCGTAGATTGCAATTATATTTACTAATGAGAGGTAAATTTCGATAATAAAATTTAGAAAAGGTTTTCCGAAGTTTGTGATATCTGTAACCTTGCTTAAGAAGTTTATCAGTTATAACTAAATTACGTCTGTTAAAATCTTCAAGCAAAGAACAGGCTCGGGCAAACCTAATAAGTTGAGAAATATAAACACCATAAGATGTAGAACGTGGCACATCCCCATCTAGAAAAGGATAATTAACAATTTTAAAATTAAAATCTTCTCTTTTATCGTATACTTTGGACGAAACTTTATCATTTATAACTGAAAGATTCAAATCTAAAAATGAAGCATTAATGTCAGATTGATTAGCTTTGTTTAAAGACAGTTCTTTTGGGTAGATTGAAGAAACCATAGTATCAAAATAAGGATTATCTAAATTCAAAATATCGTCTAAATACCTTGAAGTTTTATTAAAAGCATTCACAATATCGGTCTGTGTATCAGGTTTTAAGCTAAGCATAAAATCCCTCTCGTAGCAATACAAAAACAAATCTGCAACAAGAGGGGCACAATTTGTACCCATGGGTATACCAACAACTTGACGATATATGGTATCTCCATAACGCACAAATATATTATCTAAAAGAAAGGTAAGAGATCTACAAACATCAAGGCAAGTCCACATTGTGTAATGTTCAACTTCTGAATTCGAAAAGAATGAACGTTGAACATTACAAGCAATGAACATTTTGTTTTCTCTGGCAAAGGTTTTTTCTATTAATTTAATAAGTCTATCCTTTATAAGATGGTGAGGTAGAGTAGTATAGAGTGTAGAGAAATCATAAGAGCTCAGTAAAGAAATGTTATACTGTCCATTTTCAAGTTTTGTTAAAACATCATTTGAATTTTTTATGGACCAAAAAACATTAATACCAGAATTTTCATATATTTTATCACAGTAGCGTTTAACATGTTCTTTGATCGTAGTAAGACAGGACGTCAAAAGTATAGATAAATTAGTAGTGGTACAACAGCTAGAGTTGGCAATAAAACGCGACTTATAAGGGTTTTTATGTAGTTTCGGAATCCAGTACAAAGTAGAAAGTTTATGTTGTTTTATGTTAGGACCAGACTTAAAATCATTGCACATTTTTACATGTTCCGAGACTATATCTTTTTCAGGTGTTTGAACGGTTATATAAGTTTTTGAATCAGTTAGCTCCTTCTTTAAAACATCAACATAATACAATCTTCAAATAATGATTACATTGTTTGATGCCTTGTCAGCAGGAACAAGAACATAATCTGAATGAAAATTAGAAATGTTTTTCTTCAAGTAGCGAAATGTAACTCTAGGTCGAGGTGGTAAAAGATGGTTATTTGATTTGTAAAAAGTTATTCGTGTATCAATAATATCGAAAATACATTTCTTCCAATCCGAAAGGGCATTAACATCAGCATGTTCTCGTCGACACCATTTGATGCAGAATTCTTGAATAGCTTCCGCAATATGAGTTCGACAAGCGTCAAAATCAATAAGGGAAGGTAATCTATATTTAGGTCCTTTAGTTAGGAGGGTCCTGAGACGTTTATCCTTAATGATATCAAAATTACCAGTAATGACATGACCAACTGGTTTATAGCAAAAGCTAGAAATGCTACAATCTCAAGAAATAGGGGTATTAACCTCAATATTTAAGTCAGAGACAATTTTATTGTAGTTCAAAATAACATTTCTAATAGGTTTATTATATTTATAACAGATGATAGGTGATTCAGAGTTGATGAAATATTTGGGAATAGCCTCGATTACATTCTTATCACGAAATATACTTTGAATATCAATAAAATCGATACCTTTATTTAGGAACTGAAGTTTCAGAAAATGTCTTTTATGTTCAGATTCTTTATCAATACGTGGACGAAGAACATGCTGTGTGTAACTTTGTATAAGTGAGGCAGTATTAATTAACGGATCTGTACGCATATAGATTTTATCAGCCTCTTCGTCTATTGACTTAAGACAGGAAAAGGGTAAAGACGATAAACAAGATAACATAGAATGTTTACCAGTTTGTTTTAGAATAGTATGTAAATCATGAATAGACATATTACGACGTAATTTACGCTTAATATTACCATTTCTACGTCTGCCATGTGATCTACTTTTACGTTTTCGAATAGAAAATATAGAGAAAATATCGATACTTGGATCTTTAGAAATATTGCCGCTTTGGAAAATGTTATCATTAAGGCCTAAAGGAAAAGGTGTTTGTAATTTCTTTATCCAGTCTAGCTCTGTGATGAAACGAGCTTTAGATTTTAAACTACCAGTAGTTTTAGAATCATAATAAATTTGTTCTACTGGTTGAACCGAAACATATTTGAAAGAATGTCCTGTATGACGAAAATGCTGGTAAAGAAAATTGTGTACTTTTTTGATCCGGCAATGGTAACTGTGTTCACGAAACCTAGTTTTTAAAGAACGTCCTGTCTGACCTACATATTGAATGCCACAACGTGGCGCATTTCATGTAAGAACATATATAATATTAGATGAGTTTCAGTCTAAATCAGAATTAATCTTCACACTAAACACTCTACCATTAACAAGAGATTTAATTGTTGATCTAGTAGAAATGAAATTGCAACACATACACCTCTTACTATTGCACTTAGTAATTATTGGATACACCCTATGTCTTTTGTTCAAATAATGTGAATTTAGATGGACTTTACTATAACGAATGATAGATTGCTTTAAAGGAGACAAAACGATTTTAGGTCCATTATGAAAAATGTTACTAATAGCCGAAGAGGGAACATGAAAAGATGAAGCAGAAGACAATTTTAGAGGTTTAATACAAACTGACGGCTGTAGTGATTGGAAATTAGCCAGGTTATGAGGAATCTGAACGGAAGACACAGAGTGTAAGTTTAAGTTATTAATTTTGAGTTTAGGGAGACTATTCATATTTTGTGTTGTAATTGTAGCACCCTTCTGTAAAAAGCGACATACGTATGTAACGAAAAGTGGTGTAAAATAATAGAAAACATACCAGAGATTATGACAAAAATAAAGAAGACTAAGACTATGAATGAAACATTGAATAGTGAAACATTGAATGGGTAAAAAGTAAGAAGAAACACAAATAAGGTAAAGTCGCACTAGAGAAAACGCAAACAGCACAAATCTTAAAAGGGAAATTAAAATAGTCACACAATATGTCGGTGAGTACGGAAGCCACCATGAAGTGCAAAGTACGGTGTAAAGGTATGAGGAAACACATTGAATGTAGAGCAATTCCTGCAAGAGGAAGAAAACAATATTGATTGGATGTACGGGGAGACGTTTCACCGCCGCCACACTGCACAAACAACACTATTGTGCTTATAAATGGAAAAGTAGTAAAGTCAAGCAGGCAAAGCCACATGCAAGACGCAACCACCACCAAAACACCGATAGACAGCATGACACACACACACACACACACACACACACACACAACCACACACCCAAACGCACACGCACACACACATACGAAATGAACACAGAAAACACCAACAGACACACAAGAAACAGGGACAAACGTTCCACAACATGAACAAACCACAAGCACAAAGACGCAAGGCAAACAAAAGGAAGGGTGACAAAGAGAGTACCGCCTTGGCACGGTCAGCAGCAAAAACACCACTGGGGGTTTAAACCGGTTTACGGACGTCCTAACCTCACACTTCTCTCAAAGTCACCCTAGCTTTACAAATATTGTAAATAAAGGTATCCCCGCTGGACTTACCCACAACATAGACGACGGTGAACACAGGACAACATGTAAAACATAGCATAATAACTGTGACAATCCGTCAAATATGTACTCAATGGCTTTGCTGAAGTCAGAGCACCTGCAGGTAAGCCGTTAAGGGCACGACAGGGAAAAAATAATACATGAGTCTGGTAAGCTCCTCCTGTATCCAAGTTTAAGAGTATACCATCATAGAGTACTACCCTCGGCCTGTCATCGCGCAAGCAAAGAGGGAAGCGTAGCTACCGACTGTAAAAGGATCGATAACCAAACATGCAGTGTGTTGCAATATAATAGGATCATAACCTTTCTTTTTAAACTTTAAATGTTTAAGTAATGATAATTGATGATTATACGCTACGTTTCCTGAACTGTCCTAGTAATATATGTGAAATGCGTTTTCAGAGATATCTTTTGAAACATGCCAGTGAGCTTGCATCTCTAATGCCTGATGGCAGAGCATTCCAGAATTTCGGAGCTGCATGCATGAAACCTCTCTCATCGTATTTTACCTTACGACTTTTGTCAACAATGTACATGGCGGATTAATTGTGCATGACTTTATACTTAAGTGTCAGAATTTTGAATTCAATCCGATGTTGAACCGGAAGCCAGTGAAGTTCCTTCAAAACCGGCATGATATGATCATACCAAGGAGTCCTGGTTATGATGCGTGCTGTCGTGTTTTGAACTCTTTGAAGTTTCCGCAGTGTGTTTTGGTTTTTTTAATTCCATGCAGCAATGAGTTGCAGTAGTCTATTTTTGATGTAACCAGAGAGTTCACCATTGTCTTGGTAGCATCAGGTGAGAGGTACTTTCTTATATGACCTATTCGTCGGAGCTGTGCATAACTAGACCTACACACTGAATTGATGTGTGATGTCATTATACGCCCACCTAATAAAGGTGGTCGTATATTGGCGTGGCCCTGTCCGTTCGTTCGTTCGTTCGTCCGGCAACATTTTGTTTGTCCGCAGTTTTCTTGGAAAACTATTTGACAGATATTAATGAAACTTCACACAAATGTTTAATGTATCAAGATCTGAAGCTGAGTTGATTTTTCGTTTCAGAGTTATGGCCCTTGTACTTAAAAAATAATGCAAATACATGCAAATAGTTTGTCCGCAGTTTTCTGGGAAAACTGTTTGACAGATATTAATGAAACTTCACACAAATGTTTAATGCATCAAGATCTGAAGCTGAGTCGATTCTGAGGTTCATTTGATTTGTCGTTTCGGAGTTATGGCCCTTGTACTTAAAAAATAATGCAAATACATGCAAATAGTTTGTCCGCAGTTTTCTGGGAAAACTGTTTGACAGATATTAATGAAACTTCACACAAATGTTTAATGCATCAAGATCTGAAGCTGAGTCGATTCTGAGGTTCATTTGATTTGTCGTTTCGGAGTTATGGCCCTTGTACTTACAAAATAATGCAAATACATGCACATAGTTTGTCCGCTGTTTTCTGGGAAAACTTTTAAGAGATATTTATGAAACTTCACTTAAATGTTTAATGCATCAAGATCTGAAGCTGAGTCGATTCTGACGATCATCTGATTTTTCGTTTCAGAGTTATAGCCCTTGGCCTAAAAAAAATAATGCAAATACATGCAAATAGTTTGTCCGCTGTTTTCTGAGAAAACTATTTGACAGATATTAATGAAACTTCACACACATGTTTAATACATCAAGATCTGAAGCTGAGTCGATTCTGAGGTTCATTTTTTTGTCGTTTCGGAGTTATGGCTCTTGTACTTAAAAAATAATGCAAATACATGCAAATAGTTTGTCCGCTATTTTCTGGGAAAACTATTTAAGAGATATTAATGAAACTTCACACAGATGTTTAATGCATCAATATCTGAAGTTGAGTTGATTCTGAGGATCATTTGATTTTTCGTTTCAGAGTTGTAGCCCTTGTCCTTAAAAAATAATGCAAATACATGCAAATAGTTTGTCCGCTGTTTTCTGGGAAAACTATTTGAGAGATATTACAAATGTTCAATGCATCAAGATCTGAAGCTGAGTTGATTTTGAGGTTCATTTGATTTTTCGTTTCAGAGTTATGGCCCTTTTATTTAATAGATAATGCAAATATATGCATATAGTTTGTACGCTGTTTTCTGGGAAAACTGTTTGACAGATATTAATGAAACTTCACACACATGTTTAATGCATCAAGACCTGAAGCTAGGTCAATTCTGAGGTTCAATTTGATTTGTTGTTTCGGAGTTATAGCCCATGCACTTAAAAGAAATAATGCAAATCTATGCAAATATGAGGATGGTCATAACTTTTTCATTTGAAATGATATTTACTTCAATTGTTTTATATGGTTAAACCTTAATATGAATTTTCACATATATTGCGGGGTTTTGATAGTCATTTTATTCTAAAGTTATGGTGCTTGAACTCAATACTGACAAAACTGAGGTCATCCTGTTTCATAAAAAACACAGTAGTACCTGAAGACATTCATGTGCAAGTAGGGCCCTCTAAATTCAAACCATCTTTGTGTATAAAGAATTGAGTACACTAGCGATAGGTGGATACAGTTTGTTCACTTAAATGTTTTCGTTATACATGCACTTTACCACTGTATTTGCCGTCGCGGTTGTTGTAGATTAGTCGGAGAGGGGATACGTTTATTTACACTGTTTGTCTTTTAGGATGGGGATGGAATAAGTGTGAGGTTGGGCGCCCATAAACCGGTTTAACCCCCAGTGACTTTTGTCACTGACCGTTCCAAGGCGGTGCTTCCATCTTCCCCCTATTGTGTGTTTGTTTTGTCTTTGTGCGTCTCTTGTTGTTTTTTATAGTTATGTACATTTGCTGTTTCCTTGTGTTGCTGTTCGGGCGACTATTTGTTCCGTATGTGGTGTTTCCTGCATGACTCATTTTTGTACTTTTTTGTGTGTTTGTTGCTTTGTTTGTCGGTCAACTTTTAGTTTGTCTGTTGTTTTCTGGGAAAACTATTAAAATGATATAAATGAAACTTAACACAAATGTTTTAAGCAACAAAATCTGAAGCTGAGTTTATTTTGAGGTTCATTCAGTTTGTCTTTACCGAGTTATGGCCATTGCACCTGACAAAAATCTGCAAATATGAGGATTAGCTGTAACTTTTTTAATTAATAAGATATTCACTTCAATTTTTTTAAAAATAGTATCACCTTAATATGGAAATCAAGATCTGAAGCACAGATTAGAAAATGTCAACACTTATAAGGCATGTTGAATCTGAGAAAGTTTGCAAGTGGGCGTATTATGTACCGTATGCGGTACACTTGTATCCATTTGTAAATCGAGCCATGCATGGAGATTCTTTATACACAAAGATGGTTTGAATTTAGAGGGCCCTACTTGCACATGAATGTCTTCAGGTACTACTGTGTTTTTTATGAAACAGGATGACCTCAGTTTTGTCAGTATTGAACTTCAGCATGTTCTGGTGCATCAAAGGGACTATTTCTTTGAGAATGTTCTCAACTCGTTATAAAGCCTCTTGGTGACAGGAAATGTCCTGGAGCTTAAAGGATAGTTGTAATTGTGAGTCATCGGCATAAAAATGGTGCTTTAGCCCATGGTTTCTGCAGATTGAGCCGAGGTTTTGTGTACATGATATAATGTTTTGGTCCTAGGACGGATCCCTGTGGCACGCTATATCTCATGTTAACTGGGGTGGACAATTCCCCATCTACTGACACTATTTGATAGCGGTCATTTAGATAGGAGGTCATCCACTCAAGGGGTTTCCAAATGATTCCAATGATTTTTCTAGGTGCTTTATCAATATTTCGTGATCGATAGTGTCAAATGCAGCCGATATTGTAATTTGATTTTTATCTAGGGATTGAATGATGTCGTTTTTGACTTCCAGAAGAGCAGTATCTGTTGAGTGATGCTTTCGATATGCTGATTGATGGTGCTCATCTAGATTGTTGGAGTTCAAGCGGGACTCAGTGCGTTTGACGACCACTTTCTCTAAAACTTTGGAGACAAATGGAATATTTGATATAGGCCTATAATTCTTAAGTTCATTTGAATCGAGATAACATCACCGTAACAATCTGGGTGAGAAATACCTTTTTGGCGTAACGTCCGTAAATTGCAGTTATATTTACAAATCATGGGTGAATTTTGATACTATATAATTTTGAAAAATCTTTCCGAATTTTATTATATCTGTAACCTTGCTTCAAAAGTTTATGAGTTATAAATAAATTACGACTATAAAAATCTTCTAGCAAAGAACAGCCTCGGGCAAAGTGAATAAGTTGAGAAATGTAAACCCCATAAGATGTAGACCGTCATATTGTATGTGGTGTTTCCTGCGCGGTTCATACTTTAACTTTTCATATGAATATCTTCGGAGAATAAATGGGTCATTTATGCTATTGCATCTATTGACTCTGACTCTGACGTCCTGTATACAATCCAGTAAATAGTTTACATTTGACATATTACGTTGATGTATGAAAATGTCAACTACAAAGAGTTCAAAGTGACGCGCGTTCGGTTGCGTGCGTATTTACCTCGTTTCCATTGGAGACATTTCAAAACTCCTATAAATGGTAAAACGAAAGGAATATTTCGATATTGCAATTACTAACAAACTACTTACTCTGACGAACTCACCCAGGAAAGATATGAAGTATATTTGCATTATTTTGATTGTTCTTGGAACACTACAGGTAGAGGCTCTGGCGCATATATCCAAATCTAAGATGGAGAAACTGCTCCAGCATTTACGAACAATAGAAGGTAAATCTATTTTGTCGAAACGGAATTTTATTCATATTCGATATTATTATTTCCGTGTTCAGTTCAAACGTTCATGTAACATTCGTGTGTGCAATATATCGCCGGACTTCCATTCTATTTCATCAAAGTTCTGAGAGTAGAAAGCAAAAGCAGCAATGCAAACAGAGACAATTGCAGACTCGTGTTTTTAGTCTGTTCATGAGCCGTTATGATAAGTGCAACACTACTCACGTTTACTAACGTTTACAAGTTTAATTGCACTGAGAAATCTAAAAAGCGATTACTTTCAAACATTATTTTCGGCACAATATGTTTCACACCACGGCGTATTTTTTATTTATATATACGTCTAACTCATGAAGAGTATTTAGTTTTAAGTTAAAAGTTTTGCTACCAATAAATGAACAACAAATATTACAAATAGCAATAGTAATATTGTACTTTAATTCTTCCTGTACTCTGTGAACTGTTTGGCGATTGGTATTTGGTCAACGCCGTTTGCAACAATTCAACTCATTCTCTCCTAGGCTATTTTTAGACCCAACCTCTTTAAATGTATTTATGGAGGAAAGGGTTAAAGTATACCAAACGATGTCAACTCATTGAACGTATACAGGTAAACCTCTGAAAATCGAACCTCTGAAAACCGAAATTCTCTGAAAACCGAACAAATATTTCGGTCCCGAATTTTTCCTTATATAAGTACAAAAATGAGTCATGCAGGAAACACCACATACAGAACAAACACTCGCCCGAACAGCAACACAAGGAAACAGCAAATGTACATAAGTAGAAAAAACAACAAGAGACGCACAAAGACAAAACAAACATACAATAGGAGGAAGATGGAAGTACCGCCTTGGAACGGTCAGTGAAAAAAGTCACTGGGGGGTTAAACCTCACACTTATTCCATCCCCATCCTAAAAGACAAACAGTGTAAATAAACGTATCCCCTCTCCGACTAATCTACAACAACCGCGACAGCAAATACAGTGGTAAAGTGCATGTATAACGAAAAAACATTTAAGTGAACATACTGTATCCACCTATCGCTAGTGTACTCAATGATTGAGCTGCAAACAGAGTAACTGTAGAAAAGTAATAAAGGGTACGACAAAAATGAAATAGTACAGATATCCGACATTCTCCTTCCATTTCTGGATTTAAGAGGTCGCCTTCATAGAGTACTAAACCTTTCTTGTCGGCGTACATGCAAAGAGGCCAGCGTGATTGCCAACTGTAAAAGGGTTCACAACCAAACATGTTCTATATGGAAAAGCTCTCTGAAAACCGAACTCTCTGAATTCTGAATACCGAACACAAGTTCCGGAACAGAAATCTATATTTCCTTTGTAAATCACCTCTGAAAACCGAACATACCCTGAGGACCAATTAGGGGTGCTGGCTTGTTGATAGTTTGACTAGGGACTTTTGGACCCATACTGTGTTTAACAGCTGCCTTTGTTACTACAAAGGTGTGAAAACCACAATAGGGGTAAAGTATAATACTGTAGCTGATGTTGCTTTTGGAAATCGTAAGAAAACTTTAATTAGGCATGATTGTTCACACCTCTTTATTGAAATTAAGGGAAGACGATCTCAACTAGCAAAGTGTTTTCATAAACACGATGCCTACATACTTAAATGTTCATGCTACATATTACCAGTGCTTCAATTGACTGACATAACTTCATTATCTGGGGTGAGAAAATTAAGTTTAGACTATTCTGCACGAACAAGCCTTTTGATTATGAAAAATAATAAAAGATAAATAAAATCAATCAAGCAGTGAATCTGACAGTCAGTTTGATGTAAACACTTAACACAATCATGCCTGCTCCTCCTGCTGATCCGACGCCATCCATATGTGACACAGTATAAATTAGATAAAACGATATTACAATATGATTATTTTCTTGTTACTGAATAATCTCATGTATAGTAGAAACTGATGTTTGTATCTTATTTTGATAAGATCAAAAGAATTGAACGATATTACAGAAGATTACATTCATTACCTTCAAGTTTCACATTAAGAAAACTCTCTGAAAACCGAACACCTCTGCAAACCGAACATTTTGTCCGGTCCGAAGGTGTTCGGTTTGCAGAGGTATATATAGTCTTCAAACCTTACCTTCTGCTGTAATTCTGGCATATACGAGTCTTGTTCTGAAATTATTGAGACACTATTAATAAAATGGACATAGAAGGACATACTCTTAAGATATAACGTCACTAAATACTTGCATGTGTATACTTTGTACATGCGCAAGATAACAATGCTGGACGCGTGGATCACTCTTTAGCATCTTCCTAAAGAACGTCACCTCGCGGGACCCGGAGCACGCCAGCGTCATTAACGTTACGCCATCTCTTTTGAAATTCCAGTGATGCTGCTCCTCTCCTTACCCTGTCATAGCAAATGTGGCACTCAGCAAACACACACAGTTCCATGTGTATCCTTCTGTCATTATTGTATGTGCTGCCACAACTCAAATAAACCTTTCTTGTCGGCGTACATGCAAAGAGGCCAGCGTGATTGCCAACTGTAAAAGGGTTCACAACCAAACATGCAGTATGTTGTAGTACTACAGGACCATATCCCTTTTTAATGATTTTTTTAACATATTTGATGAACAAAGTGAGAAAATGGGTATGTCCAATAATTTTACGAAGTTTGTTAATCACATCACCATAAAATTCAGGGTGTCAAATACCGTGTCGCAGAAGCGCCTTGAGATTACATTGGTACTTGCCAATAAGCGAGAGATTTTGATAGTAAAATTTAGAGAAAGTTATTCTTAGTTTATGGTATATATATCCTTGCTTAAGCAGTTTTTCAGTTAAAAGGAGATTTCGACTGTTAAAATCGTCAATAGATGAACAAGCTCTAGCAAAACGAATAAGTTGAGATATATAAACCACGTAAGATGGAGCACAGGGAACATCCCCGTCAAGATAAGGAAAATTTACAATATTAAAATCAAAATCATCTCTTTTGTCATATATTTTAGACGAAATCATTCCATTATCAATTTTAAGGTCTAGATCAAGAAACGCTGCATAATTGTCGGACGAGTTAGCTTTATTCAATTTGAGTTCTTGAGTCAACTCTATTCGTAAACGGTCCTTATGCAGACGACACAGAGTGTATCCAATTATCCAAAAGTGCTTTGCTAAGAGGTGCATATGTTGTAGTAACATTTCTTGTAATTCCACTATAAAATCTACAGTTAATGGTAGAACATTTAATGTCAAGATAAACTCAGACGTTGATTGTACTACTACTAACGTTATTTATGTTTTAACTTGAAACGCGCCTAGTTGCGGTATACAGTACGTAGGACAAACAGGACGTGCTTTGAAAACTCGATTTCGTGAGCATGCATATCAGTGTCGAAATCGTAAACTAAACAATTTTTTATACCAACACTTTCGGAAATCTGGCCATTCTTTTAAAACCAAATCTGCGACAAGTGGTGCACAATTCGTACCCATAGGAATACAAATTACCTGACAGTATATAGCATTCCCATAACGTACAAATATGTTATCCAAAAGACAGTTACTCTGTTTGCAGCTCAATCATTGAGTACACTAGCGATAGGTGGATACAGTATGTTCAATTAAATGTTATTGTGTTATACATGCACTTTACCACTGTATTTGCTGTCGCGGTTGTTGTAGATTAGTCGGAGAGGGGATACGTTTATTTACACTGTTTGTCTTTTAGGATGGGGATGGAATAAGGGTGAGGTTGGGCGCCCATAAACCGGTTTAAACCCCCGGTGACTTTTGTCACTGACCGTTCCAAGGCGGTACTTCCATCTTCCTCCTATTGTATGTTTGTTTTGTCTTTGTGCGTCTCTTGTTGTTTTTCTACCTATGTACATTTGCTGTTTCCTTGTGTTGCTGTTCGGGCGAGTGTTTGTTCTGTATGTGGTGTTTCCTGCATGACTCATTTTTGTACTTTTTGTGATTCGCAAACTTCTGAGCAAGTCCAATTGGTGTAATATTTCATTTGCTCGTCAGTAAAGAAAGCTTTTTCAGTATTACATGCCAAGAATGATGTTTTTCCCGGGCAAATACTTTCTGAATTAAGTTAGTAAGCTTATCCTTAATTAAAATATGAGGAAGAGTTGTGTACAGAGTAGAAAAATCGTACGTGCTGACAGTGGATGCAATATACCTTTTGTTCTTAAGTTTGTTTAAGACTTCTGAAGAGTTCTTAATAGACCAGAAGAGATTTATTTCAGAATTTTCATAAGTCTTATCACAGTAGAATATTACATAAGTTTTTTTCACTTAAATTAGTTTATAAGTTTTGTAGGTTAGTCGGAAAGGGGTTACGTTTATTTAAACTGTATTTTAGGATGACGTTTGGCAACCCTAAACCGGTTTAAACCCCTATTGACTATTGTAACTGACCATTCCAGTGCGGTACTTCCACCTTCCCCCTGTTGTTTGTTTGTTTTGTCTTTGTGCGCCTGTTTGTGTTTTGATAGTTATGTACATTTGTTTTCTTGCTGAGGTGCTGTTCAGGTGGATTTTTGTTTTGTATGTGGTGTTTCCTGCATGACTCATACTGATCACCCATTTTCAGATTATTGTACTTTTGAGACCCTCGGGGTTGGGTCAGTTTTGACCCCAGAGTTAAAATTTGTACAAACTAGAAGTCCATCAGATTATACTACATACCAAACCTGGTAGCTCTAGGCCTTACGAAATTTGACAATAAGATTTCAGTAAAAGTTGTGACCCACGGGGCAGAGCCAAATTTGGCCCTAGTTGCTACAATTTGAATAATCCTGGTAAAGGTTTACTAGATGATGATACATACCAAATATCACAGTTCTAAGCCTTTCAGTTCCGGACAAGAAGATTTTAAAAAACCTACTATATAATCCAATGTAAAACTTGTGACCCCCTGGGCTGGGCCAATTTTGACAAATCTATGTAGAGGTCCACTAGAGCATTCTACATATATTCTGGAAATAGGTGATCCTTCGAATTTGGTAGCCCTAGGCCTTATGATATTTCACAGGAAGATGTTAAAAGTTTTTTATTTATTTTTGGACATTGGTTGCCATGAAAATCAGAGTTCTGCATGGACTCAAATTCTCCTTTGAGCTCCTTTGGAAGAAGGTTACCCAAGAAACAATCCTGCCAAGTTTGGTGAAAATCTAGCCAGCAGTTTAAGAGGAGATGCCATAGGGAAAATGTTGACGACGGACGACTGACGTTGCATGACGTTGCATGACGGACAACGATCGACAGACGACGACAGACTACGGACAAAGGGCGATAACAATAGCGCACTTCGTGCCAGGTGAGCTTAAAACGGCTAGAGTGGATAAATTATTTTTCGCATACACTGCAAATTAAGTATTATTACAGATGGCATCTTTACCCCAATGGACGATCTATTGATATATCACGGACTATTCAATACGTAATTCTGCAATAGGAGATCCTTCGAAAGCAAACGTAGGAATGTGAAAAGAGACTCGAGACTCGGTATCACTGAGTCTGTTCATGAGCAGTTATTAAAAGTGCAAGCATATTTACGACTCTAGCACCGCACTAAAATCATTGAAATGATGATTCCGAAGGACCAGAAAATATACTAACACTGAGAATGAAGTACTGATCGACTTTTACGGCTGCCACACAACCACTTCACACCTGTTGTGAATTACTAAAGGTCATCTGATATGGACAGAAGCAAATGATTTAGACCTAATGCCCCGCATGCACATATGAGCATACTCTGTACTGATTGCCTTTCAACTTATTTTCACATCGCCTGAACACCTTTTGCGAAACAAACTTGAAATACACAAAATTGTTAAAAATAGTTTTAGAACAATTTAAGGTAAAGTTTGGACAACAAAATAAATAAAATTTAGGCCACACAAACGCACATGAATCCTAGAAAGGTTGAGTCACAACAATTGAAGGGTGTGCACACACATACCAGCGCACACAAATACACATGCATATGCAAAAACGCATACGTTTAAAAGGGAGGACACACAAACACAAATATGGAAAAATAGTCAAACAGGGAGGGCCACATACGAAATGACACCGC
This sequence comes from Azorinus chamasolen, assembly GCA_963576725.1. Lineage (NCBI taxonomy): Eukaryota > Metazoa > Mollusca > Bivalvia > Cardiida > Solecurtidae > Azorinus > Azorinus chamasolen. Next base: position 21,217,593 of record OY755246.1, on the reverse strand, counting down.
ACCAAAAACCATCAAACAAGAAACGGTATAGCCACAAGGCAAAACATAACAGTACGCATATCAAGACGAAAAACATTAAACATTAAGCATATTAAACAACAAAGTTGACCATAGCCAGAAAGCAGAATTACCGCCTTGGAACGGCTGGTGGTAGACAGGTGTATCACCTTCGAGCGGTCAATCGTAAACCGTCCACTGAAGATGTAAGTTCTGAAAGTATAAGAGCTTTCGAAAGCAAAACCAGTCATGCAAAAATAGAAAATCGCACTAGGATTTATTGATTCTGTTCATGAGCAGTTATGAAAAGTGCAACACTACTCATGCCCTCTAGCACTGGCTTAAGCGGTATTCCATTTTCAAAACTAATAACATCGAAACTATTGATCCCGAATGACCAGAAAATATAACATGTAAACCATATTTAGGGGGCACATCTAATGTCATTTTTATTCCGTATTCATCAAAACAGATGAACTCATATTTTGAATATATGTATAACCAATAAGCCGTCACTTGAAACAGATTTAACAGAACATGCAAACTTTCTCTTATAGCATTGTTACTTTTGCTTTCGAAGGATCTCCAACATGCAGAATAGTCTTACCTTCGGGCGTATGAAAACACTGTTACAAAGACAAGCTGGACTGAAATCGGTTCATGTTTACCGATCCTACATGTTTACCCATTCAAACGTTTCTTCAGTACAATATAACCTCTCTATTAGGGCTACTTAATTACATCAAATAGTTCCTATAGGATCGTTCTGTTTTACTTTCACATTGCTTTAAGCAGCCACCTGCCTAAAATACCAACTAATTAACGCAATTTAGTGGCCGTTATAAAGAAGTTTTACTATATATTTTTGTGATTATCCTGGCATGCACTGAATACAATAAACACTCTGTTCAAATGCCACCTAAACGATGTCGCATTCTGATTTATTTAAGTGAATCCCACTGTAAAATGATCTCAACTTAAACGCTAATACATAGCAATTCTTACGAAATAATTGACGCACCAAACGTTTATGTTTTGCACACAGTATAGATTCAGATCAATCCCCATATTTAAACCACGAGGTGTCTCAGTTTGTTTTTGCTTGGAGACTCGTTAGTGTTCTTCTTTGTTTCTTTATAGAAATAAATAACCCCAATAACCACTGAATGAAAAACATGACTGCCGAGGAAAAATATGAAATGTTTCCACAAATAAAACAAGTTGACAGGCATTTATGGTATTAAACACTATGCACTTTTAGAATATCTAAATGTACTTATAGTTTGTTCTGTCGTGTGCAAAAAAATGTTTACTCAGAAGGGACGTCGAACCCGACGCATAATTACGATACAAACTTTGACCATGTAAAAACAGAAATAGAAGAACTCGTTTGTTACCACTAATAAAATATAATAGAATGGCCTTACAAAAAAAGAACCAAGAACAATTATTACCTAAATGACAATTTAAAATCAAATTCAAAAGTAGAAAAAGTCATACGAGGAGCGCAACACACAAAAGGGCACGTCATCAAAACATAACCAAACATTAAACAACACAATTACAAGACAAAATGTGACAAACAGCACAAAAAGACATAAAATATTTACTATAAAAATTAGACCATCGGTTGAAAGCAGGAATACCGCCTTGGAATTGCCAGTAGCCAAAAATGCTACTTGGAATATACACCGAGTTTGTAGGTACCTGACCTCACGCTTATCCTTCCTTAACCCAAGTGAAAATGTAAAGTACAATTCTCTCTCAAGAAAACTCCACAATATGAGTAACGATGTAAAGACCAAATATTATTCAAATATACTGTAAAAGTACATGTATGAATCATGCAAGAAACACCATATGCAAAACACACAGCCACCCGAACAGCACCACGGCAAAAACAAACATTAAATGTACATGCATATCAAAAGACAAAAAGAGACGCACAAATACATAACAAACAAACAATAGGGATATTAGTGACGTCATAAAATCAAGTGACATGGAAAGTACCCATTCTACACCGACATATAAAGACATTGAAGGGAATAAATACAAGTGAATTATAAAAATGTATCTGTTTTATTTGCAAAATGAACAAAACAAAAACATTTATAAGCCAGGACAAGTGGAGAAGTCAGTTTGGGTACGAAAGATATGCCAAACCGCATACATCCAGCTTCCTCCTCCGTTAGTGGGTTTTCTGCGTTCATCTCGTGTATGTGCGTGTGTATGAGTGTGTGTGTTTGTGTGTGTGTGTGTGTGTGTGTGTGTGTGTGTGTGTGTGTGTGTGTGTGTGTGTGTGTGTGTGTGTGTGTGTGTGTGTGTGTGTGTGTGTGTGTGTGTGTGTGTGTGTGTGTGTGTGTGTGTGTGTGTGTGTGTGTGTGTGTGTGTGTGTGTGTGTGTGTGTGTGTGTGTGTGTGTGTGTGTGTGTGTGTGTGTGTGTGTGTGTGTGTGTGTGTGTGTGTGTGTGTGTGTGTGTGTGTGTGTGTGTGTGTGTGTGTGTGTGTGTGTGTGTGTGTGTGTGTGTGTGTGTGTGTGTGTGTGTGCGTGCGTGCGTGTGTGCGTGCATGTATGTGTGCGTGCGTCTGCGTCTGTGTCTGTGTGTGCGTGTGCGCGTATGTGTGACATGCTATCGATGTTTTGGTGGTGGTTGTGTCTTGTATGTGGCTTTGCCTGCTTGACTTCACTACTTCTTCAATTAAGAGGACACCATCATAGTGTATTAACTATTTCATGTTTATCGCACAAGCAAAGAGGGAAGCATAGTGCCCAGCTGTAAATGGGGTTGACCACCAAGCATGCAGTGCGCTTCAGAATAGAGGGGTTATAGTACATGTATGAGTCATGCTGGAAACACCGCATACAAAACCTCAACCCGCCCGAACAGCACCAGGACGAAAAATAGTAAATGTACATGTATATAAAAGATACAAAGAGACACACAAAGATATAACAAACAAACAATAGGGGGACGGAAGTACCGCCTTGGAACGGTCAGTGACAAATGGGGGTTAAATCGTTTTTATGAATCGCCTAATACGTGTGGCAAACAAAGTGCCAAAATATCTGTGTCCAACAAGTTTGCGAAGTGTGTAAATGATATCATCGGAAGAGAAATACCTATATTTAAATACCTATGTAAATGACAGTTATATTTGCTAATAAACAAGTGATAAATTTTGAAAAGTTATTCGTGTCTGTTGCCCTGTTTAAGCAGTTTTCCAGTAACAATAATGTTGAAATTGTTAAAAACAAGCTCTAGCAATACAAATAAGCTGAGAAATGTAAACCCATAAGTCATCACTTTTGCCATGAACACTAGAACAAAACGTTCCTTTGTGTATGGATTGTAAATCTAAAGAGGATACAGATATGTCAAAACTATTTGCTTTATATAACTTGAACTCTACATGGCAGATTGAGGTTATCATAGAATCAAAGACTGGTGGTTTGATTGTGTTATAATGAATGAACAGGATATCAATATAATATATGTCGTTTATATAACGTGATATATTATTGAAAGTCCTGATATCTGCCGGTGAATCGGCTGTAATGTTAAGCATAAAATCACGCTCATAGCAATAAAAAAAACTAGTCTGCAATTAAAAGTACACAGTTGGTTCCCATGGGAATGCCATTAACATGGCGGCGATTTATAGAATTTCAAAAGCAAACAAATGTTTTGTCTAACAGAAAGGTGAACATGTTCACAATGTATACTTATCTAGAATGCCATTGTGTAAAGAATGCATGAATTATGTTTACATTTTTCAACATGTTTACTTGTTTAGATTGTCATATTGAGATTAGAGACCTCATTGTGTGATTTTGTGTTAGTGAGTTCTTGGACCAAAACATCCACATAATATATACGTCAAACGATGATTACATCATTGATACTTTATCAGTTGGAACAAACACTTATTCAGAGCGAACCTCTTGTATACTTTTCTTAAGATAGCAAACTGATATCCTAGGTTTAAGCGGAAGAAGGTGATTGTTAGATTCGTAAAACGCAATATGTGTATCGATCATGTTTGAAATATAAATTCTGAAGGGTGGTGATTCCTCGAAAGCAAAAATTGCAACACAAAAAGAGAAAATTGCAGACTCGGTTTTATTGAGTCTGTTCATGAGCAGTAATTATGTTTTCCATTCTGAGAGTGCATTTATGTCAGCATTTTCTCTGCGACACCATTTGATGCTAAAAGTATTTGTATGAGTCATACATGAAAAGCCACATTAAAAATACACCGAACATCATCACGATGGAAATCAATAAATGCACATGCATATAAAAGACGCAAAGAGACACCTAAAGATAAAACAATAGGGGGAAGATGGAAGTACCGCCTTGGAAGGGTCATTGACAATTGTTACTGGGGATTTAAACCGGTTTAGGTGCACCCTACCTCACACTCATTCCATCCCCACCCTAATAGACAAACAGCAATTGCGGTTGTTGTAGATTAGTCGGAGAGGGGTATGTTTATTTGGGGTGGAGATGGAATAAGTGTGAGGTTGGACGCCCCTAAACCGGTTTACATTTGCCGTGTTTTCTTGTTCTGGTGCTGTTCGGGCGGCTGTGTGTTTTGCATGTGGTGTTTACTGCATGACTCATACTTGATCTTTTATTCGTCATATTATTGTAATGTAGTTATTGATTATGAAGAGATAATAAGCATGGCATATTTACCAGTAGTTAGACGTAAAGTATGTAAATCTAGAACAGTCAGATTTATACGAGTTCTTCGCTGAATATTACCCTCTTTACAAAGATATTCGCATTTCCTTATTGAAAAAATGAAACAAACACTTCAAATCATAAGCTTTTGACATATTACCAGTCTGGTAAATATTATCATTTAAGCCTAAAGGAAACGGGGTTGCTAATTTTCTAAAACCAATTTAATTCAGCTATATACCTGGCTTTCGATTTCCTTATCATCCTTTAAAATCTGTAATGCTTACGTACATAAAGGGGCATAATTTTGTAACAAAAAGTATAACATGGTTATGATCCTTAGTCCGACTGTAGCCCTTGCATTAGTGTACAAATTTCTAAATGCAAAAGGTAGTACGGTCAAGCAGGCAAAGCCACATACAAGATGCAACCACCACTAAAATCGCTAGATAGGATGCCACACACACACACACAACTACACACCCAAACGCACGCACATACAAGTGAAAAACACAGAAAACATTAACAAAGACACAATACAAACAACAGTTATTGTGACAAAGAGAGAACCGGCTTGGAGCGGTCAGTGGTACAATCACCACTGGGGGTTTAAACCGGTTTACGGACATCCTAACCTCAAACTTATTTGAAAGTCACCCTAGCTTAACAAAAAGTGTAAATAACTGTATCCCCGCCGGATTTTCCCATAACATAAAAGACGGTAAACACATGACAATATGTAACACATGGCATAACAACTGAGAAAAATCCGTCAAATATGTACATTTGTACTCAATTACTTTGCTGAAGTCAGAACAGTTAAGGGCAGGACAGAGAAAATGTAATACATGAGTCTGGTAAGCTCATCCCGTTTCTGAGTTTAAGAGTATACCATCATAGAGTACTACCCTCGGCCTGTCATCGCGCAAGCAAAGAGGGCAGCGTAGCTACCGACGGTAAAGGGATCAATTACTAAACATGTAATGCGTTGTAATATAGTTGGGTCATAACCCTTCTTCTTAAAGGTTTTAATGCGTTTTATAAACAAATCATGAAAATGGATATGACCCCGAAATTTCCTAAGATTGTAGATAACATCACCATAAAATTCTGGGTGAGAAATGCATTGTTGCAGTAACGTCCGTAGATTGCAATAATGTTTACTAATGAGGGGTAAATTTCGAAAATAAAATTTAGAATACGTTTTCCGAAGTTTGTGATATCTGTAACCATGCTTAAGAAGTTTATCATTTATAATTAAATTACGACTGTTAAAATATTCTAGCAAAGAACAGGCTCGGGCAAACCCCATAGGATGTAGAACGGTGCACTTCCCCAATTTTAAAATTGAAATATTCCCTTTAATTGTATATTTTGGAGGAAACTTTTAAGTGTTATATATTCTGGTCCTTCGAAATCATTAGTTTTGATGTTATTAGTTTCGAAAAATGAATACTGCTTAAGCCGGTGCTAGGGGGCATGCGTAGTGTTGCACTTTTAATAACTACTCATGAACAGACTCAATAAAACCGAGTCTGCAATTTTCTCTTTTTGCATTTCTACTTTTGCTTTCGAAGGATCACCCATTTTCAGAATATATTTATCATTTCTGATGGAAAGGTTCAAATCTAAAACTGAAGCCATAATGTCAGATTCTTACAGATTCTGCATGACGCATACATGTACTCTTATATCTAGATATGCGTCCCGTTAAGGTTTGACTTGTGGCTGTTCCGTTTCATGTTTGATGGCGTTTTATGCCTTGTCATTCTGTGTTGGCTCCCCCTGTTTCATTTTTGTTCATTTTTTCATCGACTCACAAACATTTTGAGCAAATGCACGCAGAAAATGAGACATGAACTGGTTATTGAAATTAAACAATGCAAATAAAAGATAAACCGAGTCTGCAACTTTCTCTGTTTGCATTTCTACTTTTGCTTTCGAAGGTTCACCCATTTTCAGAATATATTTGTATATATTGAGTTTTTATTACAAAAAGTGGTTATAAGAAACGCCTGTATATAACATAAAGGTATCAGTCATAAACTGAATACTGTCTTATCCATAAAGCTACTAACCTTAAATAATATTTGCAAAACTGTGGATCCGGATGAGTGCATGGTGTGATTTTATGATTGGAAAAGTAGTAAAGTCAAGCAGGCAAAGCCACATACAAGACGCTACCACCACCAAAACACCGATAGATAGCATCACACACACACACACACAACTACACACCCAAACGCGCGCACACACACACACACACACACACACACACACACACGAGATGAACACAGAAAACACCAACAAACACATATGAACAAAATCACAAGCACAAAGACACACGACAAACAAAAGCAAGGGTGACAAAGAGAGTACCGCCTTGGCATGGTCAGAAGAAAAAACACCACTGGGGGTTTAAACCGGTTTACGGACGTCCTAACCTCACACTTCTCTCAAAGTCACCCTAGCTTTACAAATAGTGTAAATAAAGGTATCCCCGCCGGACTTACCCACAAAATAGAAGACGGTAAACACATGGCAATATGTAAAACATAGCATTAAAACTGTGAAAATCCGTCAAATATGTACTCAATGACTTTGCTGAAGTCAGAGCACCTGCAGGGAAGCCGTTAAGGGCACGACAGGGAAAACGTTTATACCATTGGTGTGATCAAGCTTCTAATACAATACGAAATTCTGAAAGTAAGAGCTCCTTTGAAATCAAACAGCAATGCAAAAAGAGACAAATGCAGACTTGGCTTTATTGAATCTGTTCATGAGCAGGTATGAAAGTGCAACACTACTCATGCCCTCTAATACCGGCTTAAGGGGTACTGAACTTGAAAAACAGATCACAGTTGACAAATTGATAAAGATCCGTGAAATTTATTATGATGACACGTGAATTGACATGACATAGGTATAAAGTTTCAATAGTTTAACATTTTTGAGACTGGGAGATCCTTCTAAAGCAAATGTAGCAATGCGAAAAGTGAAAATTGCAAACTCTGTTTTATTGAGTCTGTTCATGAACAATCATTAAAATGTAACACTAATCGCCCCAAACTACGGCTTGAGCAGTATTCGATTGGCAATACTAATAACATCAAACTAATAATCCCGAACGACCAGTAAATATAACAGCAGAGGTAATAATGCACATTTTTGTCCTCAAAGTGTCAGCCAGGTCAGGTCGCTTGAAGCGCTGTGTTTGAATGTATTTTCTGTGAACATATCGGTACTTTGTGTGCAATCTGTGAAGAATGGCTTTCTTTGTCATGCCAGATTGTTTGACCATGTATTCGATATTGTGTACAGCATTTGTTGCTTTCCTGATTCCTGAAACAGATGCAATAATTCATCTATATCAGTCATATATTGTAAAAATATTCATTGATGGCATAGTTCAAATATGGTAAACACTCCATGTTTTCTAGACTTTATTGCTTATCAATATCTTTATTAAAAGAAATTAACGAGCAAGCCGATAAATTCATTTTTAGATAGGAACGGCTAGTTTGATACAAAGCTATACTCTACATGTTCCCAGACCACACATTGAACAACACATATTCTTTTGAAGATTCCTTTTATTAATAAAGGTATTGATATTTTTGACCTCCAAGGTATATTCAGAGACAGAAATGTAATCGACACTATTCCTAAATACATTAAACAAACAGAACCACCGCTACAAATATAACAAACCCATCAGAAATACAATTTACAATTATAATAAGATTGTTGCCAACCTTAATATTCCTGATAATATGCCTGATAAATGAGATTGCGCCACGTCACACTTTGCTATTCTTTGGTTGGTCATGTGATTACTGGTAACTTTGAGATTATCACAGATAAACGTCTACGATCTTTTCTGAATAAAGGTCCAAAATACAGAAAACAATCCTAGATAGAATTTAACTCTTGTCGAGGCCAGATTGCTGAGGCTTTACAAAAAGTTTGTATTAAATTGTGTGGTAGAGAACATGTTGAGTCTAATGCTTTTTCAAATTGGAAAAACACTATTTTTTATATAATTGACAAACGCAATTGATTTTATAGCACAAATGAAACTACATGTACAAATATGGGTCATACAGGAAACATCATAAACAAAACAAACAGCCGCCCGAACAGCAACACAAGAAAACACAGCAAATGTACATAACTAGCAAAAACATAAAGAGACGCAAAAAGACAAAACAAACAAATAATAGGGGAAAGATGGAAGTACCACCTTGGAACGGTCAGTGCCAAAAAAACGCTGGGGAGGGGGTTAAACCGGTTTAGGGGTGCCCAATCTCACACTTATTCCATCCCCACCCTAAAAGACAAACAGTTTAAATAAACGTATCCCCTTTCCGACTAATCTACAACCGCGATTGAAAACACCTTTTCCACTTAAACCTAGAATTTCTAAAGAAAGTCCTCCAAACCCTCTTTAAGATGTCCAAAAGAAATTCTAGGTTTAGGTGGAAGAATGTGTTCATTTGTGCTATAAAATGAAATGCGTTTGTCAATTATATCACAAATTAGCTTCAGCAATCTGGCCTCCACAAGAGTTAAAATCTATCAAGGATGGTATTCTGTATTTTGAACCATTATGGGTTTTTTTTTCATTTTATCTGTTAAACCCATGTTTGTATGCGAAGCGATTGTAAGTAGCAGCAATACATACTTTAACGGAGTACAGATCTTGGACTGTTTGATTCTATGCGTGTCTTGTGTTCTCTAAATAACATCACGAAGCAGCTATTCTGAACAGTCACATACAGTTGTTTCAGAATGTGCTAAAATATCCATCCTCTGACGTTTACGATGATATGAGTCTTATAGACATGTTTATTATTTCAATACAAATCGGGTAATTTTCTTTTTTAAAATTTTCTTTTACCTTTCAAGTCTATTTCCCGTAGATTGGAACTTTACACGCATCACACTTTCCAGCCATCAGACAGTGTTTAAGTAAATGCACTTCATGTTTTTCTTAGTTCAGATATGTGTGTAGTGTTACTTTCGAATAACTATTTATTTCGTTTGCAATTGCCATTTATACGAATTTTGAAATGTCGTTTCAAGTAGAGACAGGATACATATGCACATAAACCACTACACGTTATGTTTAGCAGTTTGTGTTGGTATGGTGCCCATACATCTACATAATGGTTCTTATTATGTTAGTATACGTGGAAAACAGTCATACAGGGAGCGCCACACACAAAAGGACATGCTACTAAATATAGTCAAATACAATCACAATAATTCTAAAAATGGGTGACCCTTCGAAAGCAAAAGTAGAAATGCAAAAAGAGAAAGTTGCAAACTCGGTTTTATTGCGTCTGTTCATGAGTAGTAATTAAAAGTGCAACACTACTCACGCCCCCTAGCACCGGTTAAGCAGTATTCAATTTTCAAAACTAATAACATGAAAACTAATGATCCCGAAGGACCAGAAAATATAACAACATTGAGAATGAAGTACGGGGCGTGAAGAAACGCAAACAAGACGTAAAACATTAAGCAATTACAGGTGTTATGCTATGTTTTACATGTTGTCGTGTGTTTACCGTCTTCTATGTTGTTGGAAACTCCGTTGGGGTATCTTTATTTACACTATATGCTAAACTAGGGTGACTTTGAGATAAGTGTGCGGTTAAGACGTCCGTAAACCGGTTTATACCCCAGTGGTGATTTTGCCACTGACCTTCCAACGTGCGTGCGTGCGTGCGTGCGTAAATTCGTTTTGGAATTCATAAAGGCAGTAAAAATAAGATATCAGATTTGCCTTTTATTATACAATGGTGGTTAATAAATATTTGTATATAAAATAAAGGTATAAATCATTAGCTGAAAACAGTCTTATCCATAATGCTTCTACAATAAACCGGAATAACATAACTCCGGATGAGGCTCCATGCACATGTAATAAAAACAATAGTTTGCCATTGTAAATAGATCTAATACAGATATAAGATATGTTATAGGTACCATTTCTGAGAGTCAGTTTCAAACATGATACAAAATAGACATATTCATACAAATCTGTGTAATTAATCATATGATTAGGAAATTAATATGCGATAAATATAAAGATGCCACAAACTTATCAAGTAAGTATGCTGTTGTTTGTTCTGGTGTATTGGTTAGGTTTTTTGAAACATTGTGCTTGAAGTTAGACACACTTTTCTGTAAACACATTGGCAAATCGTGTCCGATTCTCGAAAATATCTCATACGAGAAGGTATTTCCTGGTACATTGTCGGAGATGCATGCATTCGATTGTGTGTCCATTATCCATTGCATTCCAGATTCCTGAAGCAGAGATGAAATAATTTGTCTATATTAATCATGTATCGTACAAGAATCCATGCATGATATAGTTATGAAACATTCGGTAGACTTACACTTTAACGATAAAAAAAGATAAATGTACTGGTACTTGTTATAAGCCCTTATCCTGCTAACCGCTATCAGCCTCATGTTTGCTAACCTAGAATCATATCCGCTAACCGCTATTAGACTCATATATGCTAACCGCTATCAGACTCATATCTACTAACTGGTATCAGACTCATATCTACTAACCGCTATTAGACTCATATCTACTAACCGCTATCAGACTCATATCTGCTATCCGCTATCAGACTCATATCTGCTAACCTAGACTCATATCTGCTAACCGCTATCAGACTCATATATGCTAACGGCTATCAGACACATATCTGCTAACCGCTATCAGACACATATCTGCTAACCTAGACTCATATATGCTAACCGCTATCAGACACATATCTGCTAACCTAGACTCATATCTGCTAACGGCTATCAGACTCATATCTGCTAACCTAGACTCATATCTGCTAACCGCTATCAGACTCATATCTGCTAACCTATACTCATATCTGCTAACCGCTATCAGACTAATATCTGCAAATAGCTTGGGTCTAGATATGAACGACTGGATCAAAACTATTTGACGCTCGATAAACAGTTTGAAAAATGATTGAACGATTAGCGATACGTGAAAATTACATATACAAAATGTATCAATTTACAGCAGATTAAGGGGTATGGAGTGAATACAAGAATATGCAAAATGAAGAGAAACATAATTTTAGAAACACTATGTTATTCAGAGCTTCAAATATTGCGTTTATCATGATATAAATTTTATAGACAATTCAAATCGCATCATTTTCATTCCGAAATATCCCTTTACCTTTCAAGTTTATTTCCCGTATATTGGAATTTTACACGCATCACACATTCCAGCCACCAGACAGTGATTAAGCTTGAATATGCAGGATCGAGGGCATTTACAGTCTGCAAAAAGAAAGAAGAAAAATCCATGAAGATAAGTATGTAAGTATGTGCTTATCATTGTGTTAAATGAAATATATACATCTTTGTACAGAAGCGAATTCCTGATAACCTATGTAACTAGTTTCGATCCGGAATTATTGCAGATCACAAGTTAAGCAGATGATATGTATTCTACATGCAAACAATGAAAGTGTTTAGCGCATTTAACAATTAAAGGTACATTTCGATGTTTGCAAATTGTGTTTTTCAAAATTAGCCGATGAATATTTCATTGAAACGATAGATAGTATGAATATTTTAATGCGTTTAACATAATGTGATCTGACCAGATGCACCAGCTAACATCGGTTTTGATCCATGTGTGCATTGTTTTACAGACCCCAAAATACATTATCTAGTATTTCACTGGCTTGTTTGTTCATCCAACGTATGTGAAACAAATACATCCAATAGTAACCAAACATTTAGCTGAGAAATAAGACGTTTCGAATTTGATAAAGCTAAAGCTACTGCCTTTTAGAAGGTATTTTTTTTCACAAGAAACGGTAAAGCAAACGTCTTACACTTCTGAGTGTTATTATCTGTTTACCATTAACAGCACACATTCATGTGGAATATAGTGTGCATAATTCTAGATAACGGACATTCTTTCTGAACTGTATAACAGTTTAGATTAAACTAGGTTAGAGCAATATTGAATTTAACTCTTTAGCCACTAATGTCGCATATGTGAGTACTTGTGCACAGAGTTTGGATCCAGATGAGATGCCGAATAAATCGGCGTCTCACCAGGATCCAAGCTGTTTATTAATGTGACTTTTTTGCACAAACATGTAGAACAATAAAAAATGAAAATTCCAGCTTTCAACAATGCTTGAAGGCGATAAAAGTTTGCAACGAAAGAGTTAAATGAAATTCCATGAATGCTAAAGGTTATTTACCTGATACTGTTTGAAGATGCTCGAGCAGTTTTTCCATCTTAGATTTGGATCTATACGCCTGGGTCTCTACAAGAATTGTCCCAAAGACAATCAAAATGATGCAAATGTACTTCATATCTTTCTCAAGTTAGATCTTCCGAGCGAGTAGTATGTGAGTAGTGGTACTTTCGAATAACTATTTGTTTGTTTGGACTTGCCATTTATAAGAATTTTGAAATGTCGTTTCCAATGGAGACCATTACATACGCACACAAACGTCCAAAGCGTCATGTTCAGCAGTTTGCATGGCTATGTTGTCCCTCCCTACACCAGCATAATATATCTTATTCTATAAGTATACACTGTTTACGGAATTTATTTTTATAGAAAGGTCAGATCAATTCATGGTTCATCCTTCGGAATCATGAATTTCAGTGATTCTTGTTCTGAAAATTGAATACCGCTTAAGACGATGCTAGGGGACGTGAGCAGTGTTGCACTTTCAATTACTGTTCATGAACAGACTCATTAAAACCGAGTCTGCAATTTTCTCTTTTTGTGTTGCAATATTTTCTCTCGGAGGATCACCTCCCTTCAGAATTTCAATTACAAAAACAATAAGTCATGCAGAAATCACTACCTACAAAACAAGCAGTCGCAAGAAGTGTACTATATCCTGTTTGATTATGTTTAGGTTTGCTGACAAGCCGAGGGTAATGCTCTATGATGGTATACTCTTAATCCCTGAAATTTTATGAGCTTACCCAACTCATGTATTGACTTTTCTCTGTCATGCCCTAAATGGCTTCCTTGTGGTTCATGTGACTTTCACAGACTTTCACAGAACTTCGTGCTGGGATAAAACTCCAGTCACCATGATAGCGTCCCAATCGTTACCATGGCAACAAACACACACTTATTAACATATTGAATAGTGTTTGCACTCATTCCAAGATGTGGAATATTTTTATCACTACATAACTTAGTCATACTTAGATCTTTAGATACAGTTGATGCTGTACAATAACTAGATTGTGCTTGAAAACTTTAACTTGGGATGAATGCAAAAGTAGTAAATCCAAGCAGACGAAAGCCACATACAAGACGCAACCACCATCAACACATCGATAGAAAACAAGCGACTCACAGGGCCACACACACACACACACACACACACACACACACACACACACACACACACACACACACACACACACACACACACACACACATACATACATACATACATACATACATACACCAACAAACACACAAATACAAAGACACAAAGACACCAGACAAACATAAAAGTGAGGGTGACAAAGAGAGTACCGCCTTGGGACGGTCAGTGACAAAACCATCATTGGGGTTTAACCCATTTCTTCATATAAACGCCTTTTCACGCATTTGCAAACACAGTAGATCCAGATCAGACGGCTTCTGTAGGTGCCGACTGATTAGGGTCTGCTCTGTTTGCTAATGGAATTTTGTTTCTTTAGTTTTTAAAATGGCGACCGTGTTCCATTTTCCATATTTCATTTTAACTGTTCAGCCAATGAATATTCATAAGGTGTCAATATGTTTACTAAATATAGAACAGGGAAAGGGTTAATAGATCCAGAACGTGGGAGATCTTTCGAAAACAATAATAAAACTGCGAAAAGAGAAAATTGCAGACTCGGTCTTATTGAGTCTGTTCAGGAGCAGTAATCAAAAGTGCAACACCACTCACGCACCCCCAGCACCGGCTTATGCAGTATTCAATTTACCAATTTAATAACCTCAAAACTATTGGTCCCGAAGGACCAGAACATATAACACTGAGAATGGAATTCAGGCGACCTCTTAAATCCGAAAACGGAAGGAGGACGTTGGATATCTGTACAATTTTGTTTTTATCGTACCCGTTTTTACTTTTCTACAGTTACTCTTTTTGCAGCTCAATCATTGATACATTGATGGTAGTTGTAGATTAGTCGGAGAGGAGATACGTTTATTTACATGGTTTGTCTTTTAGGGTGGGAATGGAATAAGTGTGAGGTTGGGCGCCCCTAAACCGGTTTAACCCCCAGTGACTTTTGTCACTGACCGTTCCAATGCGGTACTTCGCCCTATTGTTTGTTTGTTTTGTCGTTGTGCGTCGCTTTATGTTTTGGTGGTTATTTACATTTGCTGTGTTTTCTTGTGTTGCTGTTATGACGGCTGTTTGTTCTGTATTTGGTGTTTCCTGTATGACTCGTATTTGTACTTTTACGGCTGCCACACAAGCAATTAACACCTGTATATATTACTCAAATGTTAACAAAACAAAGCGACTACGGCGTTGGTTTATGTTTTGAAATACTTCGCAAGCCGTAATTCTTCAGCATAGTTGCCTTGGTGCAATGGAAATGTATCTGGGCTTGTAAGCGGCGGGTCTCGAGTTCGATTCTGTCCAGTGGCCAATTATTTTATCAAAATACTGTCCATACACTGTGTGCAGGTATAATACGTAGTTCACGATCATCAAGTCTTTCTTCAAGAATAAAAATCAAAACTATTATTACAAATAGCAAATCAGGCTTTTTACAACAAAACAAGAAAATGAAACAATGCATAGCTTCGGATTCATACATACGACCAAAGCCAAGTACGCTAATAAGTGGCGACTTGCTAAATTATATTATCTGACCCTGTACATGTGTGCTGTTATGTAAACAATATAACAAGTCTCGATACAGCTTAGTTTTCCTGTACATTCAAATTAAGATCTTATGGCACACATATTGTTATCAGTGTTTGCAGACACTACAGATATTAGGAATGTAGATACAAGGACACAATCAAAGTTCATGGTCTATCAACAAAATAGGAAATGGCTAACTGGCGCAGCGAAAGTACATGTAAGAGTCATGCAGGAAACACCGCATACAAAACACACAACCGCCCTAACAGCACCTCGACGACAAACAGCAAATGTACATGTAGATAAAGGACACGAAGAGACAAACAAAGACAAAACAAACATACAATAGGGGAATATGGAAGCACCGCCTTAAACCGGTTTTCGGGCGCCCAACCTCACACTTGTTCCATCACCACCCTAAAAGACAAACGGTGTAAATAAACGTATCCCCTCTCCGACTATACTATTACAACCGCGATGGCAAATTAAGTGGTAAAGTACATGTAAAACGAAAACATATTTAAGTGAAGTAACTGTATCCACCTACTGCTAGTGTACTCACTGAATGAGCTGCAAACAGAGGAACTGTAGAAAAGTAATAAAGGGTACGACAAAAAAGACATCGTACAAATATCCGACGTCCTCCTTCCGTTTGCGGTTTTAAGAGGTCGCCTTCATAGAGTACTAAATCTTTCTTGTCGGCCTACATGCAAAGAGGCCAGCGTGATTGCCAACTGTAAACGGATTGACAATCAGACATACAGTATGCTGTAGTACCATAGGATCATATCCCTTTTTAATGACTTTTTAATGAATTTAATGAACAAAGTGAGAAAATGGGTATGTCAAATAATTTCACGAAGTTTGTAAATCACATCACCATTTAATTCAGGATGTGCCACATCGTGTCGCAGGAGCGCCTTATGATTACATATGTACTTGCCAATAACTGAGAGATTTGGATAATAAAATTTAGATAATGTATTTCTTAGTTTATGATATCTATGTCCTTGCTAAGCAGCTTTTCAGTTAAAATGAGATTTCGATTGTTAAAATCGTCAACACAAGAACAAGCTGTAACGAAACGAATAAGTTGAGATATATAAACCCCATAAGATGGGGCAGCGGGAACATCTCCATCAAGGTGAGGGAAATTTGTAATATACTTATATCAAATCATCTCTTTTGTCAGACATTTTAGAAGAAATTATTTCATTGTCAATTTCAAGGTCTAGATCGAGAAAAGCCGCACAAGTGTCGGAGGGAGGGGTTAGCTTTATTCAATTTGAGTTCTTTTGGGTAAATTGTAGGAATCAAAACACCAAACAAAGGATTATCTAAATTGAAAATATCATCCAAATATCGAGAAGTTTCATTGAATGCTTTTATGACATCTTCTGTGATTGTGGGTTCAAACATGAAATCTCTCTCATAGCAGTACAAAAACAAATCGGCGACCAGTGCTGCACAATTCGTACACATAGTGTAAAGTTAACTGATGATAGGCACACCGGCAGGTTATCAATTCGATATATTTATGGCGAATACGACATTTCTAGCATTGCAATGTTTTAACTTACTTGTAGAAAGACAAACCAATGATTAAATTGTTTCTGATCAATTAAAATTCACGTCCTCTTAAATCCGGAAACGGAAGGAAGACGTCGGATCTTTGTACTTTCTCGTTTTTTGTCGTACCCTATATAACTTTTCTACAGTTACTCTGTTTGCAGCTCAGTCATCGAGTACACTAGCGATAAGTGGATCCAGTTCGTCTCACTTAAATATTTTCCGTTTTACATGTAATTTACCATTGTATTTGCCATCGCGATTGTTATAGATAAGTCGGAGAGGGGATACGTACGTTTATTGACACTGTCTTTCCAGGGCGGAGATTGAATACGTGTGAGGTTTGGTGCCCCTTAACCGGTTAAAAACCCAGTGACATTGTCACTGACCGTTACAAGGCGGTACTTTCAACCCCCCTTTTGTTATGTCTTTGTGCGTCTCTTTGCATCTTTTATAGTTTAAACATATTTCATTTCCATATTATTGGAAATTGGGTCGGGTCACACGTTCAAGTATGAGGTTACATACCTATAGTATAAATCAGAGGACGCTTAAGTAAGACATCTTAACGTAAGTAAACATTACTATAAGTAAGACATCTAAACATAAATTGTTTAGCAAAGGTATAATCTTATATTTATAATTGGATCATATATCGATAGTTTTGCGATATAAGAAACTAAAACCTCCGTGATTGCTTATAAAAACAGCACACACTTGAATATAAGTACTTGTATGAGTCAAGCAGGAAACGCCACATACAAAACACACAGTCGCCCAAACAGCACGACGACAAAAAAAGCAAATGTACATGCATATCAAAAGACACAAAGAGACACACAAAGGCATAACAAACACTAGGGGAAGACCGCCTTGGAACGGTTAATGACAATAGTCACTGGGGTTTTAAACTGGTTTAGGGGAGCCCAACCTCACACTTATTCCATCCGACCCTATACGACACTGTAAAAACCGTATCCCCTCTCCGACTAATCTACAACAATCGCAATGCAAATACAGCCGTTAATTGCATGTAAAACGAAAATATATTTAAAGAAGAAGTCCCTACAATGAACGCATATTTTTAATAATATCATAAAACTTGGTATGTGGTATGCTAAAGCATTATTATGAAGATTGTCAATTTGAGCTTATATTTACCTTTATTGACACTTTTTGTAAAGCTAGGGTGACTTTGAGATAAGTGTGAGGTTAGGACGTCCGTAAACCGGTTTAAACCCCCAGTGGTGATTTTGCTACAAACCGTGCAATGGCGGTACTCTCTTTGTCACCCTTATTGTAAATATCCCTCACCTTGATGAGATGTTCCCCGTGCCCCATCTTACAGGGTTTATATATCTCAACTCATTCGTTACGATAGAGCTTGTTCTTCTGTTGACGATTTTAACAGTCGAAATCTCATTTTAACTGAAAAGCTGCTTAAGAAAGGATAAATATATCATAAACTAATAAAATCTTCTCTAAATTTTATTATCCAAATCTCTCAGTTATTGGCAAGTACAAATGTAGTCTTAAGGCGCACCTGCGACACGGTGTTTCACATCCTGAATTTTATGGTGATGTGAACTTATTGGACATACCCATTTTCTCACTTTGTTTACTAAATACATTAAAAATCATTAAAAACGGATATGATCCTATGGTACTACAACATACTGCATGTCTGGTTGCCAACCCTTTTACAGTTGGCAATCACGCTGGCCTCTTTGCATGTACGTCGACAAGAAAGATTTAGTACTCTATAAAGGCGACCTCTTAAATCCGGAAACGGAAGGAGGACGTCGGATATTTGTATCTCGTTTTTGTCGTACCCTTTATTACTTTACTACAGTTACTATGTTTGCAGCTCAATCATTGAATACACTAGCGATATGTGGATACAGTTACTTCACTTGAATATGTTTTCGTTTTACATGCACTTTGCAACTGTTTTTGCCAGATTTATTTGTAGATTAGTCGGAGAGGGGATACGATAATTTACACTGTTTGTCTTTTAGGGTGGGGATGGAATTAGTGTGAGGTTGGGTGCCCAAAACCCGGTTTAACCCCCAAGTGACTTTTGTCACTGACCGTTCTAAGGCGGTACTTCCATCTTCCCCTATTGTATGTTTGTTTTGTCTTTGTGTGCCTCTTTGTGTCTTTTATATACATGTACATTTGCTGTTTGTCGTCGTGGTGCTATTAGGGCGATTTTGTGTGTTTTGTATGCGGTGTTTCCTGCATGACTCTTACATGTACTTTTGTTTGTCTTGGAATGTTTATATCGCGCGTGCGTGCGTGTGTGCGTGCGTGCGTGCGTGTGTGTGTGTAAATTCGTTTTGGAATTCATAAAGGCAATAAAAACAAGATATATGATTTACCTTTTATTATAAAATGGTGGTTAATAAATATTTATATATAAAATAAAGGTATAAATCATTAGCTGAAAACAGTCTTATCCATAATGCTTCTAAAATAAACCGGAATAACATAACTCCGGATGAGGCTCCATGCACATGTAATAAAAACAATAGTTTGCCATTGCAAATAGATCTAATACAGATATAAGATATGTTATAGGTACCATTTCTAAGAGTCAGTTTCAAACATGATACAAAATAGACATATTCATACAAATCTGTGTAATTAATCATATGATTAGGAAATTAATATGCGATAAATATAAAGATGCCACAAACTTATCAAGTAAGTATGCTGTTGTTTTTTCTGGTGTATTGGTTAGGTCTTTTGAAACGTTGTGCTTGAAGTTAGACACACTTTTCTGTAAACACATTGGCAAATCGTGTCCGATCCTCGAAAATATCTCATACGAGAAGGTATTTCCTGGTACATTGTCGGAGATGCATGCATTCGATTGTGTGTCCATTATCCATTGCATTCCAGATTCCTGTAGCAGAGATGAAATAATTTGTCTATATTGGTCATGTATCGTACAAGAATCCATGCATGATATAGTTATGAAACATTCGGTAGGTAGACTTACACTTAAAAAAAGATAAATTTACTGGTACTTGCTATAAGCCCTTATCCTGCTAACCGCTATCAGACTCATGTCTGCTAACCGCTATCAGACACATATCTGCTAACCTAGACTCATATCTGCTAACGGCTATCAGACACATGTCTGCTAACCTAGAATCATATCTGCTAACCGCTATTAGACTCATATCTGCTAACGGCTATCAGACTCATATATGCTAACGGCTATCAGACACATATCTGCTAACCTCTATCAGACACATATCTGCTAACCGCTATCAGACTCATATATGCTAACCGCTATCAGACACATATCTGCTAACCGCTATCAGACACATATCTGCTAACCGCTATCAGACACATATCTGCTAACGGCTATCAGACTTATATCTGCTAACTGCTAACCTAGACTCATATCTGCTAACCGCTATCAGACTCATATCTGCTAACCTATACTCATATCTGCTAACCGCTATCAGACTAATATCTGCAAATAGCTTGGGTCTAGATATGAACGACAGGATCAAAACTATTTGACGCTAGATCAACAGTTTGAAAAATGATTGAACGATTAGCGATACGTGAAAATTACATATACAAAATGTATCAATTCACAGCAGATTAAAGGGTCTGGAGTGAATACAAGAATATGCAAAATGAAGAGAAACATAATTTTAGAAACACTATGTTATTTAGAGCTTCAAATATTGCGTTTATCATGATATAAATTTTATAGACTATTCAAATCGCATCATTTTCATTCCGAAATATCCCTTTACCTTTCAAGTTTATTTCCCGTATATTGGAATTTTACACGCATCACACTTTCCAGCCATCAGACAGTGATTAAGCTTGAATATGCAGGATCGAGGACATTTACAGTCTGCAAAAAGAAAGAAGAAAAATCCATGAAGATAAGTATGTAAGTATGTGCTTATCATTGTGTTAAATGAAATATATACATCTTTGTACAGAAGCGAATTCCTGATAACCTATGTAACTAGTTTCGATCCGGAATTATTGCAGATCACAAGTTAAGCAGATGATATATATTCTACATGCAAACAATTAAAGTTTTTGGCGCATTTAACAATTAAAGGTACATTTCAATGTTTGCAAAGGGTGTTTTCCAAAATTAGCCGATGAATATTTCACTGAAACGATAAATAGTATGAATATTTTAATGCGTTTAACATAATGTGATCTGACCAGATGCACCAGCTAACATCGGTTTTGATCCATGTGTGCATTGTTTTACAGATCCCAAACATTATCTAGTATTTCATTGGCTTGTTTGTTCATCCAACGTATGTGAAACAAATACATCCAATAGTAACCAAACATTTAGCTGAGAAATAAGACGTTTCGAATTTGATAAAGCTAAAGCTACTGCCTTTTAGAAGGGTTTTTTTTCACAAGAAACGGTAAAGCAAACGTCTTACACTTCTGAGTGTTATTATCTGTTTACCATTAACAGCACACATTCATGTGGAATATAGTGTGCATAATTCTAGAGAACGGACATTCTTTCTGAACTGTATAACAGTTTAGATTAAACTAGGTTATAGCAATATTGAATTTAACTCTTTAGCCACTAATGTCGCATATGTGAGTACTTGTGCACAGAGTTTGGATCCAGATGAGATGCCGAATAAATCGGCGTCTCACCAGGATCCAAGCTGTTTATTAATGTGACTTTTTTGCACAAACATGTAGAACAATAAAAAATGAAAATTCCAGCCTTCAACAATGCTTGAAGGCGATAAAAGTTTGCAACGAAAGAGTTAAATGAAATTCCATGAATGCTAAAGGTTATTTACCTGATACTGTTTGAAGATGCTCGAGCAGTTTCTCCATCTTAGATTTGGATCTATGCGCCTGGGTCTCTACAAGAATTGTCCCAAAGACAATCAAAATGATGCAAATGTACTTCATATCTTTCTCAAGTTAGATCTTCCGAGCGAGTAGTATGTGAGTAGTGGTACTTTCGAATAACTATTTGTTTGTTTGGACTTGCCATTTATAAGAATTTTGAAATGTCGTTTCCAATGGAGACCATTACATACGCACACAAACGTCCAACGCGTCATGTTCAGCAGTTTGCATAGGTATGTTGTCCCTACACCAACGTAATATTGCTTATTCTATAAGTATAAACCGTTTACGGGATTGTTTATAGAAAGGTCAGATCAATTCATGGTTCAATTACAAAAACAATAAGTCATGCAGAAATCACTACCTACAAAACAAGCAGTCGCAAGAACAGCACCAAATAACTACCTACAAAACAAGCAGTCGCAAGATCAGCACCAAATCACTACCTATAAAACAAGCAGTCGCAAGATCAGCACAAAATCACTACCTACAAAACAAGCATTCGCAAGAACAGCACCAAATCACTGCCTACAAAACAAGAAGTCGCAAGAACAGTACCAAATCACTAACTACAAAACAGGCAGTCGCGAGAACAGCACCAAAAGACTACAAGTACCTACAAAACAAGCAGTCGCAAAAACAGCACCAAATCACTACCTAAAAACAATCGCGAGAACAGCACCAACTCACTACCTACTATACCTACAAAACAAGCAGTTGCAAGAACAGCACCAAATCACTACCTACTAAACAAGCAGTCGCAAGAACAGCACCAAATCATTACCTGATAAACAAGCAGTCGCAAGCACAGTTCCAAATCATTACCTGCTAAACAAGCAGTCGCAAGAACAACTCCAAATCACTACCTACAAAACAGGCAGTCGCAAGATCAGCACACCAAATAACTAACTAAAAAAAGCCAATCGAGTCTCAAGAACAGCACCACGCCATAACAGAAGAACAATGAATGTATAAGTGTATCAAAAGACAAAATGGGACACACGACGGCACCAAACAAACATTAGATTAAAGATGAAAACCGCATTTGGGCGGTCAATGACTAGTGCCACTGGGACTTGGAACTGGTTTAAACAGTGTAAATTAACGAGTCCCCTCTGATGAAAACCGCATTTGGGCTGTCAATGACTAGTGCCACTGGGACTTGGAACTGGTTTAAACAGTGTAAATTAACGAGTCCCCTCTCCGACTAATCTACAACAACCGCGATGTCAAATGCAGTTATGAATTGCATGTTCAGGATGTTTAGGTGAAACAAACTCGACCCACCTATAGCAAGTGTACTCAATAATTGAGCTGCAATCAGAGTAACTGTAGAAAAGTAGAAAAATGTATGACACAACCGAGATAGTACACGGATCGGACACCTTCCTCTCGTTTCCGGATTTTAGCGGGCGTCTCCATACAGTTCTAATAAAATAAGCAATGGGATCATTTAAAGCAATGCCATAGTCCCCTACCGGCTGAATTTTAATTCTACAAGCTGCAGTTCCCTTAAAATCTGTGTAGCATAACATAATTCAAACTTGATCTGTAACTCATTATAATAAAGCGCTAAAAACTAAATAGCACTTCAACATCTGCTTGGTTTTAGAAAAAATCTCCGGAAAAGCCCAGCAGCCGTAAATTCATTGAAGATATCGAGGTTTAATTGTATTCTGCTATCTCAAAATCTAACCAATCAGGGTCCATGCTTATAAAGCTTTTAGTTGAGTCTGAGTTTCGTTCTCAAGCTTTTGATTGGTCAGATTTGAGTTCTCAAGCTTTTGATTGGTCAGATTTGAGCCAGAGGCTCAAATCTGACCAATCAAAAGCTTGAGAACGATCTCAGACTCAACTAAAAGTTTTATAAGCATGGACCCAGATACTTGAGAATGAACTCAGACTCCGGCCAAGAAATTTTATAACCACGGATCAATCATTTTAACCCCCTTTTAACTCTGCATTACAAAGACATTTTATATCAAAATAAAGACAATTTGTACATCGTGCTAAATGTTAGCGATACCAAATTATCAGAAGCTGTATAACGGCTGTCACGTAAACGTTCATATGTTTAGCAGGCGAAAGTTGTTTTAGGCGTATAAATGCCCCTTTGCCAAAAGCGAAATACAGCGGTTAACCCGTTGAACGCGGAATGTTCAAAGTGAAATAGTACATTACTGTTTGATTGTAGGGTTAATTCACTAAGATAGGGTATAATGTTCGTGAGAATTTTGAATGATACATTTTTGAAGTGCAATACCCTGATCAGAGATCACCTCTATGAACCGTCTGATCTAGATCTACACTGTGTTCTCATTGGTTAACTCGTGTTATGTTTAGCTCGACCGACCTGTTATTGGTTAACTCGTGTTATGTTTAGCTCGACCGACTTGTTATTTGCAACAGGCGCAGCTTGGATCAAGAGACGACAAGACGTAAAGTTAATCTCTTCGAAAGCGCTAAAACGTTGAAGAAGTACAACACGCTTGTTTACAGCTTAACATATTACGTGGTGAATATTCAACATTTAAACGCGCTAGAAGTACAACACGTTTGTTTACAGTTTGACACAATACGTGGTGAATATTTGAAGTACAACACGCTTGTTTACAGTTTGACACAATACGTGGTGAATATTTGAAGTACAACACGCTTGTTTACAGTTTGACACATTACGCGGTGAATATTTGAAGTACAACACGCTTATTTACAAATTATTGGCGACAGTAGAAACAATAGAATCATATCTATATTACTCCCTAAGCAAACAGAGCAGACCCTGATCAGACGGCTCCTACAAGAGCTCCTACAAGAGCCGTCTGATCTGGATCTGCTCTGTTTGCAAAGGCGTAGAACGGCGTATGTATGGAGTAAAGGAATTATAAACGTATTAATATCAAATAGCTGAATTTATAAAATGGCATCATGAACGGGACAGAAATATCCTGACGTAATACATGTACAGAGTCTGTCAGACTGCAAATACACATAGAGAAATATCCTGACGTAATACATGTACAGAGTCTGGTCAGACTGCAAATACACATAGAGAAACATCATGTCGTAATACAGAGTCTAGTCAGACTGCAAATACACATAGAGAAACATCATGACGTAATATAGAGTCTAGTCAGACTGCAAATACACATAGAGACATATCATGACGTAATACAGAGTCTGGTCAGACTGCAAATACACATAGAGAAACATCATGTCGTAATACAGAGTCTAGTCAGACTGCAAATACACATAGAGAAATATCATGACGTAATATAGAGTCTAGTCAGACTGCAAATACACATAGAGACATATCATGACGTAATACAGAGTCTGGTCAGACTGCAAATACACATAGAGAAACATCATGTCGTAATACAGAGTCTGATCAGACTGCAAATACACTTAGAGAGAAACATCATGACGTAATACAGAGGCTAGTCAGACTGCAAATACACATAGAGACATATCATGACGTAATAGAGAGTCTGGTCAGACTGCAAATACACACACTGCGTCTGTATCAGATACATGGTTTAAAGGATTACAAAGAATATAATCAGTAATTTGGTACTGTCATATATATGGTAGACTCCTATAGGAGCCGTCTGGTCAGGGTCTGCTCTGTTTGCTAATGGGGTTCGATAGATATGTTTCATTCGTTTTTAAATAGCTACAGTAGTCCACCTTCCATATTTCAATATAACTATTTTGTCCATGAATATTCAGTATGTATTGAAATTTGGAACATATATAGAACAGGAAAAGGGTTGAGGAAAATGAGTGATTGGTCATAAAAGAAACTGTAGGACCATATCTACATTATTTCATAAGCAAACAGAGCAGACCCAGTTCAGACGGCTGGTATAGGAACTGTGTGATCTGGACCTGTTTTGTTTGTAAAGGCGTAGAATGGTGCATGATTAATGTGCTACCTGCCACGAGGAGGATTATAAATACAAATGTGAACGTCCTGTTTAGAGAGGTCTTAATGTATAGAAGGTGCGCCACAAGAATGCAGCCTTCAGGGTTTCTTTGTTAGATGACAAATAACTACGAACGCAGAGGAATGATGACTAGTAACACCCTGACCATATCTCCGTCTACACTATGTTAACACTTTGGTCGCTATGGAAACAATGCATGGGATGCAAGTTTGACTTCTTTCGGTCCGTCAAACTTTTGATGAATTATTGACTTACAGTAAAACCTCTCTATAACGGGCATTAAATAGTGTTAAATAATTGGTATTTAGGACAGGTGGCTGCTTTAAGCAGTCACCTGCCTTTCACACAAAGTACTTGATTTAATTTAGTGACCGTTATAGAGAGGTTTTACTGTATTTTCAAACAGATTAAATCCTAATGAGACCAAAAACTCCTCGGTTTCTCTTTTGGGTCCAAGTTGTTGGAAAATGCCAGTTCAACCTTTACTCCGTGAATATTCATGTAAGAAGTAATGACGTCATGCATATTAATTAACTGTGTTTTTAAAATGACACATAAACATTCACATATTTAACAAAGACAGAAAATGTAGGATTGGATATATACTGTTGTAAGCAAACAGAACAGACCCTAACCAAACGGCTCCTATAGGAGCCATCTGATCTTGGGCTACTCTGTTTGCTAAGGCGCAATAAAGTGTATTCATTGAGTAAAGATTTTAATCTTGGAATAGAGTAGTATAATGATGATAATAATAATTACCATTTAATAATAATATTTTTTTATTATCATAATTATTATTATAATTATCTTTACTATTATTATTATCATCATCATCATTATTATTATCATCATTATTATTATCATTATCATCATCATTATTAGGGTCCTGCATTGAAAATGCAGGAGCCCTAGAGGAATAACATTTTCTGTCCGTGGTGTGACGCGATAAATCAAACGGTACTTCACATATTGGTTTCATATTAATATCATCAGAGGAAGACGTCTATAGTTTTTAGGTGGAATCAGATCGCTATGTCTAGCGTTATCTGGTCTCGATTCATCAAAATGCCATCAACTTTTGTCAACACTTTTGATGTGACGTGATAACTCAAACAGTACTTCACATATTTGGTTCATATTAAGGGCATATGAATAGTATTATGAGAGAAACACACCTATATAATTATTATCATCATTTTTTTATTATCATTTTGTTATTATTATTATTATTATTATTATTATTATTATTATTATTATTATTATTATTATCATGATTATCATTATTGTTGTTATAATTATAATAATCATGAAGATGCACTCTACGTATCCATGGCACAGATCAAAGAACAATATACAATGAAGGATAATGTCCTTTCGGCACGCTTCAGTTGTCACGATGAGAAATGATAGTCGATTGTTACACGTGTTCCGTACTACAGTTTACACCGTCCACACTGCCATGGTAACGCACCTATGACAATTATGATTACTGTCAAATCACGTGTATTTATATCACTGACAGCTATGTCAGGCCGATGGACCAAACCAATTAAGAATGACACGAAATGAGTCTCGCCAAGTACTTATGAAAATGACTGGTGTAAGTCCCGGTCATTGCATGCTTGTTAGGTTTCGTTACTTATTTGAAGTGGGTTATTTGGGACACAATACTGATGTCTAACAAAAAGTAACCGAATAGTCTTATGAAACGGATACATTTATGGAATATGTGTCAGTCATCTTTGTCAGATGTGCCTTTTTACATAGCCCTTATTCAGTTATTGTGATTGTCATTTGCAAGCACTTTGGACCCATAAGAGACTCCGAGTTATTCGACCTGTCATTGGGATCCAATCTGTTGTACACTCGGTCGTCAATAGTTTCTTAAAAAAAACTTTGAAGTAATCAAACGTGCAGACTATTTTTACACGTCGTGGTAAGGGTTATTTGACAATTGGGGCCTTTCTTTATGGTTTTGATTTGTGTTTTTGTGGGACATCAGAGGTTCAAAAAGGTGATTATTAGTGTCAGAATGTCGAACAAACGTGGAAACGATGATGTTTTCGTGTAAACTGTAATTGGAGAGGAATGATGCTCGAGGACAGCACCAGAAAGCCTGGATGTTTATGATGACAACAGCTGAAGTATTAAATAAAGCCATGTATTACCTAGACTTCATTCTGACAGGCTTTGTATTGTTCCCCATAATAGGCATTCATGGAATGACAAGAACGGAAAGAGGTAACTAACTTCAGATTCTATTAATCAATTTCGTCATTTTGTATTTATTTTAGTAGCCCGTAGCCGAATGCATGGTTTGCTGCAAGCGCGTAATAAATTCTGATCAGTTTATCGGCTTAATTATATCCTTATATAAACGCCTTTTCACGTATTTACAAACAGTGTAGACCCAGATCAGACGGCTCCTATAGGAGCCGTCTAACCAGGGTCTGCTGTTTGTTTTTGATATGATATAGATCTGATTCTACAGTTTTTTGTCAAAGCACACATTCCCTGAAAACTTTACATGATAAACATTCTGCTAATACATGTTCATGATGTCACTTTTTCTTACATGAATATTGTACAGGTAAAGAGTTAACCCATTTGGGCCCACTGGATTCTTCCATGTTTATATATTGGATTAGTCCATTTTGTATCTAAGGGTTGCCTGGTCTAAATTTTCAATTTCTTTTCGTTTTATATTGAAATTCCTATCAGCAAACAGTGTAGACTCTGACCAGACGCCGCATTATGCGGCGTCTGATCAGAGTCTACACTGTTTGCCCACGTCCCATATATGGGATCGTGGAAACAAATGGGTTAAACGTTTTACCTCATGAATATACATGTAATAAATACTAGCATCATGAATACTATCAGCTGTTTTTAAATGCCATATAAACACAAGCTATTTTGGCCGAGACAAACACACTGTAGAATGACAAATATACACGTATAATTCCAAGCGCAAACAGAACCGATCCTGATCCTGACAGTTCGGAACCTCCAACAAGGACTGTCTGATGACATCATATGATGCTACTGTGGATTGATTCGCTGATGCTTTCGTTCAGTACATTGATATTGTCGATTGATATAATGATATTCGGTTCTATATAAATAAACGTGTTTTCCTTTCATATATAGTTGAAATGAACTCATATGATGCAACAACGGTGCAATGAATTGAAAAAGAATGATAGAAGACAGCTATGGCTTCTCATATAAATGCACGCAGCATGTTTTGGTATGGGTAGAAACTGTAGTGTCAGATATAGTATATATACAGTAAAACCTCGATTATTCGAATTTTTGGTATAGAAGAATTTAGATCCTTTTAGGCAGGTGGCTGCTTAATGCATGGTGAAAGTCATGCAGAAAGCTCCTAGAGGAGCTTTCTGCGTGACTTTCACCATGCATTAAGCTGCCACCTGTCTTAAAGATCGATACTAATACGTATTTTAGTGTTCGAATAATCGAAGTTTTACTGTACATAAGTAACCAGAGCAGAGCCTGCTCAGACCCTCCTACAGGAGCCATTTGATATGGGGTACTCTGTTTGTAAAGGCGTTCATATAAAGGAAAGCGTTAACCCTTTCGGCGCCAAATTTCTAATTGTCGTCTGGAATCCAAGTTTGTTAAATCATTTAGTAAAATAAGGAAATGAGATAAATAAATGCAAATTTCAAAGGAATAAAGCACATATATAGAACTAGAGATTGGGACAAATAGTGAAGTCCCTGATCAGACGCCGCCTTGAAAAGGCGGCGTCTGATCTGGGACTGCACTATTTGTCGTGGTGGATTTACTCGACTGTGGCGGTGAAAGGGTTAAGCAATTACCTGTATAAAATGTATTCAGTTGTTTACTAAAAGTTCCAGTAAGCGAGGTTGAAATAGTGAGGGTCGGCTTAGCGATGTTTTTCTATATACATGTATGTAACTAAACGCAACGGTTAATCCTAAACTCTGCATTTACGTTTTTTTCATGCCTTTCCAAACAGAGTCGATCCCGATCAAACAGACCTTCTAGGCGTTAGGAGTGTAGCTGGATCCAAATGTATTGTCCGCACCATGGCTAGATATAGTGCAGATATAGTGATATAGTAATGATATATTGTTGAGGTATGGTGATATATAATGCAGATATAGTGATATAGTACTATAGTACAGATACAGTGATGTAGAGCAGATATAGTGACATAGTATTGATATAGTGCATATATAGTACTGCTATAGTGATATAGAGCAGATATAGTGACATAGTATTGATATAGTGCAGATATAGTACATATATAGTGATATAGAGCAGATATAGTGACATAGTACTGATATAGTGCATATATAGTACTGCTATAGTGATATAGTGGTAACATAGTGATATAGTATTGCTATTGTGTCTAGGTATCGTGATGTAGTGCAGATTTAGTGCATATATAGTGATATATTACTGATATAGTGATATGGTAAAGATGTAGTAATATAGTACTGATATAGTGATATAGTGCTGATATAGTGATATAATACTGATATAGTATCTAGGTATAATGGTAGAGTACTGATGTAGTGATATACATGTAGTACTGATGTAGTGCTGCCACACAGCGGTCACTTCTTCTATGATAACCTCTGATCTTTATCTACTTTGTTTACAACGGCATAGGAAGACGTGTTTATGGAGTAAAGCGTTGAAAAGGTCAGGAGTACTTCTGATTTAATTGCCTTTGTCGGTTGCCAGGCAGTTTGGCTCCCCTTAACCCTTTCCCTGTTTATTCCAAATTTCAATACCTACTGAATAATGTGGACAAAACAATTATAATGAAATATGGAAGGTGATACATTGTAGCCATTTTAAGAAGTAAAGAAACAGGGTTTTTTTTTCAAATTCCATTAGTAAACAGAGCAGACCCTGATCAGAAGGCTTCTTTAGGAGCCGTCCAATCTGGGTCTACTCTGTTTGCAAATGCGTGAAAACACGTTTATATGAGGGAAAGGGTTAAGACACAGAGTTACTCGTGTCCCGATATTTATTCACAGTATTTGCAGCTGTAAGTCTATGTTACCAGAGGCCGAGTCAATTCAGATCTTAACCCTTCGCTATTCACGTCAATATGCCTACCTGTAAATAGTGAAGATCCAGATGAGACAGCTCCTGCAGGAGCTGTCTCATCAGGGTCTGCACTATTTACAAGTTGATTGTGCAACCAGTGCATCCCACAGCAGTGATTGCACAGCGAAATACTTGTACACAGTGAAGATACGAGGGTTGTTCGAAATGTTTCGGGACAAGTGCTGTAATTTTTTTATTTGTTAATATTTTTCTATGAAATTTTCATAAATGATAGCTGTGACTGTATCCTATTTATTTTTTGCCAGAATTAAACTTAGGTGCGTGCAAGACGCAATATATTGTCACCATAGCATCGTCACATTGACGTGAGCGGGACACCTTGGTATACTCAATAACGGTTTGTCTTTATATAGGTCTGAAACACTAAAATTTTCTCGAAATATTCCCCAGCATACTTTATACACTTCTGATGCCTATTTAACCAAGAAGAGAAACAATTTTTGATTTTTTCTGATGAAATCTTTCGAATGCACTCTCTGACAACAATTGGCAGGTCATTGACGTCGTCGAACGTCAGCCTCGCAAGTCACACTTGATTGTCGGGAATAACCAAAATTCGCACGGTGCAAGGTCTGGGGAGTATGGTATGTGCGCAATTATGTCAATTCCTCTCTCAGCAAGTACTTCCTTTGTTGCAGATGCGATATGGGGCGTTGCATTGTCATAATGCAGGTAGAATTTGCCGTCATTTTCTGATCGCTTCTTCCTAACAGCCCTGGTCAAATCACGTCGCAGCACCCGAAACGTGATAATGAGTGCATATATGCATCAATATCTATGCAACAATTAAATATTTTCATTATATTTATCAAACAGTATTTTATCCCATGTACAGTAAGAACTATTTCAGGGTGACAATATATCGCGAGTTGCTTGTCCAAATATTTAAATATGGCAATAATAGGATACAGTCGCATCTATCATTTATGAAACTTTCATAGAAAAATATTAACAAATTAAAAAATTACAGCACTTGTCCCGAAACTTTTCGAACAATCCTCGTATATGTAATTTTACAACAGGGCATGGGTAAAGAAGGAGAAATGTATTTTTTAAAATTCAGCAAGAGAAGGGTTAAATTGCGAATGCTAATTCACCCTGAAATATTTTTGACAGTCAAATATGCGTTGATTCACCATGAATAATACATAGCGATATTCAAAATTAAAAGAAACAAACAAACGTTGAAAATTTGCAATTCATATGTTATAGATCTATCAGATGAATAACAAGTTTGAATAACAAGTCACTTATTTTGACATGTGTTGTGTAGGTGTTTTTCCAATGATAATAGTATGAGAAGTAAATATGTCTTAACAATTTCCTTCATATAAACTCAATTTCAAGCATTTGCAAACAGTGCAAATCCAGACCAGATGGCTCCTGTTGGAACTGGATGATCAGGGTCTACTCTGCTTGCTTATGAAATTATAAAAGTCTGATTCTGCACTATCTGCCACAGTCAAAAATCCCCTGATTAATAATGCTTTAAAATAGTTTAGCTCATTAGTATTCATGATGATATTCTTTCTTTCATGAACATAAAAAAGTAAAGGGTTAACCCTTTCCTTTATTAAACGCCTTTTCACGCATTTACAAGCAGTTTGGTCAGAGTCTGCTGTTTGCTAATGCAATTTAAATAGACATGACTCTTTGGTTTCTACCAAAAGCCTACACTCCTCTATTGAGCTAATACATGTTCTTGACGCCATTATTTATTTACTGAATATTAAATAAGGTACAGCCTCGTCCCTTTTAAAGCGATCAAGCAAATTATTGGTTAATATAGAACGAGACTAATGCAGAAATCTCTAATAGAATGAGACTAATGCAGAAAACTCCAGTAGGCTAGACCATTGCAGAAAACTCCAGTAGGCTAGACTAATACAGAAAACCCCAGTAGGACTAGACTAATGCAGAAAACTCCAGTAGGACTAGACTAATGCAGAAAACCCAAGTAGGACTAGACCAATGTAGAAAACTCCAGTATGACTAGACTAATGCAGAACACTCCAGTAGGACTAGACTAATGCAGAACACTCCAGTAGGACTAGACTAATACAGAAAACTCCAGTAGGACTAGACTAATGTAGAAAACTCCAGTAGGACGAGACTAATACAGAAAACTCCAGTAGGACTAGACTAATACAGAAAACTCCAGTAGGACTAGACCAATGCAGAAAACTCCAGTAGGACTAGACCAATGTAGAAAACTCCAGTAGGACTAGACTAATACAGAAAACTCCAGTAGGACTAGACTAATACAGAAAACTCCAGTAGGACTAGACCAATGCAGAAAACTCCAGTAGGACTAGACCAATGTAGAAAACTCCAGTAGGACTAGACTAATACAGAAAACTCCAGTAGGACTAGACTAATGCAGAAAACTCCAGTAGGACTAGACTAATGCAGAAAACCCAAGTAGGACTAGACCAATGTAGAAAACTCCAGTATGACTAGACTAATGCAGAACACTCCAGTAGGACTAGACTAATACAGAAAACTTCAGTAGGACGAGACTAATGTAGAAAACTCCAGTAGGACTAGACTAATACAGAAAACTTCAGTAGGACGAGACTAATACAGAAAACTCCAGTAGGACTAGACTAATACAGAAAACTCCAGTAGGACTAGACTAATACAGAAAACTCCAGTAGGCTAGACTAATGCAGAAACATCCAGTAGGCTAGACTAATACAGAACACTCCAGTAGGACTAGACTAATACAGAAAACTCCAGTAGGACGAGACTAATACAGAAAACTTCAGTAGGACGAGACTAATACAGAAAACTCCAGTAGGACGAGACAAATACAGAAACATCCAGTAGGACGAGACTAATACAGAAAACTCCAGTAGGACTAGACTAATACAGAAAACTCCAGTAGGACGAGACAAATACAGAAACATCCAGTAGGACGAGACTAATACAGAAAACTCCAGTAGGACTAGACTAATACAGAAAACTTCAGTAGGACGAGACTAATACAGAAAACTCCAGTAGGACGAGACAAATACAGAAACATCCAGTAGGACGAGACTAATACAGAAAACTCCAGTAGGACTAGACCAATGTAGAAAACTCCAGTAGGACTAGACTAATACAGAAAACTCCAGTAGGACTAGACTAATACAGAAAACTCCAGTAGGACTAGACTAATACAGAAAACTCCAGTAGGACTAGACTAATACAGAAAACTCCAGTAGGACTAGACCAATGTAGAAAACTCCAGTAGGACGAGA
The DNA here is from genome assembly GCA_963576725.1 of Azorinus chamasolen. Classification (NCBI taxonomy): domain Eukaryota; kingdom Metazoa; phylum Mollusca; class Bivalvia; order Cardiida; family Solecurtidae; genus Azorinus; species Azorinus chamasolen. Next base: position 21,183,223 of record OY755246.1, on the reverse strand, counting down.
CTAATACAGAAAACTCCAGTAGGACTAGACTAATACAGAAAACTCCAGTAGGACTAGACTAATACAGAAAACTCCAGTAGGACTAGACCAATGTAGAAAACTCCAGTAGGACTAGACTAATACAGAAAACTCCAGTAGGACTAGACCAATGCAGAAAACTCCAGTAGGACTAGACTAATACAGAAAACTCAAATAGGACTAGACTAATACAGAAAACTCCAGTAGGACTAGACTAATACAGAAAACTCCAGTAGGACTAGACCAATGTAGAAAACTCCAGTAGGACTAGACTAATACAGAAAACCCAAGTAGGACTAGACTAATACAGAAAACTCCAGTAGGACTAGACTAATACAGAAAACTCCAGTAGGACTAGACCAATGTAGAAAACTCCAGTAGGACTAGACTAATACAGAAAACTCCAGTAGGACTAGACCAATGTAGAAAACTCCAGTAGGACTAGACTAATACAGAAAACTCCAGTAGGACTAGACCAATGCAGAAAACTCCAGTAGGACTAGACTAATACAGAAAACTCAAATAGGACTAGACTAATACAGAAAACTCCAGTAGGACTAGACTAATACAGAAAACTCCAGTAGGACTAGACCAATGTAGAAAACTCCAGTAGGACTAGACTAATACAGAAAACTCCAGTAGGACTAGACCAATGCAGAAAACTCCAGTAGGACTAGACTAATACAGAAAACTCAAATAGGACTAGACTAATGCAGAAAACTCCAGTAGGACTAGACTAATACAGAAAACTCAAATAGGACTAGACTAATACAGAAAACTCAAATAGGACTAGACTAATACAGAAAACTCAAATAGGACTAGACTAATACAGAAAACTCAAATAGGACTAGACTAATACAGAAAACTCCAGTAGGACTAGACTAATACAGAAAACTTCACATGGAAAAAACTAATGCAGAAAACTTCACATGGAAGAAACTAATGCAGAAAACTCCAGTAGGACTAGACTAATACAGAAAACTCCAGTAGGACGAGACTAATATAGAAAACTTTACATGGACGAAACTAATGCAGATAACTTCAGCAGGACGAAACTAATGCAGAAAACTCCAGTAGGAGCTTTCGGCCAACTTTCATTCTGCATTAAGTTACAACATAGTTCTAACGCTTTCCTTCATAATAACGCTTTATCACGCCTTTGCAAACTGAGTAGACACAGATCAGCGGGCATCTTCTTATCAGGCTGTGTTTTTGCTATAAATAAAGAAACAAAAAATGTCATGACATCATTATTTCTTAGATGAAAAAGAAACGGAAATATTTAACCCATAGCCGAATATTGACTCCTCTAAAAAACCACCTTTTTAAATCATTTTGATAAATACAGCATCTGCTCCATAGGACTACATAATTATAAAATTCTCGTTTCTGTACTAAATGCTCCTTTTCGGTAGGTTTATTTTAAGAGGTTGGGTTTATGAGAAAATGGATTAAGACCTAGATGTATGCCAATCCTAGATGTTCACACTAGAGATGGTTTAGTGTAAGTTGTGTAGGTGCACCTACGTTCATAATGCAACAGTCAAACGTGTAAATCGTTCCAAGGATGTTTGCATTCTGCGTGTACATATCTGATGGAAAAGTTGGAAACACCAATCCTCTGTTTGTTGCTATTCGATTGGCATTAAGTAAAGTGGTTTTGAAATCACCGACTACTTCATGAATATTCGTCTAAGAATTTACCACTTTGAATGTTGTATACAGTCGAATTTGTATGACGTCATATAAACACAGACTGCTTGGCAAGGGTAGAAACTGTACAATCAGATATATTTAACCCTTCGCTTGCTGAATTTTAAAATACATTTTCCTTCTTTACCCATGCCCTGTTGTATAATTACATATAACTTCACTGTGTACAAGTATTTTGCTGTGCAATCACTGCTGTGGGGTGCACTGGTTGCACAATCAACTTGTAAATAGTGCAGGCCCTGATGAGGGTCATCTGGGTCTTCACTATTTACAGGTAGGTAAATTGACGTGAATAGCAAGCGAGGGGTTAAGTCAAAAGGCAAACAGAGTAGATACTGGCCAGAACCCCCTACAGGAACCGTCTGATATCGGTCTGCTTTGTTTGCAAATGCATGAAGTTCGTCTCTATTGGCTAATGGATCAATTACTGGACGTGCTGCGTTGTTCCTTGCTATACACCTTATACGAGTTTAACGAAGTACAAACTAGGAACAATTTCGCATCATACATATAATATGGTGTCTCACGTAAATCAAAATATCAAAATGATGTCAGTTTTTATAACTGTACGTTTGATCAAGACAAAACACATAAGGCTAATGGCTTCCTGTATGACTCATACTTCTAGAAACTGCGTTGCATGTTATACACCTTTAGATAACGAAACTAATTAGTGTTAGCCTTTGCACTGCTAACAGCCACTTAACTGGCATTCGAAAGCAGCCTAGTTCCAGATGAGACATCGAGTTACTCGCTAACAGCCATTTAACTGACATTTGAAAGCAGCATTTGAAAACAGCTTAACCCTTTCACCGCCACAGTCGAGTAAATCCACCACGAAAAATAGTGCAGTCCCAGATCAGACGCCGACTTTTCAAGGCGGCGTCTGATCAGGGACTTCACTATTTGTCTCAATCTCTAGTTCTATATATGTGCTATATTCCTTTGAAATTTGCATTTATTTATCTCATTTGCTTATTTTACTGAATGATTTAACAAACTTAGATTGCATACGACATTTAGAAATTTGGCGCCGAAAGGGTTAATGCCAGATGAGACACCGAGTTACTCGCTAACAGCCATTTAACTGGCATTTGAAAGCAGCATTTGAAAGCAGCTTAATGCCATATGAGACACCGAGTTACTCGCTAACAGCCATTTAACTGGCATTTGAACGCAGCATTTGAAAGTAACTTAATGCCAGATGAGACACCAAGTTACTCGCTAACAGCCCTTTAACTGGCATTTAAAAGCAGCATTTGAAAGCAGCTTAATGCCAGATTAGACACCGAGTTACTCGCTAACAGCTATTTAACTAGCATTTGAAAGCAGCATTTGAAAGCAGTTTAGTGCCAGATGAGACACCGAGTTACTCGCTAACAGTCATTTAACTGGCATCTGCAAACAGCTTACTTCCAGATGAGACACCGAGTTACTCGGCATATCTACCGGATCCAAGCTGTTTGACAATCTGTGACAAGCGTCTGAAAAGGTTGAACAGATCGAAAATATACCTTGCTGTAGATCAACGTTGAACAGACCTTTTAAACCCTTAACCCCATAAATATGCCTTTCTACGCAATTGCAAACAGAATAGACCCGGGTCAGAAGATTCCCCTAGAAGCCATCTGGTCAGGACCTGCTGTTGAAATGATATAGATCTGACTCTACGGTTTCTTCCATGACCAAAGACTCTTGTGTCTATGTACCATTATAAAACTTAATCTAATCCATATGCATGATCAATATTCTTACACGAGTAGCCATGGGTTAAAGTGGTTAGGCAGAATAATGTTTACATTTTGAGGCAGTATGAAAGAATATAAATCTATCATTCCTTGAGTACTCTACCTAGAATTAACCCTTCTCTTGCTGAATTTTAAAATACATTTCTCCTTCTTTACCCATGCCCTGTTGTATAATTACGTATATCTTCACTGTGTACACGTATTTCGCTGTGCAATCACTGCTGTGGGGTGCTCTGGTTGCACAATCAACTTGTAAATAGTGCAGACCCTGATGAGACAGCTCCTGCAGGAGCTGTCTCATCTGGGTCTTCACTATTTACAGGTACATATATTGACGGGAATAGCAAGCGAAGGGTTAATGGCATCTTGGGTATTTATTAGCTGCGTTTATATACTGGCATTTGCACACATTGGTATGGGAAGAGAAACGGTAGAGTCAGAGTTATAATTTCATAAGCAAATAGGGCAGACCCTGGTCAGACGGCTCCTTCGTGGGTATACTTTGTATGAAGTGAGTTGTTAATGGAAGTCCCTAGATTAGAGAATTTTTCCACAGTGTATATTTAGTCAGAGTTGTATGTGATTTCTTAATGCAAGGCAAAAGTTATACATCAACACCGAGAAAGGAGCCTTTTTAACCATTTACGTCATAAATATGTTTTTCTACCACTTTGCAAACAGAGAAGAACCAGATCAGACGGCTCCTATAGGACCAGGGTCTTTTCTGTTTGCTTATGGAATTATATTAATCTAATTCTTTAGTTTATATCATGAATAAATTTCCTCTGTTCAGGTTCTTATATAAAGAATAATCTAATTAATATTCATGATATAAGTATTTCTTATTACATGTAGTAAAGGGTAAATGAAGTCCACCATGCACTAAGCTTCCACTTGCCCTAAACACAGATAATGATACATATTTGAGTGTTCGAATAAGCAGTATTCGAATTAGCAATGTTCGGAATAGCAGTGTTCAGATAAGCGGTGTTTGGAATAGCAGTATTCGAATTATCAGTGTTCGGAATAGCGATATTTTACAGTATTTTTGCATTTTTAATTTGATTTCGAAACATTATTTGTTATCACAGTGTTGGATACTTGTGAGTTACGTTATGTCCATTCTGGATCCAAACTGCTTGCAAATGCACATCGCCTTGTTAGTGCTATAAAATGACACGGTTTGGAGTACATTGCAAGCATTTAATCAGATTATCATATTACAGCAGGGCCTGTCTTAAGCGTTCATCAAAACGTGGTCTAATTATGAGGTCGGTAAGGCAAGCTGTTGCTCAGTATAGATCAAAAGTAATACAGAAAGATAGCTCCTATAGGAGCATTCTGCGTTTCGTTTGTCCTGTATTAAGCATCCACCTGCTTTTTAAGACTCCTATATTCAGTTATATGAATGGCCCTCTAGGAAGGGTCCTACTGTAGTGTTATTTGTTTTGCGCTTTCTGTACAATAATTACAATGGATTTCATTGTAGATCAGCCAGTTCGAGCACAACTTCGATTTGATAACTCGGGAGCTCTTTTCACGTGTGGATTTCCAACGATCCTTGAATGTACATTGACAACTCGTGGTCTAATCCCTGAATTACCAAAGCAACTTCACTACAGACTGATCAAGAAGCCACAGGGAACATCAAATCACCTAGATAGATTATTACGACATTTACCTGTAGAACAGGATAAGCGATCATCACAAGATCAGGTATTACAGTAAAACCTCTCTATAACGGCCACTAAATTGTGTTAATTAGTTGGTATTTAAGGCAGGTGGCTGCTTAAAGCAAGGTGAAAGTAAAACAGAACGCCCTGGAGCGTTCTGTTTAACTTTCACCTTGCTTTAAGCAGCCACATGCCTTTAACACAAAATACATGAGGCAATTTAGTGGCCGTTATAGAGAGGTTTCACTGTATTCTTTGTAAGATACAGTGCACGGTACGATAGCCGCCCCCACTTTACTTATGATATAATATAGACATGAACCTATAGTTTCTGCCATGTCTAAAACTTTCTGTGTCCTATGTCATTTCATCAGAAATAAACTAACTACATGTATATTAATGCTTCTATACGTTCTTATACGAATTTTCATTGATTAAAGGTTTAAGACAGGTTTAAGACACTAAACCTTCCACTAAGTACAGTAAATCCTCCACTAAGTACAGTAAATCCTCCAAAAGAGTACAGTAAACCCACCACTAAGTACAGTAAACCCTCCATTAAGTAAAGTAAACCCATCACTAAGTTCAGTAAACCCCTCCACTAAGTACAGTAAACCCGCCACTAAGTACAATGTACAGTAAAACCTCCACTAAGTACAGTAAACCCTCCACTAAGTACAGTAAACCCTCCACTAAGTACAGTAAACCCTCCACTAGGTACAGTAAACCCTCCACTAAGTACAGTAAACCCTCCACTAAGTACAGTAAACCCTCCACTAAGTACAGTTAACCCGCCACTTTGTATAGTAACCCCGCCACTTGGTATAGTAAACCCGCCACTTGGTATAGTAAACCCACCACTAAGTACAGTAAACCCTCCAATAAGTACAGTAGACCCTCTCCACTAAGTACAGTAAAACCTCCACTAAGTACAGTAAAACCTCCACTAAGTACAGTAAACCCTCCAATAAGTAGAGTAAACCCTCCAATAAGTACAGTAGACCCTCTCCACTAAGTACATTAATACCTCCACTAAGAACAGTAAATCCTCCACTAAATACAGTAAACCCGCCAATAAGTAGAGTAAACCTGCTACTAAGTACGGTAAAGCCCCTTATCCCACCTCTGATAATTTTTTGGTGAGATCCGTGTGTGTGATTGGTTGAATTCTGTCACGTGATCGAAGAGTAAAACTTATACACGGTCACTAGAAATTCAATACACAGTCAGTAGAAATTCAATACATGGTTAGTAGCTAGGTCACCTCCCCTGCCAGTGTAGAGCCCAAACTTGAGGTAATGACTGCACGGTGTTTTTGTCAGGCTTCGCCTCGCCGGGTATAACATTTACTAACCAGGTATCATCCCGTACCCGGTCACTACATGCCTATGTAACTAATATTACAACTGGACGTTCATATTAGTATTAACAGAGTAGACCAAAAGCTAATAGTTTCTATCGGAGCCATCTGATCAGGATCTGCTCTGTTTGATTATGAAATTAGATCTGATTTTACAGGTTCCACAACTACCAACATTTCATGTGCACAAATGGCATTATAAAACATAAGCTTATAAATATTCATGATGTCATTATTTCGTATATCAATATTCAACAGGGAAAGCGTTAACAATGAATGAATATGCAGATACACGAAATAATTACTTTGCATATGAACATGTGAGTTTGAGCCATGGCAGAAACTATAGACTCAGATCTATACAATTCAAGAATCAACGAGAGCAGATCTTGATCAGACGGCTCCTACACGATTTCCTGATTGCAAATACGATTAACCCTTTCCCTGTTTAACCCATTTGCTCCCAATGGACTCTTCCATGCTTATATATGGGATTAGTCCATTTTTTATCTAAGGGATGCCTGGTCAAACTTTTCAATTTCGTTTTGTTTTATATTGAAATTCCTATCAGCAAACAGTGTAAACTCTGATCAGACGCCGCATGTTGCGGCGTCTGATCAGAGTCTACACTGTTTGCCTAAGTCCCATGTATGGGATCGTGGGAGCAAATGGGTTAATATTCATGTAAGAAATAATGACATCATGAATATTTATAAGCTGATTTCTTATAATGTTAAATTTTCAAGAGATTTTTTGCTTTAACACAAACTGTAGAACCAGACCTATAATTATCATGTCAAAAGCAAACAGAGCAGTCCCTGTTCTGTGCCTACTCTTATTTGCAAATACGCGAAAGGGCATTTATATGTGAAGGAAAGGGTTAAAGGCGTACCTGTGAGGTAAAGGGTTACGTTACATTTTAATCCTTTTTCTGGGGGACAGGCAGTTTTACCCATTTTCGAACAGAGTAGACCGAGATAAGACAACGCCTACATGAGCTGTCTGATTAGTTTCTACGTTTATAGTTAAATTACACGTAGATCGTATACAGTCATAAAACCTGTTCGTAATGCCGATATAAAATATCAATTAGTAATCATAAAATAGTATTACACAAATATTCATCTGGAATATGATTAAAGAATAAACACAGAAACGTTTAAAAGAAAATGTAGTTTAACCCTTTATTCCATGAATATTCTTGTAAGAAGTTGTTTTGTTTTCAGATAGTTTACCTGTAATTGTATCATGAATATTAATTAGATTAAAAGTTATAATAGCACATGGGCACAGAAATGTTTGGCCATATACAGTAAAACCTCTCTATAACGATCACTAAATTGTGTTAATTAGTTGGTATTTTGGGCAGGTGGTTGCTTAAAGCAAGGTGAAAGTAAAACAGAACGCTCCTATAGGAGCGTTCTGTTTTACTTTCACCTTGCTTTAAGCATCCACCTGCATTTAACACAAAATAATTGGTGTAATTTAGTGGTATCTAAAGAGAGGTTTTACTATAGTAGCCGTCTGATCTGGATGCAGTTTGTTTGCCAAGGCGTAGAAAGGCGTATTTATGGAGCAACGGGTTAATGCAGAACAAGTTTCAGTAATGGAGAAAGTCCCATTACATGATTTCTGCTTTGTTTTCGCCCTAGTCTTAAACTGCCTTACATTATTCTTCTTTTGAATAAACTGTAGGCTGTGAAAAGATGTTGAAATGCTGCAGCTGCTAATTGTGAGAGTCCCAACCTTGTGTGTGAGGTTAGAGATTGTTGCTAGTTTTCCGTTCAAAACATATATTAACCCTTAACTATATTAACTCTTACCCCTTTGTGACATATATTAACTCTTATCCCTTTGTGACATATATTAACCCTTATCCCTTTGTGACATATATTAACTCTTACCCCTTTGTGACATATATTAACCCTTATCCCTTTGTGACATAAATTAACTCTTACCCCTTTGTGACATATATTAACTCTTACCCCTTTGTGACATATATTAACTCTTACCCCTTTGTGATATATATTAACTCTTACCCCTTTGTGGCATATATTAACACTTAATTATATGCCCCTTTGTGAAAACATAATCTCTGCTTAAATTTGGATCTGGTTCAATTTTGACTAGATCCGATTTGATCGAATATCAAACAACTTTGATACTGATGAGATGCCGAGTTACTCGGCGTTTGATCTGAATCCAAGCTGTTTACAAATGCAAGTCAGGCAGGTAGTGAATAGCGGACTAAGGGTTTGAGAGTTCTAGTCGTGTACCAAGTTACAAGTACTATACCATGTTTTAACTAACATGTCTGTAAGAAATAATGACATCATGAGTATAAATTTGATTTATTTTAATAATGACATAATATCAAAATAGAGTTTAACTTTGACAGAGGCTGAAGACTCAAATCTGTATAAGTTCATAAGCAAACAGAACAGACCCTGATTAAACGGCTCATATAGGAGTCGTCTGAACTTGGTCTTCTCTGTTTGCAAAGGCGTGTTAAGGCATTTATATGAGGGGAAGTGGTAAAAGAGCTTCCAATGTCTAGTTTAGTTTTGGACATTCAACGCCGTTAATTGTATAACCATCGACTGGTTTCTTTAATGCTTTCTTTAATTGGTTTGACGTTTAGTATTTCTAATAACCGAGACAGGATCGTCAAATCCTTGTTAATTATTTTCTCCTTGTGTGACCTTGTAAATACCTGCTTTGATCATGTTTCGGGGATGCATATGGATTGACGTTAACAAGGCATTACGTTGAATACACCGCGACTGCCTATTGTATTTTATGACGTATTATCGTCCGTTTGTGACATATATATCGTGAACCCGTCATATACGTGACAAGGCGGTCACAACCAATGACAGGACAGTGCCAATATGACAGATGACGACATTATTGCTAAATAGTATTGACATGCGATGCACGCTTGTCTGTACGCTTAGGTAAAATATTGTCATTTGTTTTTGATATTGGGCAATCATTCCAAAATAAATGACGTGCATTTATATGCCATAGTCATGCTCCTGTTTCCCGAACACGCTCAAATAATGGTTTAACTGAGCGTTTTATTTTAAAATACGTGTCATTACAAAATATTGATATAATTATTGTTTTTTACTTCAAATATCAGTCCATCCCTTACTAAACCGAGCTGTTTAATATTAATCAGTCAGTTATAAAAAAGTGATTTAAGTTCACTCAACGATTCTGAGTATTTACTCAAGCACATGTCTTGCTTAAAAACTCTCGTTTCCGTAACAGTGTCTGCTCTGTAGCTTATGAAATAATATAGATGTAAGTCTACAATTTCTGCCATGACCAACACGTCATGTGTTCATGTGTCATTATAGAAAATACGGTAATTTTGGATATGGCAGAAAATGTATCATATCTACATTGTATTACATTGTATAAGTAAATTGAGCAGACCCTGATCAGACGGCTCCTATAGGAGTCGTCTGATCTGGGTCTTCTCTGTTTGCAAAGACATAGAAAGGCGTATTTAAGGAGTGAAGGGCTAATGCGGAACAACAGTAAAACAGAAGGTACCCAAGGTCTTGAATCAGACAATGAAACCCAACAAAATTAAACAGATTTTGAGTAGTCGGTACTTTGATGTTTTCTGATACAAATGTCTTACTCTACCCATTCATTACTCTAACTACAGTTTGAACCATTTTAATCTTCTATTACATGTATAACTTCACTCTCAGTATTGTTATAGTTTCTAGTCATTCAGGATCAATAGTTTTGATGTTTTTAGTCATGAAAATTGAATATCGCTTAAGGCGATGCTAGAGGGCGTGAGTAGTGTTGCACTTTTAATAACTGCTCATGAGCAGGCTCAATAAAACCGAGTCTGCAATTTTCTCTTTTTGCATCGTTGCTTTTGATTTCGAAGGATCGCCTACTATCAGAAATTAAGATAAACTCGTTAAACATGACTTTTATAACATATTATGTGTCTTTGTGAACGGTACCTGAAATAGAAATACAGTAAAACTTCGATTATTCGAACACTAAAATACGTATTATTATCGATCTTTAAGACAGGTGGCAACTTAATGCATGGTGAAAGTCATGCAGAAAGCTCCTTTGGAGCTTTCTGCATGACTTTCACCATGCATTAAGCAGCCACCTGCCTAAAAGGGTCTAAATTCTTCTATAACGAAAATTCGAATAATCCAGGTTTTACTGTATATACTGATTAAAACCTAATATTTTTTGGAGTTGCAAACAGTGGAGACACCGACTAGATTCTACCGATCCGGGTCTAGACTGTTTGCCTATGTTGTATGTATTTCACCGTTGGATCGTGGGAAGTCGAAATATATCACAGTTGTCTGGATTGTTTTTTAACCGTTGACTCCATGCATTTTAATGTAAGAAATAAAGATATCGTGATATAGATTAATTGCTAAAATAGAAAATGGACACAGGAAGATATAGCCATGCCAGAAAATCTAGAATCATATCTATGTTATATCATAAGCAAACAAAGCAGACCCTGATCAGGGCGTAGACAGGCGTATTTATGGAGTAACGGGTTTAAACTAACAGTCAAGCAAAAGAGTATAGTAAGATATTTTCTCATTAATCTTGTTCCTGATAATATTAATGCCTTTTCACGTCTTGCAAACAGAGCAAATCGGACGGTTCCTATAGGATACGTCTGATCAGGGTATACTCTGTTTGCTTATGGTCAAGGGCTATTCCGTTTATTAAATATTATAGATTATAGAGTTACTATGGTCAAATAATTCTTTGTTGTTGTTTTATTTATTTTTTTGTTTTTTTTTGTTGTTTTTTTGCTTTGTTTTGTTTTTGTTTTGTTTTTTGTTGTTGTTTTTTTTTATTTATTTATTTATCTTTTTTTTGGGGGGGGGGAGGGGGTGTTAATAAATAACCTTATCAATATCACGATGCCATAATCTCGGTAAGTAATTAATCAGATTAAAGATATGAAATTATCGATTTATTTGTCTAATCATTCCGTCATTTCTGTGCTTAGATGATTAATAGAATCTCTTACTCTTAAGTATTCAAGAAAAATGCGATATTCATTATATAAGTTTTCATAACGGCAAACACATAATAAATAATAGACCATAGTCCGTAGTTAGTATAAACCTTTACTCTATGAACATTAATGTAAGAAGTAATGACGTCACGCATACTAATTAGCTGTATAGTTAAAATAACATATGAACACACGCATATTTAATCAAGGCAGCACGTGTAGATAGAGTTCGATCTATATTATTTCATAAGAAAACACAGCATACACTGATCAGACAACCGCTAAACGAAACACCTGATATGGGTCTTCTCTGTTTGCAAAGACGTAGAATGGCGTATTGATAGAGTGAAGGGCTAAGACTGAATCTAATCATGCGTATCAAGCCAAATCTTTTGGCAAATATCTGCTCGATAATTACTCTGCCTTTATTGGGGTTCTTAATTCGTATAGACTCAAATATTTACATTAATCTATTACCAGAAACCCTTTCCTTCATATAAACGCATTTGCAAACAGAGTAGACCCAGATCAGATGGCTTCTGTAGGAGACGTTTGATCAAGGGTTGTATGGAATAGGGAGCACATTTGTCATTAACCCCTTCAGTGCCATGAACGGGCCTGTAGTACTGTATCATGTGTAAACAGATTGCATCCAGATGAGACGGCGAGTAACTCGGTGTCGTACCAGGATCCAAACTGTTTGACACCCTGTTTAACGTTTTATAAAGACATTGAACAAGGTCCATTCTAAAACTTGAAGCAAACGAAAATATGTCTAGCAGACGACTATTCTTGGGTTGACCCTTTCCTCCATAGGCTATTTTTAGACCCAACCTCTTTGAATGAATCTACCCAAAAGGAGCACTTATTACAGAAAAGTAAAATTTTATTTTTTTGTAGTTTGCAAATGCTCTATTTATCACAATGGTTTCAAGAAGTGGTTATTACAGAAGCTAGAAAGGCGTATTTAATGAGGACATAGTTCAGTAAACCGTTTTCCCGCTAAGCCCGACCTAACTCGCATTTACACACGGCTTATGATCGAGATGAGACGTGACGTCACATTAGCATTCACACTGTTTGAATCTTTGTCAAAAGATTTGATCAAAAGTTGTCATCACACTGGGGTAAAGGTTAATAGGTCAGATGTACAGTAAAACCCCTCTAAACCGGACGTAAAATTTAGTTTAAATATTGGTCTTGGAGACAGGTGGCAGCTTAATGCAGGGTGAAAGTCATTCAGAAAGCTCCTCTAGGAGCTTTCTGAATGACTTTCACCCTGCATTAAGCAGCCACCTGCATAAAAATATCTAAATTCTTCTATACTAGAATTCCGATTTAGAGAGGTTTCACTGTATTAGCTTCGAGCTAAGCCCTCCAAATACAGAGGACATGGTGCCATGTCTAACGTTCTGTAGTTCTAACACATGTGTTCGGCGCGTGGAAGGACATTGGTTATTGTTGGTTATTATTTAAATAGAGGCATATTTTCCACGAAAAAAAAGTGTCATAAGTTGTTAAGATTGATCAAGATTTAGACAAGTCACAGACTTTATATAACAAGAACTGTGGTGAATTTCATCGGGTTTTAATGTCTACCTTCCTATGAGATATTTTGACACCGGGGGTGTTTGTCAGAAACGGATTGTTATGTTATGTTATGTTATGATGATTTGACCATATGTGTGTGTGCTTTAAATAGTGTCTTTATTCGTGTTGGATTGTAGAGGGGCATTGGGGAATAGGGTGGGATGGAGGTTAACATGCGCCGGACACTTGTGTTTTTTTATAGTATATGATATATCTATTCTACAGGCTAAATATATTTCCTAAATTATATTTCTCTTTTTCAGAGATATGCGAGATACGAAAGCATTTCGGGAGATTTACACATGGTCACAACATGCGCAGAGAAATCCAATCATAACAAGACATTTTCTTTAGTAAGTAATTTAATCTAGTATGTACTCAAAGCAGGTTTAATACATCTCATCAAAACTCATGCATATCGCCATGCTTTCTACATCTCACAACTCATATTTCATATATATCATCACACTTACTACATATCACAACTCACATTACATGTATATCACCACATTTACATGTACTACATCTCACATCTCATATTACATGTATATCATCACACTTGCTACATATCACAAATCATATTACCTATATGTCACCACACTTACTACAAGTCACACTAACTACATCTCACATCTCATATTACATGTATATCATCACACTTGCTACATATCACAAATCATATTACCTATATGTCACCACACTTACTACAAGTCACAACTCATTTTACATGTATATCGCCACACTAACTACATCTCACATCTCATATTACACATATCATCACACTTGCTATATGTCACAAATCATATTACCTATATGTCACCACACTTACTACATGTCACAACTCATGTTACATGTATATCGCCACACTTTCTACATCTCACAACTCATATTGCATGTATATCGCCACTCTTACTACATCTCACAACTCAGATTACATGTATATCGCCATGTGCAGTTACTACATCTGACAGCTCATATTGCATGTATATCGCCACAATTACTACATCTCACAACTCATATTACATGTATATCGCCACACTTACTATATCTCGCAACTCTTCTTGTATAACTATATCGCGTCAATCTCACCTCATCTCACTACTCATAATACATGTATCTAAGATTTATTACATCTCAAATCACCTATAGAATGAGGATGTCGAATGTGATTACATTTTTTCTTTCTGTCTAAAGGTTTCTCTACAGTAACTCTGATTGGTCAGAGAAAGCCCCGGTCGACAAACAATATAATCTGTGTATGTGCGTGTGGGTATTTTCCATACCTTTGTATCTTGTTCCTCAATGTAGTAAACCCCCTCTAAACCGGACCTTCAATTCGGTACAAAGATCAGTCTGACCTTAATTTGAGTATAAAGATCAGTCTTGGAGACTCCTCTATATGCTTTCTGCATGACTTTCACCCTGTATTAAGCAGCCACGTGCTATATTCTTTTCTACTAGAATTTCGATATAGTTTTACTGTAATTGAAATCAATTAACAAACTCGATACTGCAAGTTTTATTTTGTGCTTCCGGCTTGAAATTAATTTTCCTTTATTAGATCTACGTTTCAAATAACGCGTCAAAATGACCAGCAGGTTGGTTCCTGATCAGATGTCGTATTATTCGAATTCTCATCTGGACGCAATCTGATTCAATGCCACAAATATCACAGGTCAGAATTCTCACATTCAACATGCAAACCTTGAGAATAAAGAAAAACTTGAATACCTGAAAATTGCGTTAGTATGTCTATTATTTAGCCCAAGCGTTAGGTCGTTGACTTTATAGGCCTTCTGGGAGTGCTGGTTTCAGTTTTTCTCTATCTTCTTTGATTGACAACTAGTTAGTTCGGCCCAAAATTAACCGCAGATCAGTTTGATTTGGATCCATCTCATGTCTAGAAAGTGAAGGGTTAAGACAATAATAATATTTCCACTGTTGATAAAGGGAGTTAACTCTCTGTGTATATATGTATTACCGCTATACAGTATTCTCTCTGGACGACCAAATAGTGCCAACGCCGATGTTAAAGACAGGTGGCGGCTTAACCTTTAGCCTGCTGAGCACATTACTTGTACAGAATAGTCCACCTACTACATTTTCAATTTTCAAGCTATAATCAATTTGTCTACCAAAATGCAACCAGGGTGTCAAATAGTTTGGATCCTGATGAGACGCCGAGTTACTCGGCGTCTCATCTGGATCTAAACTGTTTGCCTAGGTATTCACTCATCCGCCCTTAGCAGGCTAAAGGTTAAGGCAGCGAGATTGTTTAGCCCTAGATATCGAAAAATCATATTTAAAACTACCAAAAGTCATTTTTCCTAAGTCTAGTTGGTTAGTTATATAAATTTATTTGAATATGTATCAAAAGCATCAAAAATCCTATCGACCTCGTTATTAAAAGTCCATTTAAACGTACCAGTTTGAAAAAATTTAAACAAGGATTACAGGATCATCTTCGGACTAAGTTATTACAATTGGCCAGTGTGTAAATCATTAACATGTCTAACGAATCGTGTCACAGAAGTGTGATAAAACCCTCCGTTTAGGAATTATGCAATATTTTAGTTTTAAGGGCATTTCGAAAGGAATGCTGACCCATTAACGCCATGCTGTGTATTTTGGGTGCTGACACTCTGGCATTTGATACACAAACTGATAAGGGGGTCTGACTGGACACTGCAGGAGCACTCCATGGAATCAATAATCATTAATCAACACAGCTGGACATTGTGTCTTGGGGGGATCGCTTATGAAGGAGCTTTGAAATGCCTTTAAGATCCCTAAAAGTCTGCCTCCCGCTACGTTTCTTTTGATGTTAGACGATCGAAGCAAAATATCGAAAAACTTTGACATGGGCCCCTCACCGAGGCAATGCTTTTTGATATGCCGAAAACCGCATGTAATTCGGACACACATTGCAGAGGTTATGCTTGTTTGAAAAAGCGGCTCCTTTAAATTTGCATCAGCTTATAATATGTGTGAACTTTTCCACAAAGCTCCTCCCACGTCCTTCCACCAGATCAATTAAAAAAAGCTGATTTCATTGCTCATTTCCCGTAAATCACTCATTAGAAATTTTATCTAGTCACATGTACCTACATAGTTTTGAGGCTACCGAGAGGGAAATACGGCTAAATAGCCGCCTATTGATTTATCGTGCGCGTTTCCTAATTATCAGTTCCCCCTAGGTGCCCTCGATAAGCCCTCCCTCGTATATGGCTGACTGGTCAAGTCAGAAAAAAGTTCGATGGCTATAAGTAGAAGGGTTTTACACGGCTTTTGTGGTATAGTTAGTGGCATTTCGTTGGTTAATGCAATGGGTAGAATAGATTAGTGGATGTTCATTAATCATTAATTAATTAATCATTTCTTTAATGATTCTTGACTACCTTGGAACCTTAATGAAGGGTAAAAATAGAATAGAAGTAAGGCAGGAATGACACACGGCAGTGCACAGCAACACCAGAAGTATAAATGAAATGACCGCTCGCACACGACCTTCATATAGTCACACAGAAGGCTGTCTAGAAACGATCTGAAATCTGCTTTACTAAATGGAAGTTTTTACTTTGTTTTTTCATCTTCAGTTTCTGCTTAAAATATTGTTGTTTTTTTGTATTTAAAAACATATAAGTAAGTGGATTTACTGGCCTTTACAGTCGGGTCTATGACCTATGTACTGAAAAACAAACTATCAATCTGTGGAAATGAAAACTCTGATGTCAGTATTGTATTATTTAGATTTGCACGTCAATACTTAATTGCGTCACAGTATTATAGCTTTTAGCTTCGAGTCGAAATTGCTCAAACAATAGATACTGGAACGTCACATTGGCCAATGTTTCATCAAATGTATATACTGTGACGTGTTACAAACAGCAAGGTCACAAATCAATGTTTCATCGAATGTATAGACAATGACGTGTTACTTCAACGTCACAGATAACTCTTGTGAGAAAACCCTGTTATCGAAATTTTGATAATTTTCAGGTGGGGATAATGACATACCATACAGACGATTTTATCGTTCGTCCTGAAAGATTTGGCTCGCCATTGCTGTCTTCATTCCCTCTTGAAGTCACCATTCATAAGTTCAAGGAATCCAAACATCTTCATGGTAAAATTGCATCATTTCAATAAGATGATATTTAATGGTGTCTCCTAAAATAATTACATTGGTTGATAATAATGAAGAATAATAAAAGGATGATATTAATAATGATGATGATGATGATGATGATGATGATGATGATGCTGATGATGATGATGATAATGATGATGATGATGGTGATTATAGAGGGGTTGTGTTCCCCTAAAATTGACTATTAATAATAGAGGAGTTGTGTCCCCATAAAATAATAATTAATAACAGAGGGGTTGTGTTCCCTTAAAATGATATTTTGAAATACATGAATTGTATTTCCGTAGAGTAATATTTGATAATACGGGGGTAGTATTTCCGTAAAATTATATTGGATAATGCATTTTATCGCTTCCCCTTGAATGATATTTGGTAATATAAGGTAGAGTGATATTTGGTAGTATAACTGCTGTATTTCCGTAGTGTGATCATTACTAAAACCGTTTTTCGATTTCCATAATTAATATTTGGTAGTACAGGGGTTAAATCCCCGGAGAGCGAAATTTGAGAAGACTTCAGCTGTATTCACGTAGCGTGATAATTGATAATACAAGTGTTGTATTTCCATAGAATGATAATTGGCAATGTAGTTGCATTTCCGTACTGTTATATACTGGTCATACAGAAGTTGTATTTTTGCTAGTATAGGAGTTGATTTTTCCGCATAGTGCCATGATGCAATACAGTAAAACCTCTCTATAACGGCCACTCCACTAAATTGTGTTAATTAGTTGGTTTTAGGGCAGGTGTCTGCTTTACTTTCATATTGCTTGAAGCAGCCACCTGCCTTTAAAACCAAATACTTAATGTAATTTAGTGGCCGTTATAGAGAGGTTTTACTGTTTAGGGGTTGTATTTCCGCAGAGAAATCCAATATGTCCATCAAGAAGCATGTTCGACTGCTAGAATCACCAACTCGTCACCGCCGTGAAATTATCAAGCTCGTGAACTACACCATCCGCCTGCTAGTTGTAGTTGATTACAGTGTGTTGAGCAGGTAAAGTAGCGTTGTTAAACCCTTCGTTCCATGAATATTCTTATAAGACATCATGACCTCATGAATATTTAAGCATTTACTTATTATGATAGTGCATGGACACAAGAATGTTTGGCTATGTCAGAAACTTTAGAATGATACCTATATTATAAGACTGGTCAGACAGCTCCTATAGGATGATGTGGATCTACGTACTATGTTTGTAAAAGTATGGGTTAACCCAATCCCTCATATTAACGACTTTTGACGACTCTGTAAAAGTCACTTTGTGAAACTATTGTGATAAATAGAGCATTTGCTCCTACTCATGTGTTTATATGAGGGGACGGTGCTAAAATGTGTCTCTATGCAGTAAAAGTTCAACGATCTTTTCCTCTTTGTTTAGGTGGCGGCCGACGTCATACGGAAATTCAGAACAAAACTGGAGTGAACATACGAGGCAAACAAAGACAGAAATTGACAATTATTACAACCATGTGGTTAACGGGGTAAAATTCTTCCTCGTGCATGTTTAATGTAGTTGATTTTCTCTGCCAGCCTTTCTCTGATTTCTCTCCATATGCATCTGGCCATGTATCTGTCACAGTCTGTTCCCCTTTCTGCTTCTATTATCCATATCTATGTCGCACTCACTTGACCTTTCTCTGATGTCTATCTTTCTGTCTACTTGTTTCCAGTATATGTACATCTAACATATCTAACATAATAGTCCTTTTACCTACACCATTTTAACCCACCAAGCACAATATAACATATACAGTTAAACCCCTCTAAACCGGACGTTACATTTAGTATCAATATCTTTCTTGGAGACAGGTGGCATCTTAATGCAAGGTGAAAGTCATGCAGAAAGCCCTTCCAGGAGTTTTCTGCATGATTTTCAATCTACATTAAGCAGACGTCTGCCAAAAAGGTTCTAATATTTGCTTTATAATAATTCCGGTGTTTAGAGGGTTTTGTTGTATTTACAAACAGGTAAGATCCAGATTTATTGTCGAGCAACACGGTGTTTCATTAGGAGTATAGCTAATTTACATACATATCTGATGGATTAGCGCTTTCCGTATTGTGGTCTTGCCATACAGAAACACAAACCTCTTTGATACAAGCGAGACACCGAAACTTCTCTTCAGAAAAAACATTTTACTGTTTATGTCCTATTTTTGTTCAAATTTTGTATTTGGGCCCATGGGCCTGCAGTTTAGATCAAGACCAGCAATCTCTTCCGACAAACTACGTGATATTAGTTTTTTCATCGCTTATCAAGCGCCTTATCTTGATTTGAGGCTCACTATGGACCTTTTTCTCACGACGCTCCTCAAGCGGGTTGTGTCTGTTGCTTTTGTTGATGTTATTGTTACTGTTGTTGAACTTTGCTGTTGCTAATAAAATGTTCTTGCAATTTTCAGATAGACTCTCGATACAAAAATATCGCGTTTCCTGACTTCACGTTACGTATTAAACTGGTGGATGTCACTATCATGGATGTGAGTACTGGTACATGTGTAGGAACATAGTCGTCCGTTTGATTCGTAGCAACACATTGTGTCTGTGCAGGACAACAGTCGTTAATTCAATTCCAAAACAATGTATCAACCTGTGTAGGAACACAGCCGTTAGTTTGATCTCATATCAATGCATTGTGTCCGTGTAGAAAAACAGCCGTTAGTTTAATCTCATATCAATGTATTGTGAATGTGAAGGACTACACCCATTAGTTGGACCTCATACCGACGTAGTTTGCCTGTGTAGCAACACAGCCTCTAGAGTGATCTCATATTAAAGTATTGAGTCTCTGTAGGACCACAGCCGTTAATTTGACCCCATAGCATTGTGATTGTGTAAGATCAAAGCCGTTGGTTTGATCTCATGTCAATATACTGTACCTGTGTAGTACCACTGTCGTTAGTTTGATCTCATATCAATGTATTGTAACTATGTAGTACCACTGTCGTTAGTTTGATCTCATATCAATGTATTGTACCTATGTAGTACCACTGGCGTTAGTTTTTTCTCATATCAATATATTGTACCTGTTTAGGACCACTATCGTTAGTTTGATCTCATATCAATGTATTGTACCTGTGAAAGCCCACTTTGAAGGAACTTATAGCAATGTTTTCAGGTATATTTGTTTGACACTCGGTGAATAGTTTCTCAAACTTTGGCAGAATCTGAAGTCAATGAAAATTTCAGCAAATCAGAAATTAAGCAGACATTATATTTTCAGCAGTAGAAGGATTAGTGTCATGTAATACGCAAACTGTTGCAAACAGTGTAAGCGCAAAGAAATGCAGCATCTTGCCATATCCTGTACTGTATGCGGCGATAGTGAACACAGTGCTGCACTTCCATAAACCATGTTTTACTTAGGATTTGTTATCGTTGTGTAATAGATAAATTATACAACGAGGAAACATTCAGGAAACTTTTTATAAAAACAAATGTAAGCATTTTCCTAATTATTCATCTAGTTTATAAATGACATGAACAAATGACTATTTGGCTCTGTCATACACTGCAGAATCAGATAGATCTGGTACATGGTTAAACCTTCTCTTGCTGAATTTCAAAATGCATTTCTCCTTCTTTACCCAGGCCCTGTTGTATAATTACATATATCTTCACTGTGTACAAGTATTTCGCTGTGCAATCACTGCTATGGAGTGCACTGGTTGCACAATCAACTTGTAAATAGTGCAGACCCAGATGAGACAGCTCCTACAGGAGCTGTCTCATCTGGATCTTCACTATTTACAGGTATGTATATTGACGTGAATAGCAAGGGTTAATATCTACATTGTATAAGTAAACAGCGTAGAACTTTCCTGATCCTATATGAATTGTTTGATCTGGGTGTACTTTATAAAATGCAACATTGTTAAAGAGCTACTATATGGAATAAAATGTTAAGAGTAAAGATAGGGCTGCCTTCGAGTGTTTGCTAAGAATGACCACACACACTAGTCCACGTGTTATCCCATTCTTTCATATTGTATTTTAATTTCTTTGAATAAAGGAGAATTTACTTGAAAAAAGTAAACTTTTTGGTTATTTGTTTTCGAAACCATTGTGATAAATACAGCAATTATTCCTATGGAAGAAAATCTTCATTTCAAAAAGGTACTTTTACAGAGGCGTCAAATTGCTTTAATATGAGTGAAGGGGTTATACATGAATCTGCAGAAATTCAGTATCTAATTTGACAGTTTAGATTCTGATCAGATTCTGCATTTTAGATGCGGAGACTAGTCTGTATTTACGCGATTGTGCACATAGCACAGGCCATTTTTTCATAGCGCAGGTATTTTAAAAAATAACAAGTATAGCTTCGATATTCTACAATTTCCAATTTGTATATTGTCGATTCTTCATATTTATTTATCGCTAAATGCACAATGTGCTCTTTTCTTTCAGAAACAGTTGCTGCACTTGGATCATTTCAAAGGCAATAAGGTTAATGCAGACTCAGCCTTAAAGGTTTTCCGTAACTGGACCAACGAGACAGAGGGTCTGCCGAGTTACGACCACGCAATTCTTTTTGTTGGGTGCGTTTGTCATTAACATTCATGTAAAAAAGCATGGTCCCAAGGTTACAAAATGATTTTCTTGAGCCTGAGTTCACCTACAGGCATCCGATTTTACATATTTTGTAAAACCTGGGTCCAAGGCTATAACACTTCCGAGTCTTAGTCTGAGATCATTCTCAAGTATCTGATTGGTCAGATGCTTGAGACTGATCTCAGACTCAAGCAAAAAGATTTATAACCTAGGGGCCAGATACTCGAATATGATCTCGGACTCAAAGTCGGAAGTTTTAAAACCTCGAGGACTGATGTATAAAATATAGGTGCCTGTTTCATTCACAGAGAAAGAACATGCAATGTTCTATGGAATTACCCTGCAAAAAGCAACCATCTCTCACGGCCGATATAAGACATGTTTAAAGTTCTCACAACAGAGTGTTCATTGTGAACACGTCATCAATACAGTAAAACTCGTCTAAACAGGAATTCTAGTAGAGAAGAATTTAGATACTTTAAGGCAGGTGGCTGCCAAATGCAAGGTGAAGGTCATTAAGCTGCTACTTGTCTCCAAGACCGGATATCTTAACTTAACGTCCGATTTAGAGGGGTTCTGTTGTATTATCTACCTTTTGAAAATAATATAGCTCGGATATACCAATGTCACCTTGGTAGATAGGTCGTTTTATTATAGTATTTGGTCATTAGATCGTTACCAGCTCGGGTATGCCAATGTCACCTTGGCATTTGTAGATAGGTCATTACCAGTCCGGGTACGTTATGGTCAAAATACCAATTCATATATAGGTTGTTACCAGTTCGAGTAAGTCAATGTCACCTTTCAACTAGTAGGTAGGTATTTACCCGTTCGGGTATGTCAATTTCATCTTTCCATTCGTAAGTAGGTCGTTACCAGTCCTAGTATGTCAATGTCACATTTGCATTGGTAGGTAGGTCGTTGCCAGTTCGGGTATGACAATAAATTCTGAAAGGGGGTGATCCCCCGAGAGCAAAAATTGCAACACAAAAAGAGAAAATTGCAGACTCGGTTTTATTGAGTCTGTTCATGAACAGTAATTGAAAGTGCAACACTGCTCACGCCCCCTAGCACCGGCTTAAGCGGTATTCAATTTTCAGAACAAAAAGTACTGAAATTCATGATCTCGAAGGATCAGAAGGTATAACAACACTATGTCAAATTTCTACTGGTATGTAAGTCGTTCCCAGTCCGTGTATGTCAATGTCACATTTGCATTGGTAGGTATGTCGTTACCATTTTGGGTATGTCAATGTCACAATTCCATTGGTAGGTAGGTCGTTACCAGTCCGGGTATGTCAATGTCACATCTCCATAAGTAGGTCGTTACAAGTCCGTGTATGTTAAGGTCATCTTCCCATTCGTATGTAGGTAGTTACTAGTCAAGGTATGTCAATGTCGCATTTCCATTAGTAGGTAGGTAGATGAGGTGGATGGCAATATGTCACAGTGCAAAAGTGCAGAAGTCTTACATGTATATTGACACGTTTACAATAAATATACTGTAACCAGAGAGTTATGCCTAGGTCACACATTCACGGGTTTAGCCGATTTAGCTATGGATACGATCCGGCATCATTCGTGGCAATCTGTATTGGTCCGTAGCTTTCTGTATTTTAGCCGTAGTCATTCGTAGTAGTACTTGTATATCCGTAGCTATCTGTATTTTATCCGTAGTTATACGTAGTAGCAGTACTTGTATATCCGTGTTCACGGATCAAACAACTGTAGTATATCCGTGCTTTTCTGTTGTTTATCCGCAGTGCATACGCTCTGACACGTGTCGTTCCATATTAAACTGTGTTAGTTCCTTATTAAACCTTGTCATTTCCGTATTAATGCCTAGGTCACACATTCACGGATCACTTCGCTGATTCCACTACGGATTAAATCTCACGAATGACCCTGGAAATGCCACTTTCCGTAGTCCGATACGGACGAAAACAATGTTGTGACTACGGATGTTGACTAAGATAGTGTAGGAATGGGCCACGGGTGATACGGATAGTTACGGTACGACACGGGTTAACACGAAAATGACACGATTTAATAAGGAAATGACACGGTTAATACGGAACGACACCTGTCAGGACACTGTTATAAGTACGGATGAATACGGTTTTAGTACGGACTTAAACGAATCAGTACGTTCCAATACGGTTAAGTAAGGATGTACTAGGGTTGTTTGATCCGTGGTCAAATTTTGAACATGTTCAAAAATTGTCACGGATATACGTGTAAGTACTACTACGTATGACTACGGCTAAACTACGGAAAGCTACGGACGAGTACAGATTGCCACGAATGATGCCAGATCGTATCCGTAGCTAATCCGGTGTCAAATCCGTGAGTGTGTGACCGTCAAAGCTCGCTGTCACACCATTGTGTGCATCCGTACCGCACTACGAAAATTAGCATTTCCGGGGTCATCCGTGATATTCTATCCGTAGTGGAACCAAATAGAGTTATTCGTCTATATTCAATTGCAAAATCATATCTAAATTAAATGCTTAGCCTACAAATCGAATGGTAGTAATGTACTTTTATAATAGTTGGGCACACTAAGACGTTTCCAAAGGAACAGCAGTAGCAGTAGCTAGATGTAATTTAGTTTTATGTAAATTAGTCAGTTTCCCTGTAATAATACCGACGGTCTGGAGTCATACTTTCTCCCTATACAATAAAACTCTCTAACCGGACATTAACCCTTCGCTTGTTATTTACGTCAATATACCTACCTGTAAATAGTGAAGACCCAGATGAGACAGCTCCTGCAGGAGCTGTCTCATCAGGGTCTACACTATTTACAAGTTGATTGTGCAACCAGTGCACTCCACAGCAGTGATTGCACAGCGAAATACTTGTACACAGTGAAGATATATGTAATTATACAACAGGGCATGGGTAAAGAAGGAGAAATATATTTAAGAATTCAGCAAGAGAAGGGTTACAGTTAGTATCGAAGCCAGTCTGTCAGACAGGGGACAGCTTAATGCAGGTTGAAAGTCATGCAGAAAGCTCCAAAAGCATATGCATGATTTCAGCATGCATTACGCAGCCTACGGAGTAAAAATGCACAAATTGTTCTGTCATTAAAATCCAGATTAGAGGGGTTCTACCGTATATCTCTCTTTATGGATGTGTGCGTCCCTCTGTATGTCATTTTGTGTGTCGATATATATCTAATTGTATGTCCGTGCTATCTTCTAATCTCATTCTTTGTCTCTCTGTGTCTCTCTGTCCCTCTGTCTGTCTGTCGATATGAACTTGTTGAACCCACCATTTACCGCTTATTAACAAATGGTCGGGGAATATTGTTTCAGCAATTATCAGTCAATACATAAATTCTGAAAATGGTTGATACCCACGTAAACGGCAAAAACCCACATCAACTATTTTCCATTACATATGATATGACCTTTACTGTTAATCAATATTGAACATCTAGCATTTGGAAATATACTGGGTTTTTTTATTATTTCTAGGTACGATCTTTATACAAACACATCAGATGGTAATAGTTCAATTTCCCATACATCAGGTAGGTTTCTCATTTGTTTTCCCTCGGGGACAGGGTGTAGATAGGGTTACCATGCACCCAATCAGGGTGTTTGGTAGGGTCTGCTGAATGAAAAAAAAACAATGTTCCCATGAAAAATCTCATCTCTGCTATGTGTATTTCTACAATATGCTTTTGTTAATTACCTCATTTGCATAATCATGAACATTAATTGATAAAATCGCAAACTGAAGGGAAACGACTAGAAGATGGTGAAAAGTAGATCCCAACAGGGCATCCTCACATTCGAAACTGTCGGTGTAATCAAATAGTATGAAGACTATGCCGTTGGCTATACGTTCTAACTTGAACTGTCTTGCAGTTTCTTCTTGTACAAACAATAGGTTCCATTACGTTATGCTTTACATATTACTTCAACAAGGTTTCCCTTGCTGGCATCGTTCATCAGTTAAGCCTTCCAGTCAGCAGGTTTCTTCGTATTTTTCGCCTTTCTGAACTCCGTCACATTATTCACTCCATATTTTGACGTTTTTTTTTCCTGATATATATCTTTTCTGAAACTTACATCAATACTTTCAGGCGTCATGCTGAAATGTCTTTCAGATTTTTGTTTTCAGGTGCCTGGAACTTCTCACATTAAATGAAATATATATAAGGCATTCATTGCTCTTTTACAATGTGGTTCTCATCTTGTGTTGGTACATTTGCCATGTCCACCTCTTCTATTAGGTATTCAGCTTCTTTGACACGTATGATTTTGCAACCATTAGCAGTGCCAATGCTGACCGGCACTGGTATTCAGGGTTTCTTCACGATATCCCCAAGATCCATCTCCACATATGATCTTTATAACTGAACTAGTAATTGCTTTAAACTACTTCCATGTTACCTGTATTCTAACACTGAGCTTTCCATTGTCGTTGATATACGTCTTTTACGACTGGAAGAACTGTGCGAGGGTTTCAAGCCTATTGTTTATAAATAAAACGTTTTAGTCTCTTTGTCTCTTACATCTGCCCTAAAAACGTCATCTTCATTTTGAACAGATTCTCGAACACAAGAAGACACACAATACAAACACCATTGAACGAAACATTGACATCGATATTTGTCGCCTTGTAGAAAGTTGGTTAGTTGGTTGCATTGATTAACACATGTTTCTGTCAACTTTGGGCTAATTAGATATGAGAGGAACAGGTACAGAGAAACCTGAGTGCGATGCCCTACTCTTAGTATCCATAGCGTTTCTCTGGTTCTACAATGGATTGAAGGTGAATTGCTTCTTAAACAATGCATAGTGGACATTCTAGAGTAGACCCTTGAGTCAGATGAAGAATACGATTAAGGCAGCCTTTGAAGATTATTATTCGGTCTAAACTTGCATTACGATTAAATACTGATGTAATGATGGTTGAATGTATCACATAGATCTACTGCTGAAACTGGTAGGAACAGTCTTTACATTGAGGACCACAATCGAAATAAGGATGAACTTTCCCTTTCTTGTGTTATTATTAGTATGATAATTTTCATGCATGTTTGCCATGTATCTTATTTTAGTTTGTTATGTGAAATGTCATTTTTACTAATTCTAACTATCCATCTACAGCATGCAATGACAACGTTCTGTACATGTGCTGAAAACGACAGTGATATAATGGTTTGTAAATACGTGTATGCTTTTGTCTATAAATATATGTGTGCATAAAAACATTAGCTTTGATATATCTAATTTCACTTGTATGTCACGGAATACTCCATTTAGATACTTTTAAAAAAAGTATCTCAATCAGCATTGCTGTGATGTACCGATACGGATAACGACAACGAAATCTGTATACAATAATTCAAATAAGCCGAGACATCAGCTTACACATAATCCGTTTAGTTTACTTAGTAAGTTTAAGTTCTTGATTTATTATTTTGTTCTTTGCTTAAGTCAGACGCTGACTAAATCATTTCACGGTAAACATATTTTAAAGTTTCATATCACACTTTGAAATGGTAACGTTATTTGTAGCTTAACTGTTCATTGGTTTTCATACCAGAAACCTGCCCGTATACAATAAATTACGGATACAAACACCATCGTTTCATATAAAGCCAGCTAAATCATAAAAGCGGTTGAATATTTTTTTCGGCATGCTTTGAGCATTGAGAAAATTTATTCTACCGTTTTTAAATAATTTAAATACTGTTCCTTCTTTTTGTTCGATTTAAGCATTAATATTCATGACTATGTTAAAGACTAGTGTGTTTCTTTTATGTTTGGTAACAGATTGGTAGTGTTAGCTTCCAGCGACCCAAGGCCCTGTTATAAAATGTTATTGCCTTCTCTATGTGCTGACGCATGTTTGCTATAGAAATTCTAAAACTCAATAAAATGCAGATAACCCATAAAAGAGAAACGTTTTTACATAATATCAGCTAGATTACTCTCCTTGGTGTGGTTATATGCATAAGAACATATGTATATGCATTTGGAGCATCACAGGTGATTTCGGGTCTAGTTCGGATTTCGGATCTAATTTTCACCATTTTCCAGTCATTTTCTCGCTGTGGGTCTCTAATATTTATGAATATGCAAACAAACTTATGAACAACATAGTATTCTAAATCAAAGACCAATGCATTTATTTCATGCTTGGTAACACATTGATGATGTAAGCTACAAGCTCTCGCAAGCTCTGAGATATGCGCTGACTCAGTTCATGTACGTTTGCTATGAATACTCAAAAACTCAATAAAATGCAAATAAGCCATAGAGATACGAGTTTGTGTTATAAAATAATCTCATTAAGATAGTTTTATGTATAACATATTTATGTGTATTTGGGGCATCACTGATGATTTCAGATCTAGTTTTCACCATTGTTTAGTCTTCTTGTTTCCCCTTCAATTTCATGATTATGCAAATGAGGTAGTTAACAAAAACATAGTCCTAATTAAGGACCAATGTCTTAACTTCATTTTGGCACCAGTTTTATAGTGTCCCAAACAGCATAGTTCTCAACACTACATTATATAGCCTTTACCTACCCTTGTTGCCCAGACCAATGGTTTTCTTGGAAACGGTAGAACTACCCATATCAAGATTTGTTCATGGGAGCATTTTTTATTTCCATTTAGCGGACCCTGCCAAACACCCAGGTCAGAATTGAATGATACTTAACAGTACGGCCCTGAATAGTCTTTTTGTGATCCGCTACCAAACGTGTTAAATTTATCTTTATATTTAAAAATAACATGATGGAGCTAGCGTGTTGGAGCTAGAGTTCCTAATGTAACTAACTATATAGAAAACGTTTAAATCTCTTCTTCTTCTCCAACACAGGTGGTCCAACTGGAATGGTATTTGGTAGGAATGGACCCTTTATAATTGATGCTAAAATGATGTTGACATCTAAAAAAAACATGGTCGCCAGGGGCGGGGCTAGAATTCTTCTATAACTATATAGAAAACATTTAAAACGTGTTCTTCTACAAAACCGGAGGTTCAATTTGATTAGTATTTGGCAGGAATTGTCGCATGGTGTCCCTTTATCAAAAATGCCAAAACCATGCTGATATCTCATTGACGACAGGAATTGGGTGAGTTTCCCTTATGTGACTGTAGGGAACATTTAAAATCGTATTCTCTAAAACCAATGATCCGATTTGAATGGCATTTCATGTGAGTAGTCCTCTGGTGAGTCTGTATCAAAATTGCTGTATCAAAATTGCTAAAACCATTACATTGTCCCAGGCTCGGGACTAATTACCTTATATGACTATAGCGAAAACTTGGCCAAGGCAGAAAATGTGTGATCTGATTTCTGTTTTATAATCAAACACAGCAGACCCAGATCTAACAGCTCTTACGGGAGCTGTCTGATCTGGGTCTTCTCTGTTTGCAAAGACAGTTAAGCGTGTATCTATAAGGTAAAAGAATGATTATTATCACATGAGGAGTAACACGTGCTTCTATGGTGAAGGTTTGGCGTATATCGGCACTATGTGTCAGCCGGAGAACAGTGTATTACATCAGTAACGCGTGCTTCTATGTTGAGGGTTTGACGTATATCGACACTATGCGTCAGCCGGAGAACAGTGTATTACATCAGAACACGTGATTCTATGTTGAAGGTTTGGCGTATATCGGCACTATGTGTCAGCCGGAGATCAGTGTATTACATCAGTAACACGTGTTTCTAAGTTGAGGATTTGACGTATATCGGCACTATGTGTCAACCGGAGAACAGTGTATTACATCAGTAAAACGTGATTCTATATTGATGGTTTGACGTATATCGGCACTATGTGTCAACCGGAGAACAGTGAATTACATCAGTAACACGTTATTCTATGTTGAGGGTTTGATGTATATCGGTATTATGTGTCAGCCGGAGAATAGTGAAAAACATCAGTAACACGTGATTCTATGTTGAAGGTTTGGCGTATATCGGCACTATGTGTCAGCCTGAGAACAGTGTATCCATAGTAGAAGAGCAGGGTGGCTTTCAGAGCATAGGAACGGCTGCGCATGAACTTGGACACAGGTATTGTGTTGTCATCTCAACCATATGCTCCTTTTTGTCAAGCGTGAACAAGTCTGAAGAAATAGTAAAACAATGGAAAGCCGACGCGCCAAGACAAATTAATAAAGAATTTATGCTAATAAAGTAGCAGTTCTTACTATATGCTTCAAACGACATGCAAACCGATACTTGTAAGCGTTTTAGGTACTACTGAAAGGCTTTTAGTAATTGCTAAATGCATTTGACATTTAGTAATTGATAGATGCATTTTGGTATTGCTCAACCCATTTTTCATATTTTATTAAATGAAACCCCCTTCAGAACTTATTCTTGAAACCATCAATGTTTCATAATGAAGGGACACAACAGGCCAACTATCTGTAGGTATAAGCCATTGACATCGATGGGTTCAGCAAACAGTGAGCTCTATGATTTGGGTCTACATTGTTAGCATATGTCACTTTAAAGGACACAAAAGGGTTATAATTTACTTTTTGTATTACATGTATTTAATGTTTATATTTTGCAAAATCCGTCCGCCCTTTTAGATTGTTAGATTTTAGACTTCGCATCGGCACGAAGTGCTTAATGTGAGCGTGGAACATCCACATTTATTTTACAATTACTTCGTTTAATCTTCTACAGCAGTTTTCTCAAGCAATATAGTAATTTGATCACATAAGTTTGAAATCCAATCCAACAATTAGATTCAAAGTTATGTGCACTGGTCCCAGTTTCACGAACGATCTTACGTTTAAGCTCAATACAGTGCTTAACTTGCTTTTCATGTACAAATTCATAACAGTTTAACAATTATTAGATCATCTAGCAGCCCTCTGATCAGCGTCTGCACTGTTTGCAATTCAAAATCATGTAGCTAGATTAAGCAGTTTATACTGAGTGGAATCTATAGTTAAACACTGAAGGACTATTCTGTTCAGTCAATTCAGGCTTGAAACAGTTCATATTCATAAAATGGTCGCTTTAGATTTCTAGTATATATTTATATATTAATACAGCCTCGGTGCTCTACATGATGGCGAAGGGAACGACTGTCTCTCCGAGAACAGATATATTATGGCTGCCTCGGGATTTGGACCTGTACCGCAAGATAAACTACATCATCCCTGGAAGTTCTCAACGTGCTCGGTAGATTACTTTCGGAGGTTCTTAGCTTTACAATTAGCGTAAGTTTACAATTTGATCAATATCGTAATCTTACACTACCACAGGAGAACTTTGTGATTAGAAACATTTAAGATTCAAATGAAACAGCAAACAAGTTGGCATCTTACCAGACCAAAGCTGTTTAACCCGTTCACTCGTGTAAATTGATTGTAAAGGAGCATTTACGAGGACAATAGAATTGCGTATTTTTAAACACATCGTAATAAATACAGTTTTTGCTCCAATGGAGCAAATGCTTTATTTATTTCAATAGTTTCAAAATGTGACAACTAAAGAGGTGTCAAAAGACGTCAATATGAGGGAACAGAAATTCAAACAGGTCAAGTTTTCGTTGGATATTTAGGGGTTTTTTTCTAAAACATATATAATATGTCAAACAGTGCAGATCCTGATGAGAGGACTCCTCTAGGAGCCCTCTCATCTGGGTCTACACTGTTTGCAAAGGACATTGAAAGCGTTAACCTCATCAAAACGCCTTTTTGACGTTCTTTGCGAACAGAGTAGTCTCTGATCAGATGATTCTAATAGAAACCGTCCGATCAGGTCAGCTTTGGTGCTTATGCTCTAATATAGATCTGATTCTATATTTTCTGGTTAAACATTTCCATGTACACATGTCATTCTAAAATCATCTAATTAATATTCAAGATGTTATTATTTCTGACATTTATTATTCACGAGGAAGGTGATTCAATTACTTTCGGATTTGTACAATCAATGCATTCTATATTTAACCCTTTCGGCGGCAAATTTCTGAGTGTCGTCTGCAATACAATTTTGTTAAATCATTCGGTAAAGTAAGCAAATAAAATAAGTAAATGCATATTTCAAAGGAATAAAGCACATATATATAAATATAGTTTGAGATAAAGGCGCCGTCTAATCTGGGACTGCATTATTTGCTGTGGTGAATATCTGCGGCATTGGCGATGAAAGGGTTAAAAGGATTATCCCTGTTGGTATATCATCTCTATAAAGAACGAATTTGAAAACCTGCACATCTGACCTTTTTACGCTTTTTTAACTCTTTACCTGTTGATAACTCAGGTAAGAAATATTTACGTCGTTTATTTTCATTAACTGAAATTGTATAATAGCATATGTGCACATGATTGTTTGGTATTTGCAATTTCATAATCAAACAGAGCAGACCCTGATCAAACGGTTAATATAGAACCCGTCTGCTCTGGATCTACTCTGTTCGAAAAGGCGCAAAAATCGCTTCTATGAAAGAAAGGGTTAGACAAATATGTTTTGAGAACCAAAAAAGCATCGATTTATTCAGTTGGTTACTATGGCAGTCTTAATTAGAATTGTCAAAATTGATTACACAGCTTTACAAACCGGAGGAGAATTGGTGTCCGAATACTTACTGTCCGAAAACTAACTCGAAAACTAACTGTGTCCGAATACTAACAGTGTCCGAATAATAACTGTCATAACACTAACTGTCCGAATACTAACAGTGTCCGAATACGAACTGTGTCCGAATACTAACTGTGTCCGAATACTAACAGTGTCCGAATACTAATAGTAATCAACATGGAAAGTCATGAACAATTACAATATCAAAAAACACATCATACTATGCGTTCTTTTCCTTTTTTGTTCAAAAGGTTTTATTTAAATATAAATCTTTTTGAATAGACCAGTGGGGGTTTTTTTCGAAATTGATAATTTAGTACCGTCAATTTGACTATGCAAATCAACTTCTTTAGAATAGTTTGTACGAATCAACTCCCTTTAAACTACATTTTATGCGAATTAAAAGCTTGACTATTCAGTTTATAATGAAGAAAATACCGGTATTCCAAAAAGGGAATTGATATGATACATACATACTTGAATAGCTCTGATCTAACATATTATCATGTCAAAATACACGTCACATTTTTGTTACATGCATTCAGTCATAAAATCAAAGAGAACATGATAATCTTTAAAACAAAAAGAAAAAAGGCCCTTAGTGGTCGAAATATTAGATCAGAGCTATTCAAGCATTTTTATGTATTCAGTTTATGGCAAGCCACTCCTTCGAAATACAGTTTTTGTACAGTGTATCTTTCTTTTAATAAATTTGAATTTATAAAATCGTTTTACATGTAAATACTGTTGTACGAGTTAATCCCTTTCAAATATACATAGCAAATTACACGCTTTTAACCCTTTCGCTGCCAAACTCTGTCGTCTGCTAACTTTGTCGTCTGCTACAAATTTTCATTCTTTTGATTTTCTTCATTTTTGTTTCAAAAACATAGTAACAAACAGTTTGAATCCTGATGAGACGCCGAGTTACTCGGCGTCTCATCTGGATCCAAACTGTTTGCATAGGTAATCACAGATCCGGCATTGGCAGCGAAAGGGTTAAAATACAGTTGTGTGAACTCCCACCCCAGACCCTAAAAGAATTGGTTTGAATAACCCGTGACTCCTCTACATACAGTGCGTAAATTATCTTCCCTTTACCAGTTTCCAGTTACCTTCCTTGAAAATGCAGCTTATGTTAATAGACTCCTTTTAATATACAGTTTGTGAGAATTACTTCTCTTTAAATATATTTTGTGCGAATAAGTTCCCTTTCAATCCATTCCCTGCAAAATTCTAAAATGTTCATTTTCTGTAGTAAATGCTCCTTTTCGATAGATTTATTAGTCCCCCATCGATTACCGGTTGGGGAACTATAGGTTTGCTCGATTCCGTCTGTCCGTCCGTCCGTCGTCTGTCCATCCGTCTGTCACGCTTCGTGTCCGGGCCATATCTCCTACAAAGTTATGCCAAATTCATTTAAACTTCACACATTGAAGAAGCATGATGAGGAGTAGTGTCATGCACAAGGGCCATGACTCTAGCATCAATATTTTTGGAGTTATTCCCCTTTTTCATTTTTTTGTCCGGGCCATATCTCCTACAAAGTTAGGCCAAATTCATTTAAACTTCACACATTGAAGAAGCATGATGAGGAGTAGTGTCATGCACAAGGGCCATAACTCTAGCATCAATATTATTGGAGTTATTCCCCTTTTGATATTTTCTTGTCCAGTTAATAACTCTTTATGTACTGGTTCAATTGATTTGATCGTCACATATGGAACAAACATGATGAGGGGTAGTGTCATGAACAAGGGCAATAACTCTAGCATCAATATTTTTGGAGTTACTCCCCTTTTTCATATTTTCTTGCCGGGCCAATAACTTTTTATTTACTGATTCAATTGGTTTGACACTTCGCATATGGAACAATCATGATGAGAAAAAGTGTCATGCACAAATGCCATAACTCTAGCATCAATATTTTGGAGTTATTCTCCTTTTTCCTATTTTCACACTCTGTCCGTCTGTCACACTTTGTGTCTATGCCATATCTCTTACAAGGGTAGGCCAACTTCATACTTCACATGATTATTACCCATAGCATGGAAGTGTGTCACGCACAACACTAGTCACCAGCTCTCAAGGTCAAAGTCACAACTTTGACTATTACACTCAGAATTGTCCATTATCTACAGCATGATTATTACTCATAGCATGAAGGTGTGTCATACACAATACCTGTCCTTTTATACCCAAGGTCAAGGTCACTTTTTGGTATGAAAGTAGGTACTAATACCATTCAGGTGGTCATGTATATACCATGGTCAACCACACCATGGGTGGGTGGGGTGGGGAGAGTGGAGGTTTTTTCAGTCCGGTGGGGATCTCATGTCTTGCATAGCAATACAACATGCCCTTGTTTAAGGTTGAGT
The DNA here is from genome assembly GCA_963576725.1 of Azorinus chamasolen. NCBI lineage: Eukaryota > Metazoa > Mollusca > Bivalvia > Cardiida > Solecurtidae > Azorinus > Azorinus chamasolen. The sequence continues at coordinate 21,148,410 of OY755246.1, read as the reverse complement.
CTAAAATAGGCCATGAGGGATTGGTTTAAGAACATAATATGTGAAGTAAGACAAATGCCACGTAGATGCGTCGCATCAGTTGGTGATACGAGCGATCGGGAAGGGCCACATTCGTATGTCAGTGACATTTGTTCTTTGTTCTTAGAAATATTTCCACTGACAAACATGTTGACAAAGAACACAATATTTTGCTTTTCTGTGTACGTTACTTGAGTGAATCAGATTTACATAAAGTATTGATTAATTCTGTAGAATCCTAATGAATATGCATGTATGAAACCATGGCAACCTGTCTATTTATAAGCTGAATGTATACACCAGAGATTCACACGTAAGTTTGTTTTTTAGGCCATGCAGAAATGTTAGAGATATATCAACATTATTTCAAAAGCAAACAGATCGGATCTTGTTTAGATTGCTCCTACCTCATGTAGGAGTCTTCTGATTCTAATCTATCCCTTTTACGAAGGCGTGAAAGGCTATGTACATGTATACGTATCTACAAAAGACGCATTTTGGAAGTAAAGTACCTAGTTATAGTTAACTTTCAGTCCGAAGGACCGTTCAGCCGACTTTACATTTACTCCCCCGGTCATTGAGTCATTCGCATACAGCATTGAGCACTGCTAACACCACCGCACACTACAAAGTCTATTAAAATAGAATAAAATGTGTTTGTTTAGTGGAGAGCAGTAGAATTTCGAAGTAACTAACGAATATCAGTCCTAACGTCTCGGCCGTGTTCCGAACGTTTACTCTAAGAGTTCCACGCGTTTTAGACATTTGGTTAGACAACTACTCTGCTCTGTTCTGTATCAGTCCTTACTACTCGGTTGTGTTCCGGCATTTGTTCTGTATCAATCCTTACTTCTTGCCTGTGTTCCAACATTTGTTCTGTATTAGTTCTATCTATTAGGCTGTGTTCCGACATTCGTTCTGTATAAGTTCTAATTACTCGGCTGTGTTCCGACAGTTTCCTCTAGGCGTTCCTCGCGCTTTAGACATTTGTTCTGTATCAGTTTTAACTACTCGGCTGTGTTCCTATATTTGTTCTGTATCAGTTCTAACTACTCGGCTGTGTTCCGACAGTTTCCTCTAGGCGTTCCTCGCGCTTTAGACATTTGTTCTGTATCAGTTTTAACTACTCGGCTGTGTTCCTATATTTGTTCTGTATCAGTTCTAACTACTCGGCTGTGTTCCTATATTTGTTCTGTACCAGTTCTAGCTACTCGGCTGTGTTCCGGTATTTGTTCTGTATCAGTTCTAACTACTCGGCTGTGTTCCTATATTTGTTCTGTATCAGTTCTTACTACTCGGCTGTGTTCCTATATTTGTTCTGTATCAGTTCTAACTATACTCGGCTGTGTTCCGGTATTTGTTCTGTATCAGTTCTAACTACTCGGCTGTGTTCCTATATTTGTTCTGTATCAGTTCTAACTACTCGGCTGTGTTCCGACTGTTTCCTCTAGGCGTTCCTCGCGCTTTAGACATTTGTTCTGTATCAGTTCTTACTACTCGGCTGTGTTCCTATATTTGTTCTGTATCAGTTCTAACTACTCAGCTGTGTTCCGACTGTTCCCTCTGGAGTTCCGATTATTTCCGTATGTATTCGCGAAATGACATGCCATTTTGTTATAGAACAAACTTATGCGAGTGGCGATACAAACCCTCATTATTGATCACAAATGCATTACACTATATAATTTCTTCAAGCAAAGTTTTGTCCATTGATTCAAACAGTAATACGGCAAAATCCTCGTTTGTCCGAAGACTCAAATAGTATCATTATTGATCTTTAAGACATGTGACTGCTTAATGCAGGGTTAAAGTTAAACATATAGCTCTTCTGGGAGCTTTCTGTATGAATTCCATCCTGAATTTAGCAGCCACCTGCCTAAGGGGATCTAAATTCTTCTATACTGAAATTTCGACTTATCGAGTTGTTCCTGCATTTTAGTAGCTATGAGACAGCTTACCTTTCACCTTTTACTGTATGAATATTTATGCAAGAAATATGACATCATGAATATATATTAACTGATTTAAAAAGACATGTAACGAAAACTCCTTTGTTGGTTGTTCCATTGTACTTACTAACATCTTGCAGGAGTTAAATAAGAGGGAGCTTTGCTTCGGTACTATTCCAGCACTCCTCACGTATTTCTGCAATTATTATGTTAGTAAGTAAAACGGAGCAACCAACAAAGGAGTACTGGACGGAGTATGGCAGGATTTCCGTTACAGACATTCTTAACAAGAGGATTTTAATCATGACAGAAATGATAGAATAATGTCTATATCATTTTATAAGAAAACAGATCAGATCCTGATTAGCGGGTTCCTGTACGAGTCGTCTAATCTGGGTCTACCCCGTTTGCAAAGGCGTAGAAAGGCGTACAGTAGAACCCCTCTAATGCGACCACCTAATGAATAAACATGAGTGTCTTTATAAGCAGGTGATTGCTTAATGCAGGACAACAAATTAAGGCGTATCAATGCGGTTAAAGGATAAACACGTGGAATTTGTGACAAGTTCGCAAAGACATACGTCCGTTACATTAACTTGCAGTGATTATAGATGGTAACTGTTTGACAATTTAACATTGTAAATTACCAATGCGCATGTATAGCTACCAATCTGAACATAGTAATTATTGTGTGCAAAAATATATTTGTTTGCTTGTGGTGTTAATTGTTGTTGCTGTGCTTGATTTTGTCGTTGCTTAGTTTCATTTCTCTTGTTGTCTCAGACAAGGATCATCGTGTCTTGTCGACAATGGCACAGCCCATGCACCAACCATAACCCACCAAGTAAACATCAAAGGAATCCCAAATGAGCATCACCAAGATTCCAATATGCCAGGACAATACTACAGTCCGGATGAACAGTGTAGGCTGATTTGGGGGCAGAAATCCTACCAGTGCCGGGTATGTGCCAAACCATGTGTCCTTTAGTCCATCGATATTCATAAAAGAAATAATTACATCATGAATATGTTAGATCAACTTTCAAAAGGGCATATGAACTTTTTTTACCATAGCAGAAAGTGTAGACTCATATCTGTATTTGTTCATGAGCAAACAGAGCAGACACTGTTTAGACGTGTCTTATAGGAGCCGTCTGATCTGGATCTACTCTGTTTGCAAGTGTGAAGAAAAGCGTAATTGTTGATTTGTATCCCGCTAATAGCCACACACTTGGATCAGATCAAATGACGAGTTACCCGACCTCTGACCTGGATAACAGTTGTTTGATATCATTAAACCTTTACGCCTTAAATACCCTTTTCTATGCATTTGCAAAGAGAATAGATCCAGACCAGACGGCTCCTGTAGTAGACGTCTGATTAGGGCATGTTCTGTTTACTTATGATATAGATGAGATTATACAGTTTCTGCCACGGTCATAGAGTCCTGTGTCTATATGCTATTATAATAATACAGTGTTAGTAAGAGCTTTCTGCATTACTGTAATCAGGCCACCCCTGCTTTAACCCTTTACTATATGAATAAGCCTATTAACGCCTTTGCCACGGTCTGATCAGGGTGTATTCCGTTTGTGTATGGAATGATATAGACCTGGTTCAACAATTTCAGCCATAGGGCCACCAACTCTCTTGTTCATATACCGTTATAAAATGAGTTTCTCTGTACGTAACCTGTGTTTGGACTCTTTGTGTACAGTAGAATGTGTCTTAAAACAGATCAGGTCCGACGGCAGGCGGTGGCTTAGTGCGGGTCAAACGTAATGCAGAAAGCTCCTTTATGAGATGTCTGCATTGCTTTTGCATTGCATTAAGCAACGCTCTTCTTATTAAGAGCCGCATGATCAGGAAGTAAATGGCTTTGAGAAGAGGTTGAAACACCCAACAATTAAAAAATTCAACAAATCATTGAGAGATATGATTTAATCTCTTTCAGTATATATGTATGCATGTTGATTTGCTCTATACATACATGCTTACTATATGCTTTCCTTGTATTTGTTATGTTTTTATGATTGTTACAAACTGTAAATAAACGGACTACCTGTAGGTAGTTCCAAAGAGAAAAAAAAGTAAATGGCCACATCAGACAGGTGCTATTGCATTTACGAATTGAGAGCGAGTAAAACTTGCCGTTGACCAGAGTTTAAGCGGATATCCATTTTATGGCAGGATAGAGGATAATTTACCAACTTAACCCATTCAATTCCAACGTTGTCGTCTGCTGGACTCACAGCCGTTTGCTGTACACATTGTCTGTTGGAGACACTTACGTCTGCTAGACACATTTCCATCTGCTTCAAGTATTAGAGTGTTTGCTTGTTTAACCCATTCCCTCATAGGCTATTTTGAGATCCTACCTCTTTGAATAAATCTACCGAAAAGGAGCACTTACTAGAGGAAAGGAACCTTTCAGAATTGCGAAGTTTTAAAACATTGTGATTAATAGAGCATTTGCTTCTATGGAGCAAATGCTCTATTTATCACAATGGTTTCCAAAAGCGACCTTTACAGAGGCGTCAAAAGGCGTCAATATGAGGGAATGGGTTAAATTCGTTATAAAAAGATCAACAGAAAGTGAATCAGTTTGGACATTGATCAGACGCCGGGTTACTTGGCTCCTCATCTGGGCCCAACATGTTTTCCTGAATGTATTATGTTTACGGTAGACATCACTCATTATGAGCCCTACTTGACTAATCAGTTTATATTGTCATATAAAATAAATCACTACCTGATATAAAATCATATATAACATGTGCTTTAACCCATTCCCTCATATGGACGACTTTTGACGACTTTGTAAAAGTCACTTTGTGAAACCATTGTGATAAATAGGGCATTTGCTCCTATAGGAACAAATGCTCTATTTATCACAACGGTTTCAAATTACAAAATTCTAAACATTTCCTTTTCTCTAGTTAATGCTCCTTTTCGGGAGATTTATTCAAAGTGGTTGGATCTAAAAATAGCTTATGATGTAATGGGTTAAACTAACAGAATCCGAGCAGACGACCCAAATAGCAGCCGTCTGACCAGAGTCTACTCTATTTCCAAATGTTTCAAAAGACGTCTCTATTGATCAACGGGTTCGCTTCCGTTGTGTGGTATGTTGGATATACCATGACTATAACTTTGCTGGTACTCTATCTTTAAGGGGTCAGAATTTGGAGACCCTTCCGCCATCTGCACATCAATGTACTGCAGGGACACAGACTCGGCAAACGACTGCGTGCTTCATACTGCCGCCAGGGGGACATCCTGTGGTGACAAAAAGGTCAGAAATAATATTTATCCCATTATTTTATGTAATGCTTAACCCTTTCGCTGCCAGTGCCGGATCTGTGATTACCTATGCAAACAGTTCGGATCCAGATGAGACGCTGAGTAACTCGGCGTCTCATCAGGATCCAAACTGTTTGTTACTGTTACTATGTTTTTAAACAAAAATGAAGAAAATAAAGATAAATGAAAATTTATAGCAGACGACAAAGTTAGCAGACGACAGAGTTTGGCAGCGAAGGGTTAAAACTCCGAAAGCATTTTCGTTCTGTTATACAAGAACAATTAAATTTTACGTTTAACCACATCCACCGCTGTGAAATTCGGGTCTCATTTTGACTAGTTCTGGTTCGATTATGCATGCGAGGCATTCATAGGTATACAAGCTTTGAACACAATCGTCTGGTTTTTTAAGACATTCTTAATACTGTTGAATTTCAATATCTCGAACTTCGGGATATTTCGAAGTAAAAGTTCGATCCTTTCTGAAATTTACAATCCAAATTGTTCTAAACTATATAACTACGCATATCTAGAAATGTGTGACAGCTTAGTGCAGGTCTGTTTGTAATACTGAAAGCTCCTTCGTGAATTTTCGTGAATCTTCAGCATTGCTTTACATCTGAATTAAGCTATGAACTTGAAAAATTGTTAAGATTAGAAATCAGATGACTCGAACCTCTGTTATTTCGAAGTAAGTATGATCCTTTGAAGTTCGAAATATCATAGTTCAACTGTACAAATCGACAGCTAGATCTTTATTAACCTCCAGTAACGGATAGCTACTTACATATATAAACAACACAGCTAGATCTTTATTAACCTCCAGTAACGGATAGCTACTTACATATATAAACAACACAGCTAGATCTTTATTAACCTCCAGTAACGGAGAGCTACTTACATGTATAAACAACACATCTAGATCTTTATTAACCCCCAGTAACGGATAGCTACTTACATATATAAACAACACAGCTAGGTCTTTATTAACCTCCAGTAACGGATAGCTACTTACATATATAAACAACACAGCTAGATCTGTATTAACCTCCAGTAACGAATAGCTACTTACATATATAAACAACACAACTAGATCTTTATTAACCTCCAGTAACGGATAGCTACTTACATGTATAAACAACACAGCTAGATCTTTATTAACCTCCAGTAACGGATAGCTACTTACATATATAAACAACACAGCTAGATCTTTATTAACCTCCAGTAACGGAGAGCTACTTACATGTATAAACAACACATCTAGCTCTTTATTAACCCCCAGTAACGGATAGCTACTTACATATATAAACAACACAGCTAGGTCTTTATTAACCTCCAGTAACGGATAGCTACTTACATATATAAACAACACAGCTAGATCTTTATTAACCTCCAGTAACGGATAGCTACTTACATATATAAACAACACAACTAGATCTTTATTAACCTCCAGTAACGGATAGCTACTTACATGTATAAACAACACAGCTAGATCTTTATTAACCTCCAGTAACGGATAGCTACTTACATATATAAACAACACAGCTAGATCTTTATTAACCTCCTGTAACGGATAGCTACTTGCATATATAAAAAACACATCTAGATCTTTATTAACCTCCAGTAACGGATAGCTACTTACATATATAAACAACACAGCTAGATCTTTATTAACCTTCAGTAACGGATAGCTACTTACGTATATAAACAACACAGCTAGATCTTTATTAACCTCCAGTAACGGATAGCTACTTGCATATATAATAAACACAGCTAGATTTTTATTAACCTTCAGTAACGGATAGCTACTTACATATATAAACAACACAGCTAGATCTTTATTAACCTCCAGTAACGGATAGCTACTTACATATATAAACAACACAGCTATATCTTTATTAACCTCCAGTAACGGAGAGCTACTTACATGTATAAACAACACAACTAGATCTTTATTAACCCCCAGTAACGGATAGCTACTTACATATATAAACAACACAGCTAGGTCTTTATTAACCTCCAGTAACGGATAGCTACTTACATATATAAACAACACAACTAGATCTTTATTAACCTCCAGTAACGGATAGCTACTTACATGTATAAACAACACAGCTAGATCTTTATTAACCTCCAGTAACGGATAGCTACTTACATATATAAACAACACAGCTAGATCTTTATTAACCTCCTGTAACGGATAGCTACTTGCATATATAAAAAACACATCTAGATCTTTATTAACCTCCAGTAACGGATAGCTACTTACATATATAAACAACACAGCTAGATCTTTATTAACCTCCAGTAACGGATAGCTACTTACGTATATAAACAACACAGCTAGATCTTTATTAACCTCCAGTAACGGATAGCTACTTGCATATATAATAAACACAGCTAGATCTTTATTAACCTTCAGTAACGGATAGCTACTTACATATATAAACAACACAGCTAGATCTTTATTAACCTCCAGTAACGGATAGCTACTTACATATATAAACAACACATCTAGATCTTTATTAACCTCCAGTAACGGATAGCTACTTACATATATAAACGACACAGCTAGATCTTTATTAACCTCCAGTAACGGATAGCTACTTACATATATAAACAACACAACTAAATATTTATTAACCTCGAGTAACGGATAGCTACTTACATATATAAACAACACAGCTAGATCTTTATTAACCTCCAGTAACGGATAGCTACTTACATATATAAACAACACAGCTAGATCTTTATTAACCTCCAGTAACGGATAGCTACTTACATATATAAACAACACAGTTAGATCTTTATTAACCTCCAGTAACGGATAGCTACTTACATATATAAACAACACAGCTAGATCTTTATTAACCTCCACTTACAGATAGTTACGCTGAACATGAACTTGCGTGTCTAAACAACACATTAAAAGTAATGTTATCCATATACAATAACACTGCACAGTACATTATTCAGTGTCGGTTATGCGAGTTTCTAGTTGAGCTTAAGTACAATACATCTGAACGACATTTAACCAATTCCTTTATAGGCTATTTAAGACCCCACCTCCTCGTAAATCTACCGAAAATAAGAATTTACAGTAAAACCTCTCTATAACGGCCACTAAATTGTGTTAATTAGTTGGTATTTAGGATAGGTGGCTGCTTAAAGCAAGGTGAAAGTAAAACAGAACACTCCTATAAGAGCGTTCTGTTTTACTTTCACCTTGCTTTAAGCAGGAGCGTTCTGTTTTACTTACACCTTGCTTTAAGCAGCCACCTGCCTTTAACACAAACTACTTGATGTAATTTAGTGGGCGTTGTAGAGAAGTGTTACTAGGTTTTAAACCATTGTGATAAATAAAGCATTTGCTACATACGAGCAAATAAATAGCATTTTTATTTGAAACAAATACTAAATGTTTTTTTCATTTTTAACTATATTTTTTATTATTTTGAATAGATTGCCTTTGATGCTTAATAGTGCTACAAAAGCATGTGTGCCAGTAGCTGTAATGATTAAGATATAACGTAAAATGAAACGGTAACAGGTTAGATTTTAAAAAGGCAAAAATGGCTTCAAAAATGGATAGGATAAATCGACCCCTCAAAAAGCAACGTATTTATTTATGAAAAAAAAATCTTTTTTTCAAGCATCTCCTAAGTTTAGCTCAAAATGTATGTAACATGTCAAGAAACGGCGGTGTAAATATAAATGTATGTACAATACATTTTGTACTTGACAAATTTGCAAATTTGCTGAAAAAATGGCAGATTTCTGACTGTTTTTACAATTAAATTTATATAACTGCGATAACTTATTGATAGTCTTGCTAAATAGTTTTTAACTCATATCAGTCAGTTACGTTGATAAAGTAATACACATTTAACTCATTCAGTTAAGATAACAAAACGTTTGTATGTTACACCACACAAAACGCCTTGAGAAAAGTTTTCTCCTTTTGGTATATAATGTGTCTTTTAAAGTGGCAGTCCTTACATTAACCCATTACCTCATAGGATATTTTTAGATACAACCTCTTTGAATAAAACTACCGAAAAGGAGCATTAAATAGAGAATAAGATGTTTTTGTAGCTTGAAACCATTGTGATAAATAGAGCATTTGCTCCTCAAAAGTCGTCAGGATTAGGGAATAGGTTAAACGCATGTTTTTCAATAACATCATAAACCTTAGTAGTTGTTATAGTCTTTCATTTTTATGAAAAGTGTCATTTTGAGCATATATCGAAAAAATGCCCATGTTATACAAAATAAGTTTCGATCAATAATTTTTTTTTCTTAAAACAAAATATTGTCGGCTTATATCGAAAAGTTAACGAAACTAAAACAAACTAAAACGCAATCCGAATAAGTACTAACACCGGATCTTCGATATCAAGCACGTGAACCTTTTGTCTTCTTTTGCGTTTATTCGATTGATTTTCATGCACTATGCTTCCTTCCAGCATGTAAAAATGATTTATGTAATCTAAACGCGTTGCAAGTAGAGATGTTCACCTTAAATAAGTTTTATTGATATACAGCGAGGCTGTTAGGTATATCAGCAATTATGTAACCGCGAGGCTGTTAGTTATATCAGCAAGGATGTAACAACGAGGCTGTTAGGTATATCAGCAAGGATGTAACAGCGAGGCTGTTAGGTATATCAGCAAGGATGGAACAGCGAGGCTGTTAGATGTAACAGCGATGCTATGAGGTATATCAGCAATATAAATTTATCCTGTCACGTGCCTATTTTCCTGACGGATAACAAGGTGCCTGATAAACTTTTTGTTATTATGTCAGTAGGTCACATGACCGATGTTAATATGTCAGTTGGTCACATGACCTGTAGCCGAAACTACTTTTTTTTATAAAAAAATTTTTTTTACCGAGACGCTTATTTCGTGAATACACAAATTTACGTCTACCTAGTAGATCTAGATCTAGATCTACTGAATAAAATAAGTTTAACAAAGCGAATTGATTTCAATCGATACCCGTTAAACTAAATAATTCTTTCACTTCATTCTCTCAAACTTATATTCTTAGACCTAGTAGATCTAGATCTAGACTAGATCTAGTTGTCTGTCGCGAAATTACCGTGTTTAGATAAATCCACATCAAGAATCATAAATCGTCTAGATCCTGTATTCTATAGTCAGTTCTATTTTAATTTTATCGGCGTCTATCTCAACCGAGTCTAGAATTGAAATGTTATTAAGCTAGCCTTGACTTTTCTATTCTAGACGAGGTTTAGATCAGCTTGTCTCAAACATCATATTGACAGGTTCTTTTTCTCACATAACCAACCGGGGCAACAGTTTTGTTTTGAGCATTTTTTCAGTGGAATTCCAGTGACGTAATAACGCCTTTATAGTGACGTCATCAACAGTCTAGAGCCAGTAGAGTCGGGTTTACTTTGCGGTGCATTTTGTGGTACATTCGGTACAAAATAAAATTATTTTATATTTTGCTGTCGTGACAAGGATAAATAGAATATTTGGTTCCTAGCTTTGAATGAGAAATGTTATCTGGCTCGGCTTCTGAATATATCAGGTTCGCCTTCGGCTCACCTGATATATTCATCCGCCTTGCCAGATAACATTTCTCATTCAAAGCTAGGAACCAAATATTCTCTATATTCTTGCCGGAGAGCAAGCGCTCCTTCCTTTTTGGGCTTAACCCATTAGTACCCAGTGTCAATTAAAAAGGGACATAGCTAAACAGTGTAGACCCAGATCACAAGGAAAATATTGTGTTTGATACGCCCCCTCCACATGAAACATCGATGGTTTCCAAAGTAAGATATGTACGCGGTTTCCTTATATAATATTGGAATAAATGGATAAACCCTTTCCCTGTTGTATATTCCTGCAAGAAATAATGAGGTCATGAATATTAATTATATTTTTTTTATAATGGCATATGCACACATGATATTTTGGCTCAAGCAGAAGCTGTACAATCAGATCTATATTACACCATAAGCCAATAGAGCAGACACTGACCTGGCTCTACTATGTTTGCAGATGCGTAAAAATGCGCTTACATAAAAGAAAGGGTTAAGTTTTGGGTGATTTGAGGCAATTGACTGGATGGGTGACCGCCAGGGTGAAAAATGCCCCCAAAAATTGCACCCTGTGACCTTGACCTTTGACCCATGAACCAGGGAGTTGAACGCGAGACATCGTCTTTGTGTGGTTAACATTTGTGCCAGGTTATTTTGAAATCCATTGCGGGTCCTGAAAGTCTGCTATCTTACCAAAAATTGATAACTCATGTTCGTCCACCTGTCCACCCGTCTCTATGTGTGTGCATGTATGTCTATTTTATTTCTGTGTTTTGTTTGATTTTTCATATGCTCCTTGCTATATGTGCTGCACTGTGTTGCGGCACCAGCCATTTTCCGTTGATAAATCAGAGTATGTAAATGGTGATATTGAAGCTGATATGAATGCTCCATGAATACGATTTTAAACGCCTTCGATGTTGAGGTCATGGTATGATATACACATGATTCTGCAGTTTCTGCCTAACCGGTTGTTGCTCTATGTGCTACTGTAAACCCCTTATAAATCGGATGATAAATTTGGTATAAATATCGGTGTTGGAGACATGTGGCAGCCTAGTACAGGGTGAAAGGCCTACAGAAAGCTCCTCCAGGAGTTTTCTGCATGACTTTCACCCTCGATTAAGCATTCACATACCTAAACGTATCTAAATTCTTCCCTACTAGAATTCCGGTTTAGAAGGGGGTGGGTTACTGTATTCTAGAACAATAGAGTCATGAACATGAAACAACAGAGGGTTTAAACGCAGATACTGCCTAATTCTATAAACACCTCAATTCCTGTAGGAAGGGCAATGTTCTGTATTAGATAGTTCTGAAGGACGTTCACACAAAATAATGACGTCAATGACGAATATAATATAACCTAAGCAAACACTTTTAACCCTTTTCTTGCTGAATTTTAAAATACATTTCTCCTTTACCCATGCCCTGTTGTATAATTACATATATATTCACTGTGTACAAGTATTTCGCTGTGCAATCACTGCTGTGGAGTGCACTGGTTACACAATCAACTTGTAAATAGTACAGACCATGATGAGACAGCTCCTGCAGGAGCTGTCTCATCTGGGTCTTCACTATTTACAGGTGTGTATATTGACGTGAATAGCAAACGAAGGGTTAATCCAGATTAGATACCGAGTAACTCGGCGTCTCATCAGAATCCAAACTGTTCTATGATGTGATTATGTTTCTTAACAGAACCTTGAAGAAAAATAAAAAATAAAAGAACACTGTAGCAGACGACAAACTTTACGAACTGCGAAGGCGTTAACACGAACTTAACCCATTCCCTCATAGTCTATTTTAGATCCAACCACTTTGAATAAATCTACCGAAAAGGAACATTAACAAGAGAAAAGGAAACATTTAGGATTTTGTAGTTTGAAACCATTGTGATAAATAGAGCATTTGCTCCTATAGGAGAAAATTCTCTATTTATCACAATGGTTTCAACAAGTGATCTTTACAGAGGCATAGAAAGGCGTATCTATGGAGGAAAGGGTTAATCGTGATGAAAAACAATATGTCTGCAAAAACTCTGATCTGTTGCATGTTTACGTTTTTCGAGTAAGCATGTGAGAAACTGATGACCACGTGTCAAACATCATGGATCCTGATGAGACGCCGATTTATGTGGCGGCTCATCTGGATCCGAACTGTTTGTAAATACAAGTCAGGTCGTGCTCAGCTTGAAGTGTTAACATTCTCTATGCGATAATGAAACAGTCCTTAGCAACATGATTTCGAAGAACAAAGAGTTTCTCAAACCAAAAGTTGTAATCAATAACATGACTACCATTATTCTAAATGTCAAGCATAGACATGTACAAATTAATGAACAAGGGGTATGACTATAAGAAGTTCTTATTTACACAGGAGGGTTTTTTTTTCAGAACAACAGAGATGCGTAAATTAAAAGATTCTCAAGAATAATTTATTTAATTCTCCATCAAACCCTATGTTGTAATCATTCTTTAGAAGAGACAATTCTAAAACGAGTGGTCACAGCATAAAGCTTTGGTGACTGTACAACCAGGTGTAAAGATCTATCTCAACGTTGACCCTTTATTTCAGTTTATGCCTTTTAATCTATTTAACATTTTAATCACAATTTTTTATTTTATATATTTTATATTATTTTATTGTATATGTTGTTTACAATTTTCTATCTTTTAGAATACACTGAGCCTTGGATGTCATCAGAAAGCCTACAGTGTATAAACGAACGTGACAAGTCATTAAATGTGTATATAAATCTGATGAAACCATTGAAATCAAACAACTAAGAAACAAATCCTGAAGAAAGTATGGTTGTTTCAGACCATGTCAACAATTGTGAGCAACTTAGAGCAGATATTAAAACCTCCTACAATGTACTGGTTACCTAAACTACATATAAATGGAAAGGTAGTAAAATCAAGAAGCAGGAAAAGTCATACACAAAACGACACCATCACCAAAACATTGATAGAAAGCAAGTAATACACACACATGAGTTAGAAATTTTAAACAAGAACTTTAAATAAGACCAAACGCACAAGTACAAAGATACCAGTCCAACGCAAATGTAAGGATGAACACACACAAACACGCACATACGCGAAACAGAAACTATAACCCTGAACAAACACACAAGTTCAAAGACACAAAGACAACAAACAAACAAAAGCAAGGGTGACAAAAAGAGCACCGCCTTGGAACAACGGTCAGTGGCAAAAGCACCACTGTGGGGTTTAAACCGGTTTACGGACGTCCTAACCTGACAAAGCCACCTTAGCTAAGCAAACAGTGTAAATAAAGGTATCCCCGCCGTACTTTGCCACAACTTAGAAGACGTTAAGCACAGTACAAAATGGTAAAACATAGCATAACAACTGACTGTGAAACTGACTGTGTGCACTGGTTGCAAAATCAACTTGTAAATAGTGCAGACCCTGATGAGATAGCTCCTACAGGAGCTGTCTCATCTGGGTCTTCACTATTTACAGGTAGGTATATTGACGCGAATAGCAATCGAAGGGTTAATTCGATATTTCATTTTAACTGAACATCTGCTTAGGCAAGGATGTAGGTTTAAACTACGAAAAACATTCTCTAAAGTTTACCATCGAAATCTCTCACTTATTGGCAAGTATAAGTGCAACCTTAAGGCGTTCCTGTAACACGGTATTTAACATCCGGAAATTTATGATAATGTGACTTACAAACTTACAAACTATCATTACAAAGGTAAATGACCCTATAGTGATACGACATACTGCATGTCTGGTCGTCAACCCTTTTACCGTTGGCAATCACCATGCCCTCTTTTCATGTACGCCGACAGGAAAGGCTTATACTCTATGAAGAGGCCCTCTCGTTTTTGTCGTGCCATTTGTTTATTTTATACGGTTGCTCTGTTGGCAGCTCAATCATTGAGTATACTGGCGATAGGTGGATGCAGATTGTTTCGCTTAAATATGTTTTCGTTTTGCATGCGGCTTAACGATGTATTTGCCGTCGCAGTGTGCTTGTTTACACTGTTGGTCTTTTGGGGTGGGGATTGAAATAGTGTAAGGTTTGGCGCCCCTAAACCGGTTTACATCCCCTGCGTCTGTTTACATCTGTGCGTCTATTTTTGTCTTTTGATAGGCATGGACATTTACTGCATGGTACTGTTCGGGCGACTGTGTATTTTGTATATAGTGTTTCCTGAGTCATTCATGTGCTTTCAATACATGTTACATAGTGCTAAACAAAACCTCTTTAGAGATAATTTAAAGACAACAACGGTGATTCTAAGACACTTTGGACCACTTTTAAAAGATAGACTAATCCAATCTATAAGCATGGAAGAATCCACTGCGAGCAAATGGGTTAAATGCCAAAATGTCGTAAACATTTTTGGCAGATATTGTGCTGTTGATGTTAACTCTAAAAAGGGTGTACAATGTAGTTTCCATTTATTTTTCATTCTCAATTGTGTCTGAAATTACATTTGCTAGTTCGGTGCGAATAAGTCATCTGGTCTGGATGGCATTCCCTGCATATGTCTCGGGAATGGTGCTTCAATTATTGCTTGTCCTCTTTCCCATGTGATGAATTTGTCGTTGATACAAGGAGTTGTTCCTGGCGGTTTGAAATCCGCCTGGGTCATCCCCCTTTTTCAAGGAAAATGATAATACTGATGTAGGTAATCACCGCAAATTTTCTATACTTAATATTTTCTTATTCAGGTCATATCTATCAGCTTATTGATGTCTCTGGTACTTTTTAAAGCCTCGTAATTTTTATTCGGTGTCCCACAAGGGTTAATTCTAGGGCCATTTTTATAGGCCCGTTTGAAAAAGCGGGACGTATTATGGAATGGCGCTGTCTGTCCGTCTGTCCGTCTGGCTGTCTGTCCGTCTGTCCGTCTGTAACATCTCTAACTCAAGTTCCGCTTGGTGGATCCTTCTCAAATTTAACCACAATGTTTATCTAGACATGCTACAGTAGTCTGCCAAGTCCCGGTTTGTTTATCCAAGGTCAAGGTCACACAATTGGACTTAGAATTTGCGTTTAGCAAAAATGTTAACCGGTCTATCTGTCTGTAACATCTCTAACTCAAGTTCCGCTTGGTGGATCCTTCCCAAATTTAACCACAATGTTTATCTAGATATGCTACAGTAGCCTGCCAAGTCCCGGCTCGTTTATCCAAGGTCAATGTCGCTTAATTGGAATTTGCGTTTAGCATTTGCGTTAAGCAAAAATGTTAACCTCAATTTATGTGGAACAAGTCCACTGATTTACATAACACTTTGTGATAAAGCTTTGAAACTTGGAACACTTGTTCACCGTCACAACCTTCACCTGTAGGCAAGGGTAAATAACTCTGTCAAGCATTTTGACTGAATTATGCCCCTTTTTAACTTAGATTTTTTTGGTTAAGGCTTTGATAAAGTCCATTTATTTACATAACCCTTTGAGATAAAGCTTTTAAACTTGGAACACTTGTTCACCGTCACAACCTTCACCTGTTGGCAAGAGAAAATAACTATGTCCAACATTTTGACAGAATTATGCCCCCTTTTAACTTAGAAATTTTGGTTACGGTTTTGGTCAAGCATTTTGACCGAATTATGCCCCTTTTTAACAAGCAATTTTTGGTTAAGGCTTTGTTAAAGTCCATTTAATTACATAACCCTTTGAGATAAAGCTTTTAAACTTGGAACACTTGTTCACCGTCACAACCTTCACCTGTAGGCAAGAGAAAACAACTCTGTCAAGCATTTTGACAGGATCATTCCTCCTTTTAACTTAGATTTGTTGGTTAAGGCTTTGTTAAAGTCC
Organism: Azorinus chamasolen; assembly: GCA_963576725.1. NCBI lineage: Eukaryota > Metazoa > Mollusca > Bivalvia > Cardiida > Solecurtidae > Azorinus > Azorinus chamasolen. Next base: position 21,131,751 of record OY755246.1, on the reverse strand, counting down.
TTTTATTTACATAACCCTTTGAGATAAAGCTTTTAAACTTGGAACACTTGTTCATCATCACAAGCTTTACCTGTAGGCAAGAGTACATAACTCTGTCCAACATTTTGACAGAATTATGCCCCCTTTTAACTTAGACATTTTGGTTAAGGTTTTGGTTAAAGTCCACTTATTTACATAACCCTTTTAGATTAAGCTTTTAAACTTGGAACACTTGTTCACCATCACAAGCTTCACCTGTAGGCAAGATTACATAACTCTGTCTAACATTTTGACATAATTATGACGCTTTTTAGCTTGGAATTTTTGGTTAAGGTTTTGGTTAAAGTCCACTTATTTACATAATCCTTTCAGATAAAGCTTTTAAACTTGAAACATTTGTTCACCATCACAAGCTTCACCTGTAGGCAAGAGTACATAACTCTGTCTAACATTTTGACATAACTATGACGCTTTTTAGCTTGGAATTTTTGGTTAAGGTTTTGGTTAAAGTCCACTTATTTACATAATCCTTTCAGATAAAGCTTTTAAACTTGAAGCATTTAGACACAATTATGGCACTTTTTTATTTAGAATTTTTGGTTAAGGTTTTTTGTTAAAGTATGCCTATTTACAACCTTGAAACTTGGTCGCAAAATTGGACTTAGAATTTGAATTTAGCAAATACGTTAACCCCCAGTTTATGTTGAACAAAACCTCGACTTGTTAGTTTTGATCTATGTAAGTGATATGTCAGGTGTTGCCAAAAACAACCATTTTCGAACAGATTATTCTGAAATTATGGTTTCAGACAAGAGTAGATAAATCATTGAGAAAAAGCTGACTGAGGACATTGAATTTTATAATCAATGGTTGATAGGTAACACGTTATCCTAAGATTTGGGAAAAACTGAACCTATTTTGTTTAGATACAAACCAAATATAAAGGCACACAGTGATCTTTACATTACTTGTAGTGGCAAGGATACCAAGTCAACTTCAACACTCTACTTAGGTTCAACATTGTATTCGAATCTTACAGGTGAACCCATGGCTACATCTATAATAAAGAAGGTCAATGCCAGGTTAAAGTTTCTGTACAGAAAGCAAGATTATCTCAAGCGTGAGGCTCTCATTCGGGTATATCGTGTGCCTGTCGTTCGGGTATAGCGTGCGCCTGTCGTTCGGGTATAGCGTGCGCCTGTCGTTCGGGTATAGCGTGTGCCTGTCGTTCGGGTATAGCGTGCGCCTGTCGTTCGGGTATATCGTGTGCCTGTCGTTCGGGTATATCGTGTGCCTGTCGTTCGGGTATAGCGTGCGCCTCTTATACGGGTACAGCGTGTGCCTCTCGTTCGGATATAGCGTGCGCCTCTCATTTGGATATAGCATACGCCAGCACGCACTTCTAATTCAAGTAAAGTGTTAGCCTCAAATTCAGGAAGTCGTGGTTTCAAATCTCATTGGAGGCATACACTTCCCATGTTGTAAAATCTAGGTTGATTAATGCATGTCTGCCCAATACAGTTATATAAACAATAATTTCTACTCTTATCTCATAATAATTCTTGCTTGTTTTTTTTTTCTTAGTGGTGCATAGATGGTGTGTGTCGACATGCAAATAAAGCGCCATCTAAACCAGGTAAATAAAGCCTTACTTACCACTTTGCTTCATTAATATTCGTGTAACCCATAATTGTATGATGATATTGTATAGCGGTACATGATCACGGGCATTTTGGAAATGGTAGAAACTGAAGATTTAGATTTTTATACTATTCCATAAGCAAAGCGAGCAGGCTATGATCGGACATTTCCTTATGGGAGCTGTCTGATCTGGTTCTACTCTCTTTGAAAATGCGCTAAACTTCATCTAAATTGATGGAGTGAAGGACTAACCAATACATATCTATCATTGATGCTTTTCGTTAGCAAATGTGCCGAGTAATCCGAGTAATACCGAATAATACTTTAATATTACCAGAAATGTATCTAAATCATGTATATAATTATCAGATATTAACAATAAGCGGAAGAGCCTATTTGTGTCAAGTGCCAATAGAAAGGGACATACGCAAATAGTATTGATCCAGATCTGATGATTCTGGAAGCAGCTTACTGGTCAGTGTCTGTACTAGTTGCGTCAAATATCATTTTCCAAAAGTAGCATCGGCAATGAACTAGTTGCTTGATAAAAGGAGCACAAGCAAAGAGGAAAGCATAATGGCCAACTGTAAAAAGGAATAGGAATGGTTTGCCAGAAAATGGAAAGTCAGTTCAAATCCTGATCTGGAGGGGGGGGGGTGTAAATACATCTACCAGTACACTTAATTTCCACGTTCAAAGAGCTAATACTATGTTTTTACTAAAGTTCCAATAAGAAAGGTGACAGTTCCGTAAAATGTATTGTCAATTAGTCTTATATGTATTAATAACAGTTTATATATATGTTAAATATATGTTATAAAGCACAATGTCTTTTAAACTCGGAGTAAATACTCTTTCCAATAACGGATCTTCAGGAAAAGAAATAGACAGAAGAGCTGACAGAAGGAGAGACTGGAAGGGACAAATATACCGGTGTATTAACGAACACTTTGATCATAAGATTGTTGATATGATTACAGCTGACTGTGTGCTTGGTGATCAGCCTGGGAAGGCGTTTAATGGTATGACATGTGAGGAGCTGGTGGGATTCAAGCCCTCTTATTGCTACCAGGAAAAAGTGTGGGCCAGGTGCTGTCAGTCGTGCAAGACTATATCTCGTCCAGTCACAGGTTTGAACACACAAAACTAAAATAGATCTGTTGCAATGTTAACATAAGCCGAATAGTTAACCCTTTCACGACATCATGCGTATCTATTAGCCGAATAGTTTAAATGGTAAATGAACAAAACGTGTGTTGGTTTCGGCCGAAACTGTAGAATGAGATCTGATTACTTCCATAGACAAACAGAGCAGACCCTGATCAGACAGTTTCCTACAAGATATGGATATACAGTAAAACCTCTCTAAACTGGACGTTGAATTAAGCATAAATTTCGGTCTTGGAGACATGTTGCAGCTTAATGCAGGTTGAAAGTAATGCATAAAGCTCATCAGGATGACTTTCAGCCTGCATTAAGCAGCCACATGCCTAAAAGTATCTTAAATCTTCTCTACTAGAATTCCGGTTAGGAGGGATTTTACTCTGCTAGAATTCCGGTTAGGAGGGGTTTTACTCTGCTAGAATTCCGGTTAGGAGGGGTTTTACTCTACTCTGTATGCAAAGGCATTAAAAGTGTCTCTATCAGTTACAGTGTTAACTCAAGCTTAATGTCGAATTTATAGCATGCAGGGCTACAGATTCTTGGACCATATTGAAAATTGGTCTTTACCAAATATGTAATCCACGTAAAATAAAGTCATTATTATTGTTGTTATAGATAACGGTTGGTACCCAAATTTGATGCCGTCGATTCACGGTCCCTTAGTAGATTTTTAGTGACTATAAGTGTTACGAGGGGCGAGCTGAAAAGAACAGAGGTCCCGAGTTCAATTTCGTGATTGTTTATTCTTCTGGTACAGTATACTATATCCAATCAACTCAAGTGCATAATTTAAACCAAATATGAAGGGTTGGCAGTATTTGTTTTTAAATGGGGAATTAACAGAAAAGGTAAAGTCTCACTTAAGCATGCGAGAGGTTGACAGAGACAACGCTCACAGACTTAAATGAATTTAAATACTTGATTCCTTCATCCATGATTTACATAGAAACAAACATGTATTTCTATTAACCAATAGTAATTAGTAACTTAATACTACTCTGAACCCAAAACAGTATACGCTTTACTAGACAAAATAAATGTCATTTAAACCCTTCGCTTTCTATTCACGTCAATATACCTACCTGTAAATAGTGAAGACCCAGATGAGACAGCTCCTGCAGGAGCTGTCTCATCAGGGTCTGCACTATTTACAAGTCGATTGTGCAACTAGTGCACTCCACAGCAGTGATTTCACAGCGAAATACTTGTACACAGTGAAGATATATGTAATTATACAACAGGGCATGGGTAAAGAAGGAGAAATGTATTTTAAAATTCAGCAAGCGAAGGGTTAAAACTGCAATCTACCATATGAACTACGTTCTGCATACCATATGTATTCAGATAACTAAGTCATGCACAATCATGCATACAGTGCAGCCCCTAGCTAGATGGCTATTCTTACGTCCTCTGGTCTAGATCTACTCTGTATGCCCCTGTCTATTACAAAACAAGGAATTATAGCTGAACTATATTCAAGCATTAGAACAACTCTGCAAACAGTACTGACCCGAACCAGGACTCTTTGAGTGAATTCTGGTCTAGGTCTACTCTGTATTCCTCTATCAGTTACAGAAGTCTGTAGGCTCAAATGAGTGAGGTATACATAAAACATTTTTAAGGATTAATTTTTAAATTACAAATAATCCTGAACCAAATATATTTACATAATCCATTGGATAAGTGTAGCAAATTTATAAATGTAGCAACTTTACAACTATTAGTTCTGAACATAAGCAGACTTCATTTTGATTTTCTCTACCACCAATTTAGTGATAATAGATATCTGAGTCCAGCCAAAAAGTTCATTTAGGAAAATATCAGGCTTTTCCCATATTAGCTATAATTTTGATATAAATTACATCAAATATATTCAGCTACTTATTGAAAATTGCAGCAACACTAGTTTAAATTCTGCTACAAATGATACAATTTCCAATCATTAGATTGGTAGCAAACATACTACAATGTAGGTACATTATTAGAAAAAGAAGATAACATAATTATATTTAACATACCTGAAAATGCAGAGGTCCCGGTTTCAATTTCGTGATTGTTAATTCTTCTTGTACAGTATAATTATGCTGTACATTGAAATTGCTCGGGTTTATATTCCAAATCTGCTCAACAGATGTCAAGTCAAGTCAAGTCAAAGTATTTTATTTCTCAGTGTGCATATAACAGGCAAAAACATGAGAACTATCCTAATTAACATCTAAATTATAAACAAATACAGCCACGTAGTATAATATGAAAAAGAATCAATATTTTATAAGTTATCTTACATTGAGAACAACACACTCACACACATGCATACTTTTATTACCGGGGATGTCTGTTTCGGTCGACGGAAAGTCCCGGGGCCGAAGCGCACCGTAATGCATGAGTTGCACGCTTTTCTAACCATGTGCTTACTGTGATGGCTTATGTGTCATAATGGGATAAATGATCTGTAAAACTGGATATAAAACACTGGATTTAACCGTTATGAACTATAGGTATACAAAAAGCATGTATTACTGTAAATGTTTCCGATTGTTTTGTTGTCTATTTGCTGTTGTTGTTTTTTTCGTTTTTCCGGGTGTTTTGTTTCCAGTTGCGATGGGATAGAGTTTCGTCCCAAGCCGTTTTCGTTCCTATTTCGTATCCTGGTCGTGTATTATCTATGCATTACCCGTACACAACATTTGACAATTCTTTCTCTCTCTCCTCTCTCTTTCTCTATATATACATATCACGTATCTCCCAACCATTCTCTCTCTCTCTCTTCTCTCTCTCTCTCTCTCTCTCTCTCTCTCTCTCTCTCTCTCTCAAATTACAATAAATGTAAAGTGAGCTACTACAGCGTGCTCATTTACAGGTCGCTCTGATCAGAGTCTACATTGTCAGAATTTATTTTGGGGGAATCCCGCAATTTCTTTTCAATCAAATATTTGGTTCCCCTTATCACTATTAATATATCTTGATTCATACTGCATTATGAGATTAAAAAATCAAATCTTACTAATGAAATAAACTCTTTAGTTGACATAACTGTCTTAATTAAACGATGACTTACCGTGGTGTAGACCCAGATTTGTGAATCAATAAGTTTCTCTGACCTGGGTCTGTATTATCAGTACCCCTTTATTCGGAACATAAGCAATTTTAAACCCGATATTTCTTTCAGTTCTATAGAAATATCCCAAATATACACTTACACACAAATTCAAACACAAATTCAAAAATAAATAAATAAATTACACGTCTAATTATTATAGAGCTATACGCAGTATGGTAACACAACCAATATGCATATTATTATACACTCACAATACTAACATTTATGTACCTACGCTTTTCCAAGTTGCCTGCAAAAATTCAAACTTGCATATTGGTGTACACAAAATAGATACAACTATAAATCTAAAATCCTAGGAGCGAATCGACTGTAACACTGTCCCATTATATGCAATAAGGATCCTGATCAATGTGTACTCATTGATCCGAGCTCATACTGTATACGACACAGTATTGTATACAGTATGGAATCAAATCAGTGAGCGCAAACCACTGCTTTTATACAGGACCGAGTACTTTAGTGGATACCAGTCTTGTTGCTCCTAAACGTGTACATATTAACTGGTGAGTATTCAAAATTATGAGTAGTAGAATTACCAATCACTCAGCTGTGCAAGTAACTCAAACCACTTTGTGCGAAATTTTACACATATATAAACCCATAAGCATTTGTATACTAATTTTTACATGTATACATGAAAACATTGCCTTAAATTTCTTATAGATGATACTCGAAATTTATTTAGCGTATAAGATGCACCCGCTTAACTCTCTAACGAAATGAAACATAGAAGAGTTATTAAGGTACATGTATTATACTTTTGCTTCAAGTCACATATAGGACACAACACTGTACACAACACTGTACATCTGTGTACAGGTAAAATTAGATCTTATGGCACACCAACATAACCTACTTAAAATGTAAACAAAACATACCTGTAACGGTGGTCTCGAAATGAAAATAAAAATGAAAACCATAAGCCCGACAAAACATATGAAAAAACAAAAATACCCATTCCAAATATAAAACAATAAAAACAAAACAGATTCGAACCAAACTGTGCATTATACAGTGTTTATACCTGTAGTGTTTGTAAACACTGATAACAAAAGGTGTGCCATAAGATCTAATTTTACCTGTACACTGTATCCACATGTTTACATACACATTCCTTTTAAATAAAATGAATCACAAGAATAGTATTTTACTATTTCACTTGGTAATGTAAAATTAGCAAAATAGTAATATTTAATGAATTATAGTAATAATAACAATATTAACGGTAAAAGTGATAATAATAGTAATAATGTGATTATGATGTGTTTATATCCCATGTTATATTTTATATACATGATTAATTATCTGTGTTTACACTTGTTATAATTAAACTTAGAAATTTACTTAAGTTGATCAGTTCTTTAATATTTTGGCTGTTGAACAATTTTCCAAATTTTATAGTGTTGGGGTTTGTTCACAGGCGTTGGGCTCATGAAATACATGTATGTCTAAAATAAGTTAAAATGTCCCTAAATTGACGTTTTGTAACATTTGGGGCTGAAAAATAAAGCCTGGGGCGTTTTGAGACAAAGCTGAAATTTCGTATATTCTATATAAGAGAAAGGCAAATAACTCTTGGGCCATCCGATCCACGGGTGCTCCGCTTCAACTGCAATTATTTTCGACCGGAGGGGAATTTTATTATTATTATTATACCACATTTATATAGCGCTCTTTTCACACTGGATATGTTCAAAAGCGCTTCACATGGATACAATCACTAACCGGAACCATCCGCATGATTATCTATCCAGACAATGAAAGATGTACAATATATATGAAATCGCTAGCCGGAAGGAACTACATGATTTTCCACCCGGTCAGTGAAAGATAAGCAAAATATATACAATAGATATAAAATCACTATCCGCAAGAAATAGCATAAACTGTATTAACAAACTTGATACAGACAAGTTGACTGAAAGCCATGCTCATCAATATCACAAATTAGAATAAACTATATTAACAAACTTGATACAGACAAGTTGACTGAAAGCCATGCTCATCAATATCACAAATTAGAATAATCTGTATTAACAAAACTTGATACAGACAAGTTGACTGAAAGCCATGCTCATCAATATCACAAATTAGAATAATCTATATTAACAAACTTGATACAGACAAGTTGACTGAAAGCCATGCTCATCAATATCATAAATTAGAATAAATGGGCTGACTGAAAATCATTCCATTTATATGACTATTGGGTCAACTGTTAGCTTGATAGGTTGGCTGAAAGCCATTCCTATCCTGAACTCAGTTGCCACTGTACATGACTACTGGGTCAACTGTTAGCTTAATAGGTTGGCTGAAAGCCATTCCTATCCTTAGCTTAGTTGCCACTGTACATGACTATTGGGTAATCTGTTAGCTTAATAGGTTGGCTGAAAGCCATTCCTATTCTGAACAAAACTGTCCTAGTAGCAAATGTTGAAAAAGTGCGTTTTCAGACACTTTTTGAAACATGCCAATGACCTTGCGTATCTAATGCCTGAAGGTAGAGCATTCCAAAGTTTCGGAGCTGCATGCATGAAACTTCTCTCACCGTATTTTACCTTACGACTTTTTGGCACAACCAACGACAATGATCTGCTTGCTGACCTTAACTCTCTGCGCGGCCTGTATACGTCAAGCATGTCGACAATGTACTTGGGAGATTCATTGTGCATGGCTTTATACGTAAGAGTCAGAATTTTGAATTCAATCCGATGTTGAACCGGAAGCCAGTGAAGTTCCTTCAAAACCGGCGTGATATGATTATATCGAGAAGTTCTGGTTATGATGCGGGCTGCTGTGTTTTGCACTCTTTGAAATTTCCGCAGTGAGTTGTTTGAAATCCCATGCAGCAGTGAATTGCAGTAGTCTATTTTCGATGTAACAAGAGAGTTTACCAAAGTCTTGGTAGCATCAGGTGAGAGGTACTTTCTAATATGGCCTATTTGTCGGAGCTGTGCATAACTAGACCTACACACAGAATTGACATGTGATGTCATATCCATTTGTGAATCGAGCTATGCACCGAGATTCTTTATACACAAAGATGGCCTGATTTTAGAGGGTCCTACTTGCACACTAACCTCTGCAGGTACTTCTGTGTTTTTTGTATGAAACAGAATGATCTCAGTCTTGTCAGTATTGAGCTTCAGCATGTTCTGATGCATCCAAGAGACTACTTCTTTGTGACAGTCCTCAACTCGCGATAAAGCCTCCAGTTGACAGGATATGCCCTTGGGCTTAAAGGACAGGTATAACTGTGAGTCATCGGCATAGAAATGGTGATTAAGCCCATGGTTTCTGCAGATTGAGCCGACAGGTTTCGTGTACATGATGTAGTGTTTTGGTCCTAGGACGGAACCCTGTGGCACGCTATATTCCATTTTAACTGGGGTGGACAGTTCTCCATCTACTGAGACTATTTGATAGCGGTCATTCAGGTAGGAGGTTATCCACTCAAGAGGTTTTCCAATAATTCTGAAGTCTTTTTCCAGGCGTTTTAGCAGAGTTTCATGATCGATAGTGTCAAATGCAGCCGATAAGTCAAGCATGACCAGAACTGTTATTTCGTTTTTATCTAGGGATTGAAGGATGTCGTTCTGAACTTTCAGGAGAGCAGTCTCCGTTGAATGATGCTTTCGGTATGCCGACTGATGATGCTCATGCAGTCCGTTTGAGGTCAAGTGGGACTCAATTCGATTGTCGACCACTTTTTCTAACACTTTGGAGACAAATGGCAAATTCGAAACAGGCCTATAATTCCTAAGTTCGTTTGAATCCAGATTCGGTTTCTTCAAAATAGGTCTAACATGTGACATCTTGAAGTTTTTTGGAACGTAGGCCGTGTCTAAAGAGGAGTTTACAATTTTTGTCAGAATCGGTAGGAGTTCACCAAGGCATGATTTTAACAGCCATGTAGGTATAGGATCCAGTTCACAGGACTTGCAAGGGGATGCCTTAATGATCTGTTCTACTTCTTCTGTAGCTGTAACAAAACTATCAAAAGCGTTCGTTGCATGCTGCTTTTCAGTAATAACTGGTGCACTCGATACAGTATCTGATGCAATATCTGCCCGAATTTTGTCCACTTTGTTGACAAAAAAGTCACTGAAGTCTTGTGCAAGTTGTCTTGAGGCGAAGTCTTAGGCAATTTGATGTCACTAGTTGTGCCTAGCAGGTGCTTAGTAACTTTGAAAAGACTCTTTGAGTCTGCCTGGCAAGAGTCTACTTTCTCTGAGTAGAAATCAACCTTTGCCTTTGTCAACAGCTTGTTTACGTTGGCACACTGTTCTCTGTATAGCTGATGGTCTATTGTGAGTCTGGATTTTTATGCCCCCAAAGGCGGGCATATAGTAATCGCATTGTCCGTCCTTCCGTCTGTCCGTCTGTCCGTCCGTCCGTCTGTCCGTCTGTCCGTCCGTCTGTCCTTCCGTCCCAAATTCGTGTCCGGTCTGTAACTTCTTCATCTATCAATGGATTTCAATATAACTTGCCTCAAATGTTCACCAGACAGAGACGATGTGTCGCGTTCAACTCCCTGGTCCATGGGTCAAAGGTCAAGGTCACAGGGTAAAATTACTTTGTCACAAATTTCGTGTCCGGTCTGTAACTTCTTCATCTATCAATGGATTTCAATATAACTTGCCACAAATATTTACCACACAAAGACGATGTGTCGCGTTCAACTCTCAGGTCCATGGGTCAAAGGTCAAGGTCACAGGGTACAATTACTTTGTCACAAATTTCGTGTCCGGTCTGTAACTTCTTCATCTATCAATGGATTTCAATATAACTTGGCACAAATGTTCACCAGACAAAGACAATGTGTCGCGTTCAACTCCCAGGTCCATGGGTCAAAGGTCAAGGTCACATGGTACAATTACTTTGTAACAAATTTCGTGTCCGGCCTGTAACTTATTTATCTATCAATGGATTTCAATATAACTTGCCACAAATGTTCACCACACAAAGACGATGTGTCGCTTTCAACTCCCAGGTTCATAGGTCAAAGGTCAAGGTCACAGGGTACAATTACTTTGTCACACATTTTGTGTCCGGTCTGTAACTTCTTTATATATCAATGGATTTCCATATGATTTGGCACAAATGTTCACCAGACAAAGATGATGTGTCGCTTTCAACTCCCTGGCCCATTGGTCAAAGGTCAAGGTCACAGGGTACAATTACTTTGTCACAAATTTCGTGTCCGGTCTGTAACATCTTTATCTATCAATGGATTTCAATATAACTTGGCACAGATGTTCACCAGACAAAGACGATGTGTCGCATTCAGCTCCCTGGTCCATATGTCAAAGGTCAAGGTCACAGGGTACAATTACTTGTTTATCTGTGAATGGATTTCAAAGGAACCTGGCACAAATGTTCACCACACAAAGACGATGTGTCAACTCCCTGGTCCATGGGTCAAAGGTCAATGTCACAGGGTACAATTTTTGGGGGCATTTGTCACGTGACTGTGACATCTCTTGTTTCCAATTTCTTTCCAACTTGTGTCGTGCATGTTTAGCATCGTGCAGTTCCTGGGTATACCACGGACATGATGGTCTGAGCGTTATGGTTTTAGTACACAGTGGTGCATGTTTATCGGCAAGTGCCGCCAGCGCTTGTGTATATGTGTTAACCAGCTCATCAACATCTGTCATTTGCAAACTTACTTTGATCGGTTCAGAGTTGATGAGATCTCTTTTAAATGAGTCAACATTAATTGCCCTAAGTTTCCGAAATAAAACAGTTTTTCTCACTGTTGGAGGTTTAGCCGCCTTTGCTTCGAAAGTTACGGAAAAATGATCGCGCGAAACTTTACCAGTGCCGTCAGATAGTCCTGGATCGGCGACCTCAATATTTGACACACAGTCATCACCGTTTCTCGTGATAATAACATCAAGGGTATGTCCACCTACATGAGTGGCTTCATCCACATGCTGTTGCAATCCAAATGACTCTAGTGTACTAACAAAGTTAACTGTGTTCCTGTCACTTTGATTGTCAAGATGGATGTTTAAGTCCCCTACAATGATGACCAGTCTGTCACAAGTCACAAATTTAGATAGGAAAAGTGGCCATTCATTATCAAGAAAATCTCCGGTTTTAAGGCCATTTCCCCGCGATGGCGGTGGTCTGTAAACGACTACTAGGCGTAGAGTGAAATCTCGGATACTTACGGTGCAGTCCATGTACTCAAAATTTGAGAAATCGCCATCTCTTGTCGACGAATGGAGGCGAAGTCCTATTGAAGTCTTATGTATGACTGCCACCCCGCCGCCACGGTTGCCATTGCAGCGAGGGACATGTTCAATTTTGTAATTGGTGGGAACTAGTTCACTTAGGCATGATTTGTCTACAGAACTACCGAGCCAGGTTTCTGTAACGGCTACCACATCTAAGTCATTTGAAACAATATAGTCGCAAATAGAAAGAGCCTTGTTTTTGACTGATCTAGGATTTATGCTGCATACTTTTACAAAAGTCTGAATTCTGGCTGGCGTCGGAGGTTCGCGTTTTACAAGTACAAGATTGTCCGTTTCCCTGGAAAACGGCACTGCTGAGAATTTACCAGTGTTTCTGTGAGGTTTTGAAACAGTGGGTCGGATTATCTGGGGTAACTCTTTCAAGTGATAGAAATTTACGCCAGCAGATGGAATTTCCCTTTTGATCTGACGGTTTCCAGAAACAATTGGAATTGATTGGGGTATTTCCCTTAATTTGTTTAAATGAACACCTTTATTTACATCCCAAACACGCTTTGATTTCGAGTTGCCCCCTCTCGAACCCCTAAATTTAGCTAAGCCAAATTGCCCGAAGTCTAACAGTCCTAGCTGTTTTAATCTTGATACTAATAGGTTGCTGGGTTTTAAATTGGGCGATAATTGCCCTATAAAAGAAAGATCACACCTTGTATAAGTAATCCGCTTCTCCACTAATCCACTTCTCATCTCCACCTGTATATCATGATGCCTGGGGCTCACACATTTGGTTTTAAAAGTCCAATATGGCACAAAATTGTTTTATTAAATTCACTTTTTTCTGTCAAATCACACAACAGAATCGCCTAAAATGTACACCAATCTGTTCACAATCCCTTCATGCACATTTGTGTCACGTTTCGGAAAGTTTTATAAAGTATTTTCTTCTTAAAACTATGCAAAACATCAGAGCAAAATTAATGCAGCCTTCACACTTTGGCGCATGAATTTATAAATTTTCCCACAAAACAAAGATTACATAGAAAGAAAAATGTTTTATCTACACGCTGGTACCAAATACCCCATACTTTGTCTCCGTTTTAGCGAGTACGAGGGGCAAATACCTTCAGAAAACCGTGTTTTTTTATTTACTCGGAAACGATATAGTTGGCGAACAAGTTCCCGATTTCATTATAATAATACTATATTGAAGAGTTTTACATATAATGGCGGCATGATATCTCTTGTTGTTTTGATGTGTTCATTTAATATGTTATCAGTTCCAGAGCTTTTGTTATTCTTAGATCTTTGATGGCTTTTAATATTTCTTCTTCTTCTGTTATCCTACAGTTAAGTTCTCCATTTTCAATTTCAGTTTCATATTCTTGATCGCTTTCTACGTTACTATTGTCTTCTTTGTCAATTTTGCTTGTTGTTATATAAGTCATATAATTATATTATTATTATATTGTCATATAAGTCATTAAGACTGGCGTGTGTGTATTTACTTTCTTTGTCAATGGAGTTAATAATTTTCCAGAATGCTTTTGGGTCGTTATTTCGAAGGCTTTGTAGATTTTCAATCTTGACGTTTCTGTGTCTGTTTGCAGCTGTTGACACGGTACTTTTGTATTCTTTGCTGACTGTCTTAAGCGCTCTTTTGTTGGCTTCTGTTTTATTTTTATTATATATTTTACGTGTTCGATGATATTTTTTCTCATTTTCTTACAATCATAGTCAAATTCTTATTTGAGTATTAATTTCCTTGTAAGCACATTGAGACCATTGTGGCATCTACTTAAAATGCCCATAAATGTAGAAGTGTGAAGTTGCATGAAAACAAGGTAATAGCATGTTAACACTATCAACCCTATTTCCAAGCCAACCTATTAACACTTTTAACTGTAGGTAATTAAAGTGTCCAGCATGGAAACTAACAGGCAGGTGCTTAAGTTACAATGTTGTTCTTATAATTAGCAGCTTTCATCAGGCAAGCCTTTTACACAATAGCCAGATAGTTACTTAAAAGAACAAACGATCAACACAAACATATGTTACATCCCTACATATTTCCCCAAAGTTTGAAGAAAAGGTATCCATCCTAACCTGATGAGGATATAAACAAAATAAGGAAAAATATTAAATACATTTAATTTACAATACAATTTCTCTCTAAACTATCTTTTTATCTCTGACCATTCTCTCAAATATAATTCACTCTTCTATTTCTTTACTCAGTCTCATGCTTAATCATTTATCTGTCATGTACACTTCTTTGTTATTATTTCTGTCTATCATTCCTTATCTATGATTCTCTCTCATTTTTCTTTCTCCCTGTCACTCTTTCTTTTCAATTCTTTACACATTTTGGGGACATTATACAAATACTAAACTCGTCATTTCTCCACCAAACCCTATTCTATGATCATTTTTTAGAATCGTCTCTTCAAGACGATTCTAAATGGTGGTCACAGTATAGGGTTTGGTGGAAATAAAGGAGCTATTGTTGGAAATGTTTAAATTTACGCATCTTATCTGGAGCTCTGAACATGTAAATAGTTTGGATCCTGAGTATACGCCCAGTAACTCCACACTGTTTAAAAATGCATTGACCACTCCTAAGCGTATTAAGCTGTTGAACATACTGGTGTCTGTTGTACGACTGTGTCTGTTTACACCCTTATCTGTTGTACGACTGTGTCTGTTTACACCCTTATCTGCTGTGCGACTGATTTTACTTACTGCTGATTCGCTAAAACATTATGGAAACTATGGTCTGAGGGAGTGTAAAAGAACGGCACTGAGTTACATGGCGTCCCACTAGGTTCCAAGCGGTTTGAAAATTCGTGTCATGTCTCCCTTGGCAGGACAACAGTTGAAACACATGGACTAAGGAGCTTTCTGTACTATATATTTACCGACTGCTTTAAATCACTTAACCCTTCCCTGTTCAGTATTCATCTAAGAAATAATGACGTCATGAATATATATTAACTGAATTTTATAATAGCATATGCACACTTGACGATTTGGTATTGGTTAAAACTGTAGTCAGATCTATTCTAGAAGAGCCGTCTGATCTGGGTCTTCTCTGTTTGCAAATGCGTGAAAAATCGTCGTTTGTATGAGGGAAAGGATTAACCCTTTACTCCATGCATACGCCTTTCTACACCTGTGCAGACAAAGTTAACCCATACGACTCCTGTAGGGGTATCTCCCGTTTTCTTATGGAAAGAATTGATATTATTCTACAGTTCTGTTTTGGCAAAGGTTAAATGTTTTATAAACTATTTTTAAAAATGATGTATTTAATATTCATGATGTCATCATTTCTTCCATGAGTATTAATGGAGTAAATGGTCAGGTGAACGTTTTAACTTGTAACATGTTGTAGGCGACCTTGTGAACAGTAGATCCAGACGCCAAATAACCCAGTGCTTCGTCATGATCCAAACTGTTTGACATTATTGTGAACAGTTGATCCAGACGCCCAGTAACTCAGTGCCTCGTCAACATCCAAACTGTTCGACATTTTAACTCTATCCCTGTTCAATAGTTGTGTAAGATCAATATAATATAATAAACAAACTGAGCAGACCCTGTAGGAGCCGTCTGATCTGGGCCTACTTTGTAAATGCGTTTATATGAGGGAAAGGGTTCTATCTTTGGAATCCTTGTAGAATCCAATTGCATATGGTATTCTCTTATAAATAGAATGTACCATCATGTGCCTAAGTTGTTATTGATAGTTCTGCATTTTACGTATTTGAGTAGACCCAGATTAAACAACGCTCGTAGAAATCGTCTGATTAGGGTATACACTGTGTATGTGTTATATATCTGATACACGTGCTACATACCTGATTCTTTACTGTTAACCATGACAATAAATTCTTATTTAACCCTTCGCTTGCTGAAATTTAAAATACATTTCTCCTTCTTTACCCATGCCCTGTTGTATAATTACATATATCTTCACTGTGTACAAGTATTTCGCTGTGCAATCACTGCTGTGGAGTGCACTGGTTGCACAATCAACTTGTAAATAGTGCAGACCCATCTAGGTCTTCACTATTTACAGGTAGTTATATTGACGTGCTTAGCAAGCGAATGGTTAATATTTTTAGTTCATGATGGAAATTGTTAAGCCTTTTTTGCTGACTACAGTCTGACAGACATTTGCACACACTTTGGACGCAAATCTTATGCCACGTTAACTTCAAAGCTGTTTTGCTAATAACATAAAAAGCACCAGGCGAATCGCAAGGTGTTTAAATATGCAATACACAAATGTCTGAACGATGAAACTATTCACAATAGCATGTGTATGAATATACAATAAATGCTCGATTATTCGAAATTTTAAGACAGGTGGCAGCTTAATGTAGGGTTAAAGTCATACAGAAAGCTCATGGAGGACATGCGCCCTGCATTAATCAGACACATGCTTAAAAGGGTATAAATTCTTCTTTAATAAAATTTCGGAGTATATAGTTTTACTGTATCTGTTTTGTTTCGCATAGGTTGTGAGTTTGGAGACAGGATCAAGGGTTGTCAGTCCTGGCATTGCAATCATTCGGAACAGTACCGTGAAATATCGATGGATTGCTGTGAAACTTGTAAGACAGGTAAGTAACATGCCTAACCAAGACGTTAATCATTGATTTACAGTGAAAATTTGATTATTCGAACACTCAAAATTAATATGTACCATAATTGATCTTTAAGAGAGGCGACAGTTTAATGCAGGGTTACAACATGAGAAGCGTAAGCCTCCATTGGGATTTGAGAAGCTTTCTTTACATTATGAAAAATATACAACATCAGTTGTTACAAGTGCCAAACAAGAGTATACAGGTGTTAGCTTAATGCAGAATGAAAATACGTTTACTCTTTAACACCTGTCTTGAATACATATAGCTTGTTTGAATGGGTGTTTTAAATGGAGTTAACCTTATATACATTGAAAAACATTATTGACCAATGTTTTAAATCAATAATTACTTAATAGGTGAGGATTTGGCAGGAGACATAAGCTTGTCCACTGAGACTTCTGTTGAACTCCATACTGATGACATCTCAACTCCTGCGTCCAAGAATATAGGCCACATTAATGGTATAACCTGCATGCAGTACATCCACACATATGGCGGGTACATATGTTACTCTGAGAGAGTCAGGAGCGACACGTGTCAAGACGACTGTGCAGTCATTCGGTCAAAGCGACAAGGTAACGGAATACAGTCTACATTACTCTACAGTAGTTGCAGACTGGCACGTAACCCATTTATTTCTGAAACCCCGCCCTTCTCCCATGCTTATAAAGCTTCTTAGTTGAGTCTGAGTTCGTTCTCAAGCTTTTGATTGGTCATATTTGAGTTATCAAGCGTTTGATTGGTCAGATTTGAGCCAAAGGCTCAAATCTGACCAATCAAAAACTTGAGAACGAACTCAGACTCAACTAAAAGTTTTATAAGCATGGGCCCAGATGTTAGTTTGAAACCCAATGTTGAGGAGGCATAGCAAACAAACATTTTACTGGTATAAGCCATGGACATAAATGGATTCAGCAAACAGTGCAGACCCTGATCAGTAGACTCCTTCAGGATGTCTCATCTTAGGGACACCGGACACACATGAGTGAACCATTTACTTCATGTACAGTAAAACACCGCTAATGCGACCACCTAAAAGATGTATAATTCTAGGTGGTAGAGGCAGGTGGTAGCTTAATGGAGGACAAAAGTAATGCAGAATGCTCCTAGAGGAGCTTTCTGTATTACTTTTGGCCTGCATTAAGCAACCACCTGCTTATAAGGACACGCATATTTATGCATTAAGTGGTCGCATTAGAGGGGTTCTACTGTATATTATATACGCATTATAAAGACAGTCATCAGAGTTTGGTGTTGCAAAAGTACTTAATCAATAACAATCAGTATACTAAGCATGCTAAAATGATTTAAACTTTATTATAATGTTTAAGGTTTTATAGAACATATGCATATCAATGTTTGTTTCTTTAATTTAGAGTCGGACATAAATTATCAGGAGAGGTTTGTACCCGTCCTTGAATATACTAGGCTTTTAATGTTTGGTCGAGACAAATAGTTTATTATATAATTAGATTTAACGTAGCTAAAATGATACTTTAACACGATTATGCTTTTCGTAATTCATTCGAGGGTTAATACATGTATTTCGAGCAATAACATCGGTAGTGTCCCAACTGTTGTACCGAGCACGAAGGACCATATAATCCTTTTCTGCTCTCCTGCTTTCATTTATTGTTCATCAAAATACAACCAGAATCATACGTTACTTCTTTGACAGTTCATTCGATTTGTGCTGCTATCGGTGGACTTGTTTGTTTTATGAAGTCGTCAGCTAATCATAGCTAAGTTAAGGCGCCATTTGAGAAAGTGTGGAATACACACAGGATGACATAGCATGCCAGAAATATGACTGAAATTTAATGTGTACACATAGGTCCTCGAATAACAAACAGTACTTACCATTTACTCTGAATATATAAGAAAAACTGGCATCATGGATTTTGATTAGGTTAATAGATATAACAGCACATGGTTACAGTGAAATTTGGCTTTGACAGAAACTGCAAAATCATATCTACATCACGCCATTAACAAACAGAGCAGACCCTGGTCAGACGGCTAAGAAGCCGTATGGTCTTTGTCTACCCTGGTTGGCAAAGGTGTAGAAAATAGTTTTATGGAGTAAATGGTTAATTAACGGTGTTTTAATGTATGCCCTTAACTCCACGAATATTCATGTAAGAAATAATGTCGTAATGAGTTTATCTTAGCTGTATCAGGTTTACAATTTCATATGAACACGGATATATTTGGTCATGGCAGAGACATATAGAACCAGACATGTGTTAGTCCATGAGCAAACACAGACGACACTAATCAAACAGTTCCTACAGGATATGTCTGAACTGAGTCTACTCCGTTTGCAAATGCGTACTGCAATAAAGCGTTATGGATATGGACAAAAATATCTTACTGTCGTTCGGAACCATCCGGAACTGAGAGAGAAGAAACAGGTATTGATAGATAGTAACACAACTCTGATTCGGAGGTCAAACTAGTATCAATGCCAGTAAGACAGGTGACAGTTTAATGCAGGATGGAAGTCATGCAGAAAGGTTCCAAAGGAGTTTTTGGTTTGACAACCACCTGTCTAAAAATATGTAAATTCTTCTTTTCCTAACATTCCGGTTGAGAGAGGTATTACTGTACTTATAAATAGGTAATGTACAGTAAAACCTCTCTATTACGGCCACTAAATTGTGTTACTTAGTTAGTATTTAGGGCATGTGGCTGCTTAAAGCAAGGTGAAAGTAAAACAGAACGCTCCATTAGGAGCGTTCTGTTTTACTTCCATTTTGCTTAAAGCAGCCACCTGCCTTTAACACAAAATACTTGATTTAGTGGCCTTTATAGAGAGGTTTTACTGTGTTCCGAAGATAAACACTTCTATTTTAGGGTGTGAGTACGGCGATCGTACACCTTTCCTGTGTGCCGAGATGGCCAATTTGACGACTCTAACCTGTTCTACACATGGTAGTTGGTGCTGTAAATCCTGCCTGACGGACACTGCAGCTCTAGTATCAGGTCAACCAGTGCTGTACCTAGACAGTGTACTTCTTTTACTGCTGATGTTTGTAGTAGGAACGGTCATGAGATGACGTATATGCCTTATTAGCGAGCGTCGAATTCGGAGATGGAAAGATTCAACCCCCTTCTGGTTTACGTGGAGCGAATGCTCAGTTAGTTATACCCGTTAATGCAACATTCAGTTGATCAGCTGGGGTACATAGCACTGAGCTTGTGACAAGGGAGAATGTGCCATAAGGAAATGCCGTGTGTAGCATTTTACCTCATAATTATTTATGTAAGACATATAATGACATCATGAATAATTTATAGATTCATTTTAAAGGCACATGAGATGGGAATTTTTGTTATGGCATAAACTGTAAAATTCCATAAGCAATCAGAGCGGGCCCTGATTGGACGGATTCTAATGGTGTATATATGAAAAGTGCAGAGTTTTAAATAGTATAGATTGCTAACACACGACAATGAGAACACATAACATAATTAGGCAATATGAGTTTATACTGTGTGATGCTTGTTACAGTCAGATGTGCTTTGGACAGAAATAAACAATGCCATTGCGTAAAAGCTCTTTACTCTCATTTTGTGCATATTTTCGTTAACAGGGGAAATCCCCAGTTTATAATTAGATGGAAATCCGTTTCCTCACAATGTGACGAAGTACTTGTATTAAATAATATTCAAAACTATATTCAAACATTGTTAGTATAAATCAATCAACAGCACAGCTGCGCATATATTCATATCATATCATAATACTTCACGACTCTTTCTGCCATGCCTGTTTTACCAAAGATCACGAAGAAAATAATGAAACATCTGGGTTTCTTCTCCTTTTTGTGTTGTCCTTGGTATAAGTACGCATTTCATGACGTTCTATTTGATTATTGTGATGTGATGTACAATTTTTACCGAAAATAACTTATCTATCTATCTATCTATCTATCTATCTATCTATCTATCTATCTATCTATCTATCTATCTATCTATCTATCTATCTATCTATATGTCAATCTGTCTGTCTGTCTATCTGTCTGTCTGTCTTTCTATATATCTGTCTGTCGTCTGTCTGTCTGTCTGTCTGTCTGTCTGTCCGTCCGTCTGAATTGGACTTTTAGTTAAGAGCAGATTCAATTTCCTCTAAACCAGATTTGTAGTAAAGCATAATTATATAATATTACAGTAAAGTTCATCTAAACCAGACTTATAGTAAATACATGTGGTATATATTACAGTAAAATCCCTCTAAATCAGATTTACAATAAAGAATATATATTGCAGTAAATTCCATCTAAATCAGACTTATAATAAATAATATTTATTTCCAGTCATCATAAATTCTGGAAATGTGACTGGCTGGGACCCCAACGTGAACGCGGTGTAAGAAACCGTACACCCCGTTTGATCCGAGGTGTACGGTAATCAAGTTTGTCACGTGACTGATCGGTTTTGCTTCTTCATCGATTCGCGTAAACAAATTCATTTTTTTGTGTTTATAAGGCGTTTTTTTCTTCAATGAAATAAACGGAATTAATTCATAACAACTGTTTAGCATCTACACACATGGGAATATTGTTAATACATGCATTAGTACCGCATTTTCAAAGAATCTGTACTCCCTGACAAAACACCCTGTAACTAATAATATTGCAGTAAAGTCTATATAAATCAGACTTATAGTAAATAATATAAATTACAGTAAAGTCCATCTAAACCAGATTAATAGTAAAGAATATATGTTACAGTAAAGTCCATCTAAACCAGATTAATAGTAAAGAATATATGTTACAGTAAAGTCCATCTAAACCAGATTAATAGTAAAGAATCTATATTACAGTAAAGTCCATCTAAACCAGATTAATAGTAAGAATATATGTTACAGTAAAGTCCATCTAAACCAGACTTAAAATAAAGAATACATGTTACAGTAAAGTTCATCTAAACCAGACTTTAGGTTTGCAGTATAAATTACAGTAAAGTCTCGCTAAACCAGACTTTTATTTAAGAATATATTAGGATAAAGCCCCCCTAAACCAGACTTTGAGCTAAGAATATATTACAATTAAGTCCCTCTAAACCAGACGTTTAGTTAATGCGACCACTCAATGAATAAACATGAATGTCTTTATAAGCAGGTGGTTGCTTAATGCATGACAAATTAATGCAGAAAGCTCCTCTGCATTACTTTTGTCCTGCATTAAGCTTCCACCCTGAACCTAGCACCTAGAAGTGTACCTCTTTTAGATGGTCGCATTAGCGGGGTTCCGCTGCATAACAATGAAGTCCCTCTAAACCGTGTCATAAGCAAAAAGAGAAGACCCTGATCATACCGGTCTTACAGAAATTGCCTAATATTCGTATAGCCTGCTTGCATATGTGTTAGAAGACGTCTCTATCAGGTAAGGAATAACTCATTACTCCATGAATATTCATGTACGAAATAATGATACCATGAATGTTATTTAGATTAATTGTTATAATAGCACATTGACATAGGAAAATTGTCATGGCGGACACTGCGGTACCATATCTATAGTATACCATAAGCAAACAGAGCAGACCCTGATCAAGGGCTTCTACAGGAAGGCGTGTTTGTGAAGTAAAGGGCATACATATACTACATAGAGAAACATAGATCGTTCAGATGAAACATAGATCAGGCAGATTTATATGACATAGAGAAACATAGAACGTTAAGATTTATATGACACTCTACGAATTCCAACCGCTTCTGATACTGGTAAAGTTATTTTTGTAACCCTCTTCATCCGCTTGACCCTTTATGCCTACCTCATAAATATTCATGTAAGAAATAATGACGGCCTGGATTAGTCTATTTTTATGACATCATAACGAATGGATTGTTATCATAGTAGAGATATATTCTGTCTTGTAACAGCCGTTGCTCACCGCTCGTCATGGAAACGCTTTCCGCTGATTTATACATGCAGGCATCATAGGGCTGCGCACTAATTTAACCTTAAGCATGCTGAATAAACTTTTGTTTGTAGAAAATGTCATCGATTTCAGTTGTCACTGTTGATTTATCTTGCATTTCTTTTCAATAGCATGGTCAGAGTATCAAACAGTTTGCATCCTGATGAGACGCTGAGTTACTCGGTGTCTCATCTGGATCCAAACTGTTTGCAAAGACCTTTCGATTATAGCGTGCTGTGCAAATCTTTGCTCATAAACATTTTCGTCCACTCAGTTATAAGTTATCTCAATCTCTCTATAAAAACACCATAACGATAAAATATTATTACAATGACAATGATGATCACGATTGTGTTGACGTTGATGGTGTCCACATGATGTCCACATTTGTTGTTTTAATGATGTTGACTGAAGAATAAAGGATTAGAACTAGCAGTAAAACTAAAAGTACAAAATAGTACTGTATATTGTAATGTTGAAGTAGCTTATCTATATTAACAGGTGCCTAATCATAGATCTGAAGTGAATTGAACCGCTCCGCAAACAATTTATACATGTATAGGGTGTGGGTAAGAATATTTATAGAGTACAGCAAAACCCCTCTAAACAAACCGGAATTCTAGTAGAAAAGAATTTAGATACTTTTAGGCAGGTGGCTGCTTCATGCAGGGTGAAAGTCATGCAGAAAGCTCCTCTAGGAGCTTTATGAAGCTACCACCTGTCTCCAAGACCGATATTTATACCAAATGTAATGTCCGGTTTAGAGGGGTTTTACTGTATACTGAACAGCTATGCGAAATAAAAACGTTTCTTTTGCCAGATTCAACAAATCGGAAGTAAAATTTGCAAGAGGTCGACATTTTAGGAGAGTTTTTGTTTTAGCGTGACAGTGCTCCTATCATGCAACAGTCGTTCCTCACGTCTCCTTACCATCGTAATACTGGGCGCTAATTTAAATCAAGACTTTTCACCTTTAGTGTGCTGTGCAAACAATCCTTTTCGTCCACTTCATCTATAAGTTATCTCAAGTTTCCTATAAAAACGCCACCATGGTAACAGTGTCTTCTGTTTCAACTTTCAAGTTTTATTTATTGTTCATTTTCTTTCAAAATACGATTTGAATACCAAATAGTTTCTTTGGCTATTAGGTGTTATTAGCCCTTTACCTCATACATATTCATTATACGAAATAATGACATCATGAATATTAATTACATGTATATTTTTTTATAATTGCATATGAGTGTAAAACTTACTGGTCATTGCGGAAACTGAAAAATCAGTGTATCAACCAGACTGCTCCTACAGGAACCGTCGGATCCGTGTATCCTCAGTTTTCACGTGTGTTAAAATGTGTATATATGGACTAAGGGTTAAATTTAAAATCCAGCTCGCAGAGCTTAAATTCTGGATTACCGTTCAAAATACCATTTAACTCTTTCCTTTATATAAACGTTTTTCACACATTTGCACAGTACACCCTAATCAGAGGTTTATGTAGCAGCTGTCTGATCTGGGTCTACTTTGTTTGCAGAGGCGTAGAAAATAAAGTGTTACTGTCAGCACCCCCCCCCCCCTCCCCCTTCTTCCCCCTTAATGCCAGACGAATGCATATTTTAAGAGATTCGAAAGTAATAAATGAGTTTGGTATTCAAATCACTATAGAATGTTTTAGATGCTTTCTTAAAACCTTATGCAAATGTCGATGATACAATGTCATGTGCATGTTAGATGTGTTTTCATAAATTCTAAGCCATATTTCCGTTTATAATTGACATATACAGATAAATCAAACACCAATTCTGTATCAATAATTCAGGATGCATAACTCCAGCAATTACCAGAACAATGAACGGTGCATTTATTTCCCTTTGAACAAATAAATTACTTAACACTTTACTCCAAGAATATTAATGTCAGAAATAATGACTGTATGAATATTAATTATCCGACATTTTATAATAACATTATGAGTACTACATAGATGTTAATGTAGTCATTTGTATAAGGGCTAAACTACTGACTACATCAACTCTAACAGTATTGACTACATCAACTCTAACAGTATTGACTACATCAACTCTAATAATTATTGACTACATCAACTCTAATAATTATTGACTACATCAACTCTAATAGTATTGACTACATCAAGTCTAACAGTATTGACTACATCAACTCTAATAGTATTGACTACATCAACTCTAATAATTATTGACTAAATCAACTCTAATAGTATTGACTACATCAAGTCTAACAGTATTGACTACATCAACTCTAATAGTATTGACTAAATCAACTCTAATAAATATTGACTAAATCAACTCTAATAGTATTGACTACATCAAGTCTAACAGTATTGACTACATCAACTCTAATAGTACTGACTACATCAACTCTAATAAATATTGACTAAATCAACTCTAATAATATTGACTACATCAACTCTAATAATACTGACTAAATCAACTCTAATAATATTGACTAAATCAACTCTAATAAATATTGACTACATCAACTCTAATAAATATTGACTAAATCAACTCTAATAGTATTGACTACATCAATTCTAACAGTATTGACTACATCAACTCTAATAGTATTGACTACATCAACTCTAATAAATATTGACTAAATCAACTCTAATAATATTGACTACATCAACTCTAATAATACTGACTACATCAACTCTAGTAGTATTGACTACATCAACTCTAATAAAAGTAAAAAAATGAGTCATGCAGGAACACCACATACAGAACAAACAGTCGCCTGAACAGCAACACAGGGAAACAGCAAATGTACATACTATAAAAACAACAAGAGACGCACAAAGACAAAACAAACATACAATAGGGGGAGATGGAAGTACCGCCTTAGAACGGTCAGTGACAAAAGTCACTGGGGGGGGGGGGTTAAACCGGTTTATGGGCGCCCAACCTCACACTTATTCCATCCCCATCCTAAAAGACAAACAGTGTAAATAAACGTATCCCCTCTCCGACTAATCTACAGCAACCGCGATGGAAAATGCAGTGGTAAAGTGCATGTATAACGAAAACATTTAAGTGAACAAACTGTATCCACCTATCGCTAGTGTACTCAATGATTGAGCTGCAAACATAGTAACTGTAGAAAAGTAATAAAGGGTACGACAAAAACGAAATAGTACAGATATCCGACGTTCTTCTTCCATTTCTGGATTTAAGAGGTCGCCTTCATAGAGTACTAAACCTTTCTTGTCGGTGTACATGCAAAGAGGCCAGCGTGATTGCCAACTGTAAAAGGGTTGACAACCAAACATGCAGTATGTTGTAGTACTACAGGATCATATCCCTTTTTAATGAATTGTTTAACATATTTGATGAATAAAGTGAGAAAATGGGTATGTCCAATAAATTTACGAAGTTTGTAAATCACATCACCGTAAAATTCAGGATGTGAAATACCGTGTCGCAGAAGCGCCTTGAGATTACATTGGTACTTGCCAATAAGCGAGAGATTTCGATAGTAAAATTTAGAGAAAGTTTTTCTTAGTTTATGGTATCTATATCCTTGCTTAAGCAATTTTTCAGTTAAAATGAGATTTCGACTGTTAAAATTGTCAATAAATGAACAAGCTCTAACAAAACGAATAAGTTGAGATATGTAAACCCTGTAAGATGGAGCACGGGGAACATCCCCGTCAAGATGAGGAAAATTTACAATATTAAAATCAAAATCATCTCTTTTGTCATATATTTTAGAAGAAATCATTTCATTATCAATTTTAAGGTCTAGATCAAGAAACGCTGCATAATTTTCGGACGGTTAGCTTTATTCAATTTGAGTTCTTTAGGATAAATTGTAGGAATCAGAGCATCAAAGAAAGGGTTATCTAAGTTAAAAATATCATCCAAATATCGACAAGTTTCATTGAAGGCTTTTATAACATCTTCTTGTGATTGAGGATTCAAACGCAACATGAAATCTCTCTCATAGCAGTACAAAAACAAATCTGCGACAAGTGGTGCACAATTCGTACCCATAGGTATACCAATTACCTGACGGTATATAGCATTCCCATAACGTAAAACTATGTTATCCAAAAGAAAGGTTAGTGATTCGCAAACTTCTGAGCAAGTCCAATTGGTGTAATATTTCATTTGCTCGTCAGTAAAGAAGGCTTTTTCAGCATTACATGCCAGGAATGATGTTTTTCCCCGGGCAAATACTTTCTGGATTAAGTTAGTAAGCTTATCCTTAATTAAAATATGAGGAAGAGTTGTGTACAGAGTAGAAAAATCGTACGTGCTTACAGTGGATGCAAGATACCTTTTGTTCTTAAGTTTGTTTAAGACTTCTGAAGAGTTCTTAATAGACCAGAAGAAATTTATTCCAGAATTTTCATAAGTCTTATCACAGTAGAATTTTACATGTTCCTTTACCTTCGTTAAACAAGAAGTCAAAAGTATAGACAATTTAGTAGTTGTACATGAACTAGTATTTGCAATGAAACGCGCTTTATATGGTTTTTATATAGTTTTGGTAACCAATACATTGCAGGAAGTTTATGTTGTGTAATTTTAATATCGGTTCCAAGTTGTTCACACATTTTGACATGGTCTGAAACGATGGTCTTTTCGTCAGTAGTAACTGAAATGTATGACATACAATAAATGTATTATAATTTCCTGCTTCAAGACATCGATATAATGTAATCGTCAAATAATAATCACATTATTCGATGCCTTATCAGCAGGAACAAAAACGTATTTTGAATGGAAATCCTGTAAACCCTTTTTAAGATGTCTAAAAGAAATTCTAGGTTTAGGTGGGAGAAGGTGTTTATTAGAGATATAAAAGGAAATGCGTTTATCAATTATAACAAAAATTAGTTTTTTTCCAACTAGAAAGAGCATTAGACTCAACATGTTCTCTTCGACACCATTTAATACTAAAATTTTGTAAACCCTCCGCAATCCGAACTCGACAAGAGTTAAAATCTATCAAGGATGGTATTCTATATTTGGGACCTTTATTCAAAAGAGATCGTAGACGTTTATCTTTAATTATCTCAAAATTACCAGCAATCACATGACCAGCCGGAGAATAGCAAAATTTTGAGGTGGCGCAATCTCAATTTTCAGGAATATTATCATTAATATTAAGGTCAGCCACAATGTTATTATAATTGAAAATTGTATTCCTGATGGGTTTGTTATATTTGTAGCAGATGATAAGTGGTTCTGTATTTTTAAAGTATTTAGGAATAGTGTCAATTACACTTTTGTCTCTAAAATACGTTGGAGGTCAATAAAATCAATACCTTTATTAATAAAAGGAATTTTCAAGAAGAATCTTTGGTGTTCAGATAATTTGTCATGTGCGGTCTGAGAACATGTAGAGTAAAGCTTTGTATCAAACTAGCCGTTCCTATGAGAGGATCTGATCTAAAAATAATTTTATCGGCTTGCTCGTCAATTTCTTTTAATGAACATATAGATAAGGAGGAAAGTCTAGAAAGCATGGCATGTTTACCAGAAGTTAGACGTAAAGTATGTAGATCAAGAATAGTCATTTTCAAACGAGATTTTCGTTTAATATTACCATTTTTGCGAATGCCATGTGATCGGGATTTACGTTTTCTTATAGAAAAAAATGAAAAAATATCTATATCTGGTTCTTTTGAAATATTTCCAGTCTACAAATGACTACATTAACATCTATGTAGTACTCATAATGTTAATATAAAATTTCGGCCAATTAATATTCATACAGTCATTAGTTCCTGCATTAATATTCATGGAGTAAAGTGTTAAATATATTGACTAAATCAACTCTAATAATATTGACTACATCAACTCTAATAGTATTGACTACATCAACTCTAATAGTATTGACTACATCAACTCTAATAATATTGACTACATCAACTCTAATAATATTGACTAACTCTAAAAATATTGGCTCATAATATTGACTACATCAACTCTAACAATACTGACTACATCAACTCTAATAATACTGACTACATCAACTCTAATAATATTGAATACATCAACTCCTATACGCTTGACCATATTATAATTATGTTAAGTTGCTGAACGTGCTAAGCGTGACTTGGTCACATTATTATCAATATTATAAGAGTTGATGTCAATATCATTAGAGTGGCTCGTGAAGCTGGCGCGGCGTCAAATAGCGTGATTCGTGAAGCTGGCACAGCGTCAAACAGCTTGATTCGTGAAGATGGCTCAGCGTCGAACAGCGTGACTCGTGAAGCTGACACAGCGTCAAACAGCGTGACTCGTGAAGTTGTCACAGCGTCAAACAGCGTGACTCGTGAAGCTGGCAGAGCATCAAACAGCTTGACTCGTGAAGCTGTCACAGCGTCAAACAGCGTGATTCGTGAAGCTGTCACAGCGTCAAACAGCGTGACTCATGAAGCTGACAGAACGTCAAACAGCGTGACTCGTGAAGCTGGCACAGCGTCAAACAGCGTGACTCGTGAAGCTGGCAGACAAGTTGCTGAACGTGCTAAGTGTGACTTGTCCACATCATCTGTTAAGTTGCTGAACGTGCTAAGCGTGACTTGACTATATTAACCTTTAGGCATGTACTGATAAGCGCCGCTTGATTTCATTATTTTTTTACTAATAAATACATCATTTA
Organism: Azorinus chamasolen; assembly: GCA_963576725.1. NCBI lineage: Eukaryota > Metazoa > Mollusca > Bivalvia > Cardiida > Solecurtidae > Azorinus > Azorinus chamasolen. Next base: position 21,102,409 of record OY755246.1, on the reverse strand, counting down.
ATAGTATATGTCAATTTGTAAACTACATATAGTTTTCATTTATAATCGAATGTTTGGCCATAGAATACCTTATTTAACTGTTTGTTAAGATGAACGATTTGATACAGTGTCGTTATTTCTGGACGCATTGAGCTTATTCGTATTGTGTTTGTCTTTTAGTGTGGGGATAGAATAAGTGACATGGTTTCGAGTGTAGTTTACTTAAAGATGTATGCTGAGCAAATTTCCGCTAATTTTGCGTTTCGAACTGACTTCAGAATTGGAATCTATGTACCTTAACACTTATTTCACGCTAAACAGCACGGTCAGTAAATGGTTGTTTGTGTCGAAAAACCTAGAAGAATGGATTGCTACGGAAACCAACGGAACAGCCTTCGCCATTGGCCGGAATCTGTCGTAAGATTCATTTTTTACATACCGGAAATAATCATTCGATGTACCTGTATGAGTTAGCTCCCTTTGATCGTTATATTTGATTAGCACCATTAAACGGTATATTTAGCTTATTTGCATGTAAATTATATGTGGTAAGATGGGCATATTGCCTTATTACCAGTCAGAGTAAATCCTTGGAATTTGATTGGTCAGTTTGCCAAAATCTGCCGGGTGTACAGAACTGTATTCGGCGGCTTCCACGGTGAATACAAATTTGACGCGTGACGTTATTCGTTTTGTTTTTGTTTTTAGCGTCGATTCGAAATTTCATATCGTCCTTACTCTATTAATTCTGGACGGATTACGACCAAATAATCGATAATAAACGTAAAAAACTGTTCCTCATATGTTCCTCAATTTGACACTATCAACTTCTCAGTACAACGTGTAATCGTTTAAACTCAAATGTTTACAAGTGAAGTTTGAATTATTCTTTCGGAATTGCTCCGAGACGACGTCGTATTTGCCCTGTCATGTTTTCCTTGTCATGTCGTAATAGAATTAGATCTAATGTCAGCAAAAATAAGAGTTGTTCGTTTCTAAATTAGGTAAATCGGATCTCTGACTGGTAATTACACGGTAATTTGGCAGGGTGTACGGGCTGGTATGACCGGGTTAGATAACGTATTTCCTTCGGCTAACGCCTCAGGAAATACGGGATCTAACCCGGTCATACCAGCCCGTACACCCTGCCAAATTTCCATGTAACTAATATTATTTTCCTGAATAAAATCTATTATCTAAGCCAACAACCCGTGTCAGCCACTGTGCACGTGGTAACAACCTAATTAATATTCAAAGCGTTGTTCCGAAATAGAATCGGAGTCATTCAAGTTGGCCGAAGATGTCCGCTGATTTCCGTCCAAAATCTCCGTTAATAAAAAAGAGACTCCTTTTAAAGAATTTAGCAGTGTTCGGATAGCGATAATATTTAACTGAACAAATATATCCTGTCGGAAAATGGGTTGTAAGCATTATTTCCATTGTATGTTTACCTGTACAGCTTCTGGTGTTGATTGGTTAATTATATACAAAAAACTGCGCATAATACATCTTTAAGGGGAAATAATTCATCCTAGTATCACTTTTGGTTATAACAGAGTTTTCTTTCTTATTGTGAACAAGTGTTGCGTAGAAGCTGGGTAAGATAAAATCTAGATGAAAACCCCAAGACACTCTGTTATGTATCTGGATATAAACAGTTTAAAGGTTATAGATTATTGATATTATTATACCCCCACGAAGTGTAAGGGGGTATACTGGAATCACTCCGTCCGTATGTCCGTCTGTCCGCTCACACGACTTGATGATTATGTGACACTGAGAACCAAAGATATTTTGTCTTTTTCTTTTAATGTGACTAATTTTTCATTTTATGTGACTATTTTGAACAAAAGAATAGTCATATAACACTCAATCCGTGAGAACGTCCGTCTGTTGGTCCGTCTGTCTGTAGACGGGATTTTGTCCGGAACTTTACTCTTGTCATTCTTCTACTGAACATTTTTAAATTATGCAGTATTGTTGATCACCATCTGAAGTTGTGTACCTGCGATTGCAGTTTTGATTCGTCATTTCGTTATTGAATTATCCCCCCTTTCATAATTTTAATATATGAAATTTAGTCCTGAGCTTTACTCTGTCATGCCTCGACAGGACTTCTTTAAATTTAACAGTATTTTTGAACACCATCTGCATGTGTGCACCTGTGATTACAGTTTTTATTCGTCACTTCCTTTTTGTACTTTCAACATATGAAATATTGTCTGCAGCTTTATTCTGCCATGCCTTAACCGAATTTTTATTGAATTGTGTAGTATTGTTGTACACCATCTGAAATGGTGCACCTGCAATAGCGGTTTTGATTTTCATTCTTTCATTCTTCATTCTTGAATTATTTCCTTTTTAGCTCACCAGAGCACAAAGTGCTCAGGGTGAGCTTTTGTGATCGCCTGATGTCCGTCATCCGTCGTCGTGCGTCGTGCGGTGTGCGTCGTCCGTCGTCCCGCGTCAACAATTTGAACTTTTAAAAATCTTCTCCTCTGAATCTACAGGGTTCTCAGCTTTCATATTTGGTACATAGCATCACCTATGGGTCCTCTACAAAAGTTATATAAATTATGCCCCTGGGGTCAAAATTGGCCCCACCCCAGGAGTGGGAAGTTTTCAATAGAAACATATAGTAAAACTTTGAAAATCTTCTCCTCTGAAACCAGAAGGTTCTCGGCTTTCATATTTGGCAGAGAGCATCGTGTTCAGGTCCTCTACAAAATTTATATGAATTATGACCCTGGGGTCAAAATTGGCCTCGCCCAGGGGGTGGGCAGTTTTCAATAGAAACAAATAGTGAAATCTTTGAAAATCTTCTCCTCTGAAACTGGAAGGCTCTCAGCTTTCATATTTGGCAGAGAGCATCATGTTCAGGTCCTCTACAAAAGTTATATAAATTATGGCCCTGGGGTCAAAATTGGCCCCGCCCCAGGGGTGGGCAGTTTTCAAAAGAAACAAATATTGAAATCTTTGAAAATCTTCTCCTCAGAAGCTGGAAGGCGCTCAGCTTTCATATTTGGCACAGAGTATTATGTTCAGGTCCTCTACAAAAGTTATATAGATTATGGCCCTGGGGCCAAAATTGGCCCCGCCCCAGGGATGGGCAGTTTTCAATAGAAACATATAGTGAAAACTTTGAAAATCTTCTCCTCTGAAACTGGAAGGTTTTCAGCTTTCATATTTGGCACATAGCATCATGTTTAGGTCCTCTACAAAAGTTATATTAATTATGGACCTGGGGTCAAAATTGTCCCCGCCCCAGGGATGGGCAGTTTTCAATGGAAACAAATAGTGAAAATTTTGAAAATCTTTTTCTCTGAATCTGGAAAGTTCTTAGCTTTCATATTTGGCGCATAGCATCATGTATAGGTCCTTTACAAAAGTTATATGATTTATGGGCCTGGGGTCAAAATTGGCCCCGCCCCAGGGGTGGGTAGTTTTCAGTAGAAACATATAGAGAAAACTCTGAAAAGCGTCTCCTCTGAAACTGAAAGGTTCTCAGCTTTCATATTTAGCTCATAGCATCATGTTCAAGTCCTCTACAAAAGTTATATAAATTATGCCCCTGGGGTCAAAATTGGCCCGCCCCAGGGCCGGCTAGTTTTCTATAGAAACATATAGTGAAAACTTTGAAAATCTTCACCTCTGATTGTCTGGTGAGCGATTCAGGGTCATTCTGGCCCTCTTGTTTAATTTTAACTAATGAACTATTTCTGTAACTCTATTCTGCCATGCCTCAATATATCTTTAGCTCACCAGAGCACAAAGTGCTCAGGGTGAGCTTTTGTAATCACCTGATGTCCGTCGTCCATCGGCGTGCATCGTGCGTCGTGTGTCGTGTGTCGTGCGTCGAGCTTCGTCAGTCGTCAACAATTTGAACCTTTAAAATTATTCTCCTTTGAATCTGCAGGGTTCTCAGTTTTCACCTTTGGCACATAACATCATCTGTAGGTCCTCTACAGCAATTATATAAATTATTTCCCTGGGGTCGAAATTGGCCCCGCCTTGGAGCCTTGTTGTCTATAGAAACATATAGTGAAAAGTTTAAAAAATATTCTCCTGTGAAACTGGAAGGTTCTTAGCTTTCATATTCGGCACATAGCATCATGTTCGGGTTCTCTACAAAAGGTATATAAAGTATGCCCCTGGGGTCAAAATTGGCCCCGCACCTGGGGTGGCTTGTTTTCTATAGAAACATATAGTGATATTTTTTAAAAATTCTTCTCTGAAACTAGAAGGTTCTAAGCTTTCGTTTTTGGCATTTAGCGTCATGTTCAGGTCCTCTACAAAATTTATATAAATTTTGCCCCTGCGGTCAAAATTGGCCACGTGCCAGGGGTGACCAGTTTTCGAAAAAAAAATGGTGAAAAATGTGAATTTTTTCTCCTCTGAATCTACAGGGTTCATAGCTTTCATATTTGGCGCATAGCATCATCTGTAGGCCCTCTTCGTTATATAAATGATATCCCTGGGGTCAAAATTGGCCCCTCCCCTGGGCTGGCCTGTTTTCTACGGAAACGTATATTGAAAACTTTGAAAATCTTCTACTCTGAAACTGGATGGTTGTTAGCTTTCATATTTGACACATAGCATCATGTCTAGGTCCTCTACAAAACTTATATACATTATGCCCCTGGGGTCAAAATTGGCCCCGGCCCTGGGGTGGCCAGTTTTCAATAGAAACATATAGTGAAAACTGTGAAAATCTTCTCTTCTGAACCTGGAAGGTTCTTAGCTTTCATATTTGACACAAAGCATCATGCTCAGGTCCTCTACAAAAATGATATAAATAAGGCCCCTGGAGTCAAAATTGGCACCGGGCAAGGGGTGGCTAGGTTTCTATAGAAACATATAGTGAAGACGTTGAAAATCTTCTCCTCTGATTTTCTGATGACATTTTTAAATTATATAGTATTGTTGAACAACATCTGAAATTATGCACCTGCAATTGTGGTTTTGATTTGATTTTTCGTTCATGGATTATCTCCCTTTTCTTAACTTTAATAAATGAAATTTTGCCCGGAGCTTTCTCTGTCATATCTCAAAAGAACATTTTTAATTTTGCAGTATTGTTGAACACCAGATGTGTCCCTTTGTGCATGAATGACTTATCTCCCTTTTCGTATTTTAACAAATGAAAATTCAGCGGTCCATGTGGGGGTATTAATCACATTTAGCGATAGTTCTAGTTATTATAAGTATTATTTATACTTTTATTTATTTATGCATTTATTTATTATGTATTTATTTATTCATTCATTTTTATTCATCTTATTATAACTGTAAAAACTAAAAATACGTATCGTCGGTCTTTAGACAGGTGACAGCTTGATGCAGGGTGTAAACAGCTTCATTTCGTCTTTACTAACCGTTCGAAGTAAGGAGATTGTACTCTGAGTGTGCATTGCATGACGAAATCTTCATATCTATACAGTATAATAATGTTCCTGCAGAACTATTTTATTAATACATTACGTAAAAGCATGTGTTTGTCGATTTTCTTTCGTGTCTCTTAAACTATTGGTTGAGTGGTGAACAGTTTGGTCCTGGTTCATCTATATCTCAAGTTGTTTGCCAATGCGAGTCATGAGGCCATCAGCAGATTAAAGGTGCAGCTTTTTCTACAGCACATTAACCTTTGTCATACTGGGCAACTTCCATCATACTAGGCATGCTAGTTTTTTGTCATACTGGCTGTGATGGTTATTGTTTCGTCAAGCTGGTCATCTTTTGCCATGTTGGGCACCTTTTGTCATACTGGCTGGGCATGGTGTTCATCGTTTCGTCATGCTGGTCATATTTTGCAAAGCTGGGTATCTTTTGTCATACTGGGTGGGCATCCATCCTGGCCATCTGCTTTTGCCATCCTGGCCATCTTTTGCCATACTAGGCACCTTTTGCCATGTTGACCATATTTTGCCATACTAGCCATCTTTTTGCCATACTGGCCATCTTTTGCCATGCCTGGTATGTTGGGCATTTTGCCATGCTGGGCATTTTACTATGTTTATCTTTGTTTCATGCTAGTCATCTTTTGCCATGCTGGCAATCTTTTCCCACACGGGGCATGCTGTTCAACCTTTTCATGCTGGTCATCTTATGCTCATGCAACTGAAATAAATATACATGTGCAGAGCAACAGATAACGGTGCGTACCAAAATACTAAAATCGGCATTTCTCCACCAAAGTCTATATTGTGATCAGACTTTAGATTCGCCTCTCCATAGTATAGAGTGGAGCTACATGTATGGTTGAAAATGTTTAAATTTACGCAGCTTATATGGATGTCTGTATGTATAATGCTAATGAAAATCCTTTGACCATGTATTCTGTAAACATCTATTCTTCACAATACTGTCCGTGCAGTTCAAACGCTTGGGAAATACATTGTAGAGCTAAGAGTGCAAATTGTGAGTACAGGGAGCTTACAAGTGTCCTCTGTGCCTATGTTGTATGCCTAAATCAATATTAGGGAAACAATCAAGCGTCCTTCGTGTTGCACTGTGAGTGACACGGAACATGATCATACATTGAAAAACAGATTAAACGAGACGAGGATTTAACCCTTCTCTTGTTGCATTTTGAAATACATTTCTCCTTCTTTACCCATGCCCTGTTGTATAATTACATATATCTTAACTGTCTACAAGTACTTTTGCTGTGCAATCACTGCTGTGGAGTACACTGGTTGCACAATCAACTTGTAAATAGTGCAGACCCTGATGAGACAGCTCCTGCAGGAGCTGTCTCATCTGGGTCTTCACTATTTACAGGTGTGTATATTGACGTGAATAGCAAGCGAAGGGTTAATTTTATTATCTGAACGTTAAGTTAACATTAACTCTGCTGTAAATATATGTCTGCTCAATTTGGATCTGTCGAAAATTGGACTACTTCCGATAGGATCAAGCTTTTGGGGAGTAACTGATCGATTTACTCAAGCTGTTTACAAATACGAGTCAAGTTGTGATTAGCGGCATATGGATTAACTAGTTCTTCGCTGTTACATATTAACCCTTTCGGCGCCAAATTTCTAATTGTCGTCTGCAATCCAAATTTGTTAAATCATTAAGTAAAATAAGGAAATGAGATAAATAAATGCAAATTTCAAAGGAATAAATCACATACATAGAAATAGAGATTGAGGCAAATAGTGAAGTCCCTGATCAGACGCCGCCTTGAAAAGGCGGCGTCTGATCTGGGACTGCACTATTTGTCGTGGTGCATTTATGCGACTTCGGCGGTGAAAGGGTTAATTCCAAGTTCAATACCTGAACATTCATGGACAAAAGAGTCATAATGAAATATGGAAGGTGGTATGGTGCACTGTAGCCAATTTAGAAGGTACAAACTAGTTCTTTCAAATTCTGGTAGCAAACAGAGCAGACCCTGATCAGACGGCTCCTATAAGAGCCGTCTGATCTGTGCATACTCTATTGCAAATGCATGAAATGGAAAGAGTTAACGGTATTATAATCAAGAGATAAACAAATTTAGTGAGATTATGTCAGTATGGGAAACGAGTCTCCTGGAAGAGCCCTCTCATCAGGGACTGGACTGTTTGTTATGTTTCAATTTTTTAAAACAAATCTGAATGATCCCAGTAAGCTTGACCTGTTTGAAGTTTGAAATAGTTCATTTGAAGAGTAACCCTTTCTCTCATATAAACGCCTTTTCACACATTTGCAAACAGAATAGACCCAAGTCAGATGGCTCCTATAGGAACTGTCTGATGAGGATCTGCACTGTTTGCTTTTGACCTGATATAGATCTGACTTTACAGCTATTGCCAAAGAAAAAGCTTTCATTAAAAAGTTTACATTATAAAACTTCACCTTGTCAATATTCACGGTGTCATTTTTGTTTTAAAAATTGTCATTAAATATTGAACAGGTAAAATTGTCATTTATATTGAACAGGGAAAATTGTCATTATATATTGAACAGGGAAAATTGTCATTATATATTAAACAGGGAAAATTGTCATTATGTATCACTATTAAACAGGTAAAATTGTCATTATATATTGAACAGGGAAAATTGTCATCATATATTGAACAGGTAAAAGTGTAATTATATATTGAACAGGTAAAATTGTCATTATATATTGATCAGATAAAATTGTCATTATATATTGAACATGGAAAATGGTCATTATACATTGAACAGGTAAAAGTGTCATTAATTATTGAAAATTGTCATAATATATTGAACAGGTAGAATTGTCATTAACTATTGAACAGGTAAAACTGTCATCATATATTGAACAGGTAAAATTGTCATTATATATTGAACAGGTAAAACTGCCAATATATTGAACAGGTAAAATTGTCACTAAATATTGAACAGGGGAAATTGTCATTTATATTGAACAGGGAAATTGTCATTATATATTGAACAGGGAAAATTGTTATTATATGTTAAACATGGAAAATTGTCATTATGTATTAAACAGGTAAAATTGTCATTATATATTGAACAGGGAAAATTGTCATTATATATTGAACAGGAAAAAGTGTCATTATATATTGAACAGGTAAAATTGTCATTATATATTGATCAGATAAAATTGTCATTATATATTGAACAGGGGAAATGGTCATTATACATTGAACAGGTAAAAGTGTCATTAATTATTGAAAATTGTCATAATATATTGAACAGGTAGAATTGTCATTAACTATTGAACAGGTAAAACTGTCATCATATATTGAACAGGTAAAACTGTCATTATATATTGAACAGGTAAAACTGCCAATATATTGAACAGGTAAAATTGTCATTATATATTGAACAGGTAAAACTGTCATTATATACTGAACAGGTAAAACTGTCATTATATATTGAACAGGTAAAATTTTCATTATATATTGAACAGGGAAAATTTTCATTATATATTGAACAGGCAAAACTGTCATTATATATTGAACAGGTAAAAGTGTCATTATATATTGAACAGGTAAAAGTGTCATTATATATTGAACAGGTAAAGCTGTCATTATATATTGAACAGGTAAAACTGTCATTATATATTGAACAGGGAAAATTGTCATTATATATTGAACGGGTAAAACTGTCATTATATATTGAACAGGGAAAATTGTCATTATATATTAAACAGGGATAAAGGGTAAGCGCTGTATAAGGGTTACATCTAGACATACGAATTTGAAATGAAACATAAAATCAGACGCTATATAAAACATAACTGTCTTTATCTGATGAAATAATAACATCATGAATATTTATTAGGTTATGTTTTATAATGACATATGAACACGTGTTTTTTAATCGATAGAAACTGATCTATCATTTCCTATACAGGAATATACAAATTTTTGTAGTAATCAGAGGTCCAGCTAAGTTACCTGCTACATGTGTGAACGCACATTTACCTGTTGCTTTTTAGTACTGTTAGGTTACCTGCTACGTGTGTGAACGCGCCTTTGCCTGTTGCTCTATAGTACTGTTAGGTTACCTGCTACCTGTGTGAACGCACCTTTGCCTGTTGCTCTATAGTACTGTTAGGTTACCTGCTACGTGTGTGAACGCACCTTTACCTGTTGCTGTATAGTACTGTTAGGTTACCTGCTACATGTGTGAACGCGCCTTTACCTGTTGCTTTGTAGTACTGTTAGGTTACTTGCTACCTGTGTGAACGCACCTTTGCCTGTTGCTCTATAGTACTGTTAGGTTACCTGCTACGTGTGTGAACGCACCTTTACCTGTTGCTCTATAGTACCGTTAGGTTACCTGCTACCTGTGTGAACGCACCTTTGCCTGTTGCTCTATAGTACTGTTAGGTTACCTGCTACGTGTGTGAACGCACCTTTGCCTGTTGCTTTATAGTACTGTTAGGTTACCTGCTACATGTGTGAACGCGCCTTTGCCTGTTGCTCTATAGTACTGTTAGGTTACCTGCTACATGTGTGAACGCACCTTTACCTGTTGCTTTATAGTACTGTTAGGTTACCTGCTACATGTGTGAACGCACCTTTGCCTGTTGCTTTATAGTACTGTTAGGTTACCTGCTACCTGTGTGAACGCACCTTTACCTGTTGCTCTATAGTACTGTTAGGTTACCTGCTACCTGTGTGAACGCACCTTTGCCTGTTGCTCTGTAGCACTGTTAGGTTACCTGCTACCTGTGTGAACGCACCTTTACCTGTTGCTCTATAGTACTGTTAGGTTACCTGCTACATGTGTGAACGCACCTTTGCCTGTTGCTCTATAGTACTGTTAGGTTACCTGCTACATGTGTGAACGCACCTTTTCCTGTTGCTCTATAGTACTGTTAGGTTACCTGCTACATGTGTGAACGCACCTTTGCCTGTTGCTCTGTAGCACTGTTAGGTTACCTGCTACATGTGTGAACGCACCTTTGCCTGTTGCTCTGTAGCACTGTTAGGTTACCTGCTACGTGTGTGTACGCACCTTTGCCTGTTGCTCTATAGTACTGTTAGGTTACCTGCTACATGTGTGAACGCACATTTGCCTGTTGCTCTATAGTACTGTTAGGTTACCTGCTACATGTGTGAACGCACCTTTGCCTGTTGCTCTATAGTACTGTTAGGTTACCTGCTACATGTGTGAACGCACCTTTGCCTGTTGCTCTATAGTACTGTTAGGTTACCTGCTACATGTGTGAACGCACCTTTGCCTGTTGCTCTGTAGCACTGTTAGGTTACCTGCTACGTGTGTGTACGCACCTTTGCCTGTTGCTCTATAGCACTGTTAGGTTACCTGCTACATGTGTGAACGCACCTTTGCCTGTTGCTCTATAGTACTGTTAGGTTACCTGCTACATGTGTGAACGCACCTTTTCCTGTTGCTCTATAGTACTGTTAGGTTACCTGCTACCTGTGTGAACGCACCTTTGCCTGTTGCTCTGTAGCACTGTTAGGTTACCTGCTACGTGTGTGAACGCACCTTTACCTGTTGCTGTATAGTACTGTTAGGTTACCTGCTACATGTGTGAACGCACCTTTGCCTGTTGCTGTATAGCACTGTTAGGTTACCTGCTACATGTGTGAACGCACCTTTACCTGTTGCTGTATAGTACTGTTAGGTTACCTGCTACCTGTGTGAACGCACCTTTACCTGTTGCTCTATAGTACTGTTAGGTTACCTACTACATGTGTGAACGCACCTTTGCCTGTTGCTCTATAGTACTGTTAGGTTACCTGCTACATGTGTGAACGCACCTTTGCCTGTTGCTATATAGTACTGTTAGGTTACCTGCTACATGTGTGAACGCACCTTTACCTGTTGCTCTATAGTACTGTTAGGTTACCTGCTACATGTGTGAACGCACCTTTACCTGTTGCTCTATAGTACTGTTAGGTTACCTGCTACATGTGTGAACGCACCTTTACCTGTTGCTCTATAGTACTGTTAGGTTACCTGCTACATGTGTGAACGCACCTTTGCCTGTTGCTCTATAGTACTGTTAGGTTACCTGCTACCTGTGTAAACGCACCTTTACCTGTTGCTCTATAGTACCGTTAGGTTACCTGCTACATGTGTGAACGCACCTTTGCCTGTTGCTCTATAGTACTGTTAGGTTACCTGCTACATGTGTGAACGCACCTTTGCCTGTCGCTTTATAGTACTGTTAGGTTACCTGCTACGTGTGTGAACGCACCTTTGCCTGTTGCTCTATAGTACTGTTAGGTTACCTGCTACGTGTGTGAACGCACCTTTACCTGTTGCTCTATAGTACTGTTAGGTTACCTGCTACCTGTGTGAACGCGCCTTTACCTGTTGCTGTATAGTACTGTTAGGTTACCTGCTACATGTGTGAACGCGCCTTTGCCTGTTGCTCTGTAGCACTGTTAGGTTACCTGCTACATGTGTGAACGCGCCTTTGCCTGTTGTTCTGTAGTACTGTTAGGTTACCTGCTACATGTGTGAACGCACCTTTACCTGTTGCTTTATAGTACTGTTAGGTTACTTGCTACATGTGTGAACGCGCCTTTGCCTGTTGCTCTGTAGCACTGTTAGGTTACCTGCTACGTGTGTGAACGCACCTTTACCTGTTGCTCTATAGTACTGTTAGGTTACTTGCTACGTGTGTGAACGCACCTTTGCCTGTTGCTGTATAGCACTGTTAGGTTACCTGCTACATGTGTGAACGCGCCTTTGCCTGTTGCTTTATAGAACTGTTAGGTTACCTGCTACATGTGTGAACGCGCCTTTGCCTGTTGCTTTATAATACTGTTAGGTTACCTGCTACATGTGTGAACGCACCTTTGCCTGTTGCTTTATAGTACTGTTAGGTTACCTGCTACATGTGTGAACGCGCCTTTGCCTGTTGCTTTATAGTACTGTTAGGTTACCTGCTACATGTGTGAACGCACCTTTGCCTGTTGCTGTATAGCACTGTTAGGTTACCTGCTACATGTGTGAACGCGCCTTTGCCTGTTGCTTTATAGTACTGTTAGGTTACCTGCTACATGTGTGAACGCGCCTTTGCCTGTTGCTTTATAGTACTGTTAGGTTACCTGCTACATGTGTGAACGCGCCTTTGCCTGTTGCTTTATAGTACTGTTAGGTTACCTGCTACATGTGTGAACGCACCTTTGCCTGTTGCTCTATAGTACTGTTAGGTTACCTGCTACATGTGTGAACGCGCCTTTGCCTGTTGCTTTATAGTACTGTTAGGTTACCTGCTACATGTGTGAACGCGCCTTTGCCTGTTGCTTTATAGTACTGTTAGGTTACCTGCTACATGTGTGAACGCGCCTTTGCCTGTTGCTTTATAGTACTGTTAGGTTACCTGCTACATGTGTGAACGCGCCTTTGCCTGTTGCTCTGTAGTACTGTTAGGTTACCTGCTACATGTGTGAACGCGCCTTTGCCTGTTTACTGTTAGGTTACCTACTACATGTGTGAACGTGCCGTTGCTGTGATATGAGTATTAAGGTATTATATAAAGATGACGAGGTACTTGTGTACTTATATAATGTTATATAAACGACTGGTCCTCAAGAAGATTATACAAACTTTTGCTTGAGTCTGAGAACGGGGTCAGCTACTGGTCACGTCGTCAGACCGGGGGCTTGGTGGCGCTAATTACAGGTGGGGAATTGTATAACATCTGAACCTGTTCTGTACTGTTAACCCTTTACTCCTTGATTATTTACGTACGAAATAATCACACCATGAATATTTATTAGCTGAACTTTTATAATGTAAACGTTTCAATGATTTTTTTTAGCTTTGACAAAAGCTGTAGAATCAGATCTATACCATGTCCCTACAGGAGCCGTCTGATATGGGTCTATTCCGATTGCTAGTGTGTGAAAAGGCTTTTATATGAGGGAAGGGGTTAACCTTCAAATGACCTACAGTAAAACCTCTCTATAACGGCCACTAAATTACAGTAAAACCTCTCTATAACGGCCACTAAACTACAGTAAAACCTCTCTATAACGGCCACTAAATTACAGTAAAACCTCTCTATAACGGCCACTAAATTACAGTAAAACCTCTCTATAACGGCCACTAAATTACAGTAAAACCTCTCTATAACGGCCACTAAACTACAGTAAAACCTCTCTATAACGGCCACTAAATTACAGTAAAACCTCTCTATAACGGCCACTAAATTACATCAAGTATTTTGTGTCAAAGCCAGGTGGCTGCTTAAAGCAATGTGAATGTAACACAGAACGCTCCTATAGGAGCGTTCTGTTTTAATTTCACCTTGCTTTAAGCAGCCACCTGCCCTAACTACCAAGGAATTAACACAATTTAGTAGCCATTATAGAGAGGTGTTACTGTATTCCAAACTTCAAACAAGTCAAGCTTGGGCGTGAAAAGGCTTTTATATGAAGGAAAGGTTATCAAGATTTCAGTCATAACACTACATTTTGTAATTACAGGTGGGTAGTTTTATAACACCTGAGCTTGTTCTGTTCTGTTCTGTTAACCCTTTACTCCATGAATATTCACGTAAGAAATAATAACATCGTGAATATTTATTAAATTATTGTTATAATTGCACAGGGCTACAGGAAATGCTGGCCATGGCAAAAACTGTAAAATTCAAATTTATATTTTATCATAAGCAAATAGAGCAGACCCTGATCGGACGGTTCCTATAGGAGCCGTCTTATCAGGGTCTACTCTGTTTGCAAAGACGTAGAAAGGGGTAGTTATTGAGATAATGGTTAATTATTAATATAACATGCAGAAGAATATCTTCATGGTTCAATATTTACCTAATTAATTTCCAAATAAGATTAACTGACTCTGTGAATATTAAGTAGCTTAATTAGTTTTTTAAAATGACATGATGGGCACAGGCTCTTTGAGCATAAAAAACTGTAGAATCATATCAATATTATTTCATAAGCGACCAGAGCAGATTCTGATGAGAGGGTTCCTACTAGTCTTCTCTGTTTCAAAAGTGTGGAAAGGCGGCTCTGTCATGTAAAGGGTTAACCCATTACCTCATAGGCTATTTTTAGATACAATCTCTTTGAATAAATCTACCGAAAAGGAGCATTAACTAGAAAAATGGAACATTTTAGAATTTTGTAGTTTGAACCATTGTGATAAATAGAGCATTTGCTCCTATAGGAGCAAATGCTCTGTTTATCACAATGGCTTCACAAAGTGACTTTTACAGAGTCGTCAAAAGTCGTCAATATGAGGGAATGGGTTAAAGATAATTTCGAGTAGATAAAAATAATTTAATTATTCTGATACGCGCACAAGGCTATCTCGTACAACATTATATTGAAGTCTGACTGATATTTCTCGTTCAACATTATATTGAAGTCTGGCTGATATATCTCGTACATGTCTAACTGATATATCTCGTGTACGTCTGACTGATATATATCGTACAAGTCTGACTGGTATATCTCGTACATGTCTAACTGATATATATCGTACAAGTCTGGCTGGTATATCTCGTACATGTCTAACTGATATATCTCATACAAGTCTGACTGATATATATCGTACAAGTCTGGCTGATATTTCTCGTTCAACATTATATTGAAGTCTGGCTGATATATCTCGTACATGTCTAACTGATATACCTCGTGTAAGTCTGACTGATATATATCGTACAAGTCTGACTGATATATCTCGTATAAGTCTGACTGATACATCTCGTGCAACTTTATATTGAAGTCTAATTGATATATCTAGTCCAACTTTATATTGAAATCTGACTGATAAATCTCGTTCAAGTTTACATTGAAGTCTAATTGATACAGTATAAACTCCGCTAATACGGCCACTTAATAAACAGCCATTGACGTCGTTTAAAGCAAGTGGCTTCTTAATGCAGAACGAAAGTTATGCCGAAAGCTCCTATACGTTCGTCCTGCATTAAGCTACCACCTCTGCCACCCAGAATTATGCCCCGTTTTGGTGGTTGCATTAGATGGGTTTTACTATATCTAGTTCAAGTTTATATTGTATATATATATATATATCTGTGTTTTACTGTTTTGTATTTTGTATGAAATGCTTCTGTTAGAGGGCCTCAAGGTAGATTAGCTATTATGACTAATTGAGCTACCCTCGTTAAATAAAGTCTTTCATTCATTTATTCATTAGTATGACTTAGCAAATGCGCACAAAGCGTTTATATGAAGGAAAGGGTTGATAAAGTAACTGCAAAATAAATTTGAAAACGGAAGTAGATCTATGCGACATTTCTTTCCAATGAACTTTTCCTTATCTGGATTTTTTGGCGCCAAATAAATTTCGTCTGCAAACAAATATCATCGCCTTTAAATTTCAAATTAGACTTTCCCTCAATCTCTTCTCTAAAATGTAAATTGTGTGTCAAACAGTTTGGACCATTTTCGGGACCTCGATTTACTCGGCGTCTCATCTGGATCCAAACTGTTTACAAGGATAATCACACATTCGCCCATAACAGGAGGCGACTTGGACGGTGAAATACGTACGGCGAATACACGTTAACCATAGTCATGTTTAATATTCATTTAACTCTTTCGCTGTTCAATATTCATTTAACTCTACTGAATTTTATCGTCTGCAAACTTAGTCGTCTGCTACACTTTTTATATTTCTTCATTTTTTATTTAAAAATAGTAACACTATCTAACAGTTGGATGAGACGCCGAGTTACTCGGCATCTCATCTGGATCCAAACTGTTTGCATAAGTAGAAATCCGTTAAGAGTGACAGATGCGACATTGGCAGCGGAAAAGTTAAGAAATAATTACATCGTGAATATTCATTAGCAGCATTTTTTATTTTGGAAGAAACTGAAGAATAATATCTATTATAATTCCATAAAACAAACAGATCAGGTCCTGATCAGACAGCTCCTATAGAACCGTGTGATATGGTTCTACTCTGTTTTCAAATGTGTGAAAAGGTGTTTATATGAAGGAAAGGGTTAGCCCATTACCTCATAGGCAATTTTAGATACAACCTCTTTGAATAAATCTACCGAAAAGGAGCATTAAGTAGAGAAAAGGAAAATTTTAGACTTTTGTAGTTTGAAACCATTGTGATAAATAGAGCATTTGCTCCTAAAGGAGCAAATGCTCTATTTACCACAATGGTTTCACAAAGTGACTTCTACAGAGTCGTCAAAAGTCGTCAATATGAAGGAAATCGTTAAGAATCCTCCCGTTACAAAATGAATTTCGTCTGTAATGTGCATTAGGTTTCAAAGTCGACATACGTTCACTCTCACACATATTTGACCCGGATGTAAGAGGTTAAACGAGTTAACCTTTCACTGCATGAATAGTCAAGTAGGAATTTGCAACTTTATGAATATTAATTTTCTGATTTTGTATGATTTTATTATAATAGCACATGAAACAATGCAGTTTTCTGTCTATGGCATATAATATAGAATTAAATTTATATATTCATAAACAGAGCAGACCCTGATCTGACGGTCCCGACGTGGACTGTCTGATCTGGGTTTGCACTATTTGCAAATGCGTATAATGATTATGAAATAAAGGATTGAAACAGTTTAAATGAGAACATTTTGTAGCAGACTACACCGCCGGTTAAAGAACCCTTTACACTATGATTATTCATGCTAGAAATAATGACTTCATGTATAATAGGCTAATTTTTATATTAACACATGAAATTTGTGCAACAGCTGTAGAATCAGATCTGTATTTACCATAAGCAAACAGAGTAGACCCTGATCAGACGGCTCCTATAGGAGCCGTCTGATATGGGTCTAGTCTGTTTGCAAATGCTTAGAAAGGCGTATTTATGGAGTTTTTTAACTGACGACACCGTAAGTTTAAAAGAGACTATATTATAGCAGACGACACTGTCGGTCGTCTTAAGGACATGACAGGAGCGATAACAATGATAGGCTGACAAGGAAGTAACGAACACATAGGTGCTCTGTTCGACGCTGATTGGCTACTCCAGCCTGACCTCTTTCCGGGTGCAGTGCATAATGTCTTGATTGTATTCATGTAAGCGTAAAACTCGCGAGAAACTTCCACAATGGAAAATTTGTTTTTGGCAAGAAAACTTACACGCCAGATCGTTTTCAAAACACATATCAGAATTCATATTTCGAAACATTCATGGAAGAGAAAATAATAAAAAGCATACTAATAAAGTGCGAATGTACTGTTAAAGATTCCACTGGCTTCCCTCTTTCATCTCGCGTAGTTTCTCGCAATGGGACAAGGTGAAATCTTTAAAGTGCTGATACAAAATAAAGATTTCAGGAAGTTTGGGGTCCAGATTTGTTTGTTACTTTGTCGGGATAATTATCCGGGGCTTTTGATTTGTAATAGTAGAGCTGTCTTCTACGATATTGATATTTACAGCAGACTGCAGTTTGTTTGCACCCTTAGCCTGCTATGTGCCACTGACTCATATTTATAAACAGTTTGGATCCAGATGAGACAACGAGTTACTCGGCATCTCACCAGAACCCAAGCTGTTTGACACTCGGTAAATAGTTTCTCAAAAATTTGATCGAATTGGAAGTAGCTGAAATTGCACCAGATCCAAATTTGAGCAGAATAATTTTTTCTCAGCAGAGTAAGAGTTAACTAAATTAACTGTTCTGAGCCTACTAGAGGTTACATATTTCAGAGGAAAATATGATAGGTCCCGACACTTTTTGTCCTGTTATAAACATTCTGTTTCTTATCGGGATATAATACTGTTTTTAAATCGTGTTGTGATTAAAGTGCAACCACAGGAAGTTGTAAAGATCTGGATCATAACTAACATGGATTAGTCGTCTACAGGTAAGTTATCTTGCATTTAATGGATGTTAACTTCTATAGAAGGAAGTTAGATTTCCGACAACCCCATGTACACTATACAGTAAACCCCTGTCTTAAACGACCACTGAAAAATAATTGCGAATTTCAGCCCTTATCTCGCTTTTTGCAGACAGGTGTCTGATCAGGATCCAACCTGTTTGACACTCTCTCAATAGTTTCTGCAGAGTTTGGTCGAATATGAAGTTGTCGAAATTGCAGCAGATCTAAATTTCAGCAGACGGCATTTGTTTTCTCAGCGAGGTAAGAGTTTACTAAAGAAGGAAGTTTGGTCACCGACATGGCCATGTACAACGTGCAGTAAAGCTTCATTAAACCTGTTGCTAAAATTAAATATAATTGCTGGTCCTTAACCCTTTCCCTCATATTGGCGACTTTTGACGACAATGTAACAATCACTTTGTGAAACCATTGTGATAAATATTTATCACAATGGTTTCAAAGTACAAAATTCTAAAAATATCCTTTCTCAAGTTATTGCTCCTTTTCGGTAGATTTATTCTGAGATTGGGTCTAAAATAGCCTATGAGGTATTGGGTTAAGGCAGATGGTAGCGTAATACAGGACAACAATTATAATGAATGGATCTCTCTGCGTTATTCTTGCCCTGCATTTAGATGCTGCCGTATTTTCAGATTCGCTTAACCCTTTACTCTCTACCCCATACTCGTGCACGCATTTCTACGCCTTGCAAACAGAGTAGAACCAGATCAGACGGCTTATCTGGGTCTGCTATGTTTGCTTATGAAAACTAGTAGCCATATCTCAGTGGACACAGGGTCTCATCAGGATCTACATTTTAAATTTGAACTGAATCAATAAACATATATAATGGTAAATATTATAATACGGGTTCGAAATATTGTATTGCTATACGGTTTTGGCATATAAATATAATGTATATCGCAATATATTGTAGTATTTCGAAAAATAGTGTAGTACAGCGCACTATATAATAATACGGGTTTAACATATTGTATGGCTATATGATTTTGGCATACCAATATATTGTCGTATATCGTAATATATTGTAGTATTTCGCAATATATTGTAGTGTAGCGTAATATATAGTAATACGGGTAAACATATTGTATTGTTTTATGATTTTGGCATACCAATATATTGTAGTATATCGCAATATATTGTAGTTTATCACAATACATTGTAGTTTATCGCAACGTATTAAAGTGTATTATATCGATTACCCAGGTATTTTGCATTCACTGGTTCATAAATTCAGAACAGTTCACGAGAGGAACAAACGGCCATGAACCCTTTAGCTAAGTAATACACGTACTTATACAATATTTTTACAATATTATTTATACAATAATATTTTACATACATACTTGAATTGCTCTGATCTAATATTTCGACAACTAAGGGCCTTTTTCAAAAATATTGACACCTTGAATATTTATTAACTATTTTGTTTTTGTTATGGCATGTGAACACATAATATATTGGTATTGACAGACACTGTAGAAACAGATTTATGCAATTCATAAGCACCTTATTCAATTACCCTTTAACCGTTGCTCCATGAATATTCATGTCAGAAATAATGACATCATGAATTATATTTATTTTTTATTATGGCACATGAACACAGGACAGTTTGACCATGGCAGCTACTGTTGATTATGCCATTTATTTAAAAAAAAAAAAAAAAAAAAAACCCGTTTTGTTCTATTCTGTTGAAGGATCAAAGCCAATTAATAAAACTAGTAAAATTAGTAAAGTACCACCATGTTTAAGCATTTAGCTCCTGTGGATGCTAACTGATCTGTTTCTACACTGTATTCAGCGCCTAATGTTTTATGTATTGCGGCACCCATTTTTATTCAGTTTGTGAGATGTCCATTTAATGAGGTATTCATGTAATACTCATCAAAACTTAAAACTATGACGCTCAACGTACTGTAAAAAGTCATATTGCCTAGACTACAAGAGCTCGTACAATGTATTATTATTGGGAGGGGGTAGCAAAATTCGGTTACATAGAATACTATGAAAGAGTAGAAAACGAAATTACACAACCAAAATGTCACGAAACTGATGTACAAAAAAATAGTTGAGATGAAAGAAAGAAGACAAAACGATATTAGTAAAAATTGTGCAGAGGAAATAAAATAGACGTTGTGATAATAAAATAAATGGTGCAGAGAAATGAAAGTAGACACACGATAATAATAAAAATGGTGAAGATGAAAAAAGTAGAAAAAGCGATGATAATATAACTGGTGCAGAGGCAAAATGTAGACGTTGCTATAATAATAAAAATGGTGCAGAGGGAAAAAGGAGGCAAAGCGATAATAATAATAATAATAAAAGAAGGCAGAGGGAAAAAGTAGACGTTGCGATAATAATAAAAATGGTGCAGGGAAAAAAAAGTAGACAAATCAATAATAATAAAAATGGTGCAGAGAAAAGACGGTAGACAAAACGATAATAATAAAAACGGTGCAGAGGAAACAGGTAGAAAAAACGATAATTATAAAAATGGTGGTGAAAAATGAAAATAGACAAAACGATAATAATAAAAATGGTTCAGAGAAAAAAAGTAGACAAAGCGATAATAATAAAAATGGTGCAGAGAAAAGACTGTAGACCAAACGATTATAATAAAAATGGTGCAGAGGAAACAGGTAGACAAAACGATAATTATAAAAATGGTGGTGAAAAAAGAAAATAGGCAAAACGATAATAATAAAATAGAATGAAAATCAATTAACCCTCTCCCTATTCAATACTCATGTAAGAAATTATGACTTCGTGAATATTTATTAGCTGAAGTTTTATAATGTAAACCTTTCAAGGATTTTTTTTTGCTTTGATAAAAACAGTAGAATCAGATCTATATAATGTCAAAAGCAAACATAGCAGACCCTGGTCAAACGGCTCCTAATAAGAGCCACCAGGTCTGGGTCTACTCTGTTTACGAATGCGTGACAATGTGTTTATATGAATGAAGGGATTAACCCATTACCTCATAGGCTATTTTAAATCCAACAGCTTTGAATAAATCTACCGAAAAGGAGCATTAACTAGAGAAAAGGAAAATTTTAGAATTTTGTAGTTAGAAACCATTGTGATAAATAGAGCATTTGCTCCTATAGGAGCAAATGCTCTATTTATCACAATGGTTTCACAAAGTGTCGTCAAAAGTCGTCAATATCTGGGAATGGGTTAACTAGATAAGGACAGATTGAATAGGAAACAGATTATAAGTGCTAATGCATGGTGGGACAAAATGACAAAAATTAAAACCTGGAGAAGTTTGAATGTAGGAAGTGTATGCATGGTTGAAGGATGTATACACGAAATAGAGGAAGTTGTTGACAAAAGGATAAGACTACGAGGATATATTCTGTTCGTATACAAAGTAGGTAAGTCACGAATAAAGAAGGCAACCGTACAAAATAATTAGTTTGAAGCTTCTGATCAATCTTGTATTTTTACCATATTATGAGTACTCTTTGCGATTTACAAGTGTTAGACGGGTCACGCCGGATTGCTGGGCATTTGTCAACAGGGAAAACCAAACATCTGAGCTTAATTGTAGTGCTGTCACAGTACAGTAAAACCCCTCTTAAAGGGCCATAATTGTTGTGCTGTCACAATACAGTAAAACCCCTCTAAAGGCCATTGTCCCTTTCCCACATATAAAGGTATTTTCACGCATCTGCAAACAGAGTAGACCCAGATCAGATAGTTCCTATAGAAGCCGTCTGACCAGGGTCTGCTCTATTTGCTAATGGAATTTGAAAGACACGTTTCTATACTTTCTAAAATAGCTACAATGTCCCTTCTTCCATCTTTCACTATAAATGTTTTGTCCATGGATATTCAGTAGATATTGAAATAAACATAGAACAGGGAAAAAGGTTATACTAGATAAAAATACGAGTCTTAACTCTTTACCCAACAAATATTCATCTAGGAAATAATGACATCAATATGGTTAATGCTCAATTCCTTCCTGTGGAATATCCATGCTAGAAAAAATGACTTCAGGAATATTTGAATTTTTACCTGACTTGGCACATGGTGTTTTGGCTCAGGCAGATTTAATCAGATCTATATTATACCATAAGCAAACCGAGCAGGCCCTGATCAGACGGCTCCTATAGGAACAGTCTGATCTGGGTCTACCCAGTTTGCAAATGTGTGCAAACTTCAAACGGCGTTTATATGAAGTAAAAGATAATATTATAAGTATTATATATGGACATAGGAATGTTGGCGTTTGCAGAAACGATACAATTTATAAACAGACATATCAGACGTTTATCAGTTGATATTAGTTGATCAGACGACTCTTTTAGTCTACACAGTTTGCAAAATCATGAAATATCGCCTCTAAGAGGTAGCTTAATGCAGGATGAAAAGATCCCACCAGAGCTTTCTGCATTACTTTTGTTCTATATTCAGTCGGCATTTGCTTTTAGATTCACCTATGTGCATATATTTATTATATTATATTCACTGTAGATCAATTTTACTGTATCACAAACATGTATGTTGGCAAACAGTGCAGACCCTTCACAGACAATAAAAGAAACTAGTTTGGACTTGGTCTACATGTACACTTTTTTTTCAAATGCACATGTGTCTTTTTTTATTAGTGTTTCCCTCAAAATGATTTTTATGTATTATATATAACGCTATTATAAACTGCCCATAATACTGTGCGATAATATGAGAGGTTCTGCATTAGAAGATGAGGATTATACAGTATAAACTGGATACTTCTAAAGTTTAGCAATGAAGAATTGATTCCCTTTTAGGCAGGTGGCTGCTTAATGCAGGGTTAAAGTGACACACAAAGCTCCTAGAGGAGCTTTCAGTATGACTTTCAACCCGCAATAAGCAGCCATCTGTCTTACAGACCCATAACGATACGTGTATATTATTCGAACTATCGGTGTTTTAACCCATTACCTCATAGGCTATTTTTAGATACAACCTCTTTGAATAAAGCTACCGAAAAGGAGCATTAACTAGAGAAAAGTAAAATTTTAGAATTTTGTAGTTTGAAACCATTGTGATAAATAGAGCAAATGCTCTATTTATCACAATGGTTTCACAAAGTGACTTCTACAGAGTCGTCAAAAGTAGTCAATATGAGGGAATGGGTTAATGTATTGTTAATGTTGTTAGGTGATATACACTCACGTGAATCAACCATAAGCGCTTACAGTAGAACCCCTCTAATGCGACCACTTAATGAATAAACATGGGTATCTTAATAAGCAGGTGGTTGCTCCTCTGGGAACTTTCTGCATTACTTTTGTCCTGCATTAAGCTACCACCTGCATCTAGCACCCAGAATAATACCTCTTTTAGGTGGTCGCAGTAGCGGGGTTTTACTGTATTTCGTTTGTATGGATCCAAACTGGAAAGGGTTAACTTTTTGAATATGGATAACGAGTGAAGTGGTATTTAGAAACAGTGTATATCCAGCTTATATCAGATGGCGTCTAGGGGACTCTTCTGACCATGATATGCAGTGTTGGTTATTCAAAATCCCCTCGCAATGCATAGCTCGATGAATTAGTACACTTTATCGGCATACAGCATAATGCTGTAACTTTAGTTTTGTCTCATACATGGAGGTGGGGTAACTACAACCTAGACACAAAGTACACCAGGTTGCTTAACCCTTTCCCTGTTCTGTATTAATGCAAGAAATAATGACAGCATGATTATTTATTAGCTCAATTGTTTAATATAAACGTTTCAAGGAAAATTTTGCTTTGACAAAAACTGTAGAATAAGATATATATATGATGTCAAAAGCAAACAGAGCAGACACTGATCAGACGGCTCCTATAGGAGCCGCCAGACCACCGCACCGCACCATCTAGTGGTTACTGTTTACTGAACGCAGCCAAGATATTATTTTGTCCTTGCATTTAGATACACCATGGACAATTAAATTAACAGTTGAAATAACACATACACATATCAACTATATTTTATTGATCGTGGCCATAGGTTACCAAACAGGTGTGTTTAACCCTTTCCCTGTTCAATGTTTATAACACATTTCAATACCTACTGACTATTCATGGACAAAATAGTTTGTTCACATTGTAGACATTTAAAAGCAAAGGAACATACTGACCAATTTCTTTTAGCAAACAGAGCAGACCCTGATCAGATGGCTCCTCTAGGAGCCATCTGATCTGGGTCTACTCTGTTTGCAGATGCGTGAAAACACGTTTATATGAGGGAAAGGGTTAAACACAATAAAGCCGAACCCACTGGTACAGCAGAGCATGTCCTAAGCAGACATTCATTTATTGAACATAGGAGACTTAAAACAGGTGGTTGCTAGATGCAGGGCGACAGAAATGCAGAAAGCTCCGATAGGAGCTATCTGCATTACTTTTAATTGCATTACTTTTGATCACCTGTCTTACACACCCATAATTGGACATACCTCTTTTTGATGACCGCTTAGGACAGGTTCTACTGTAATCAAAAGGCAATGTGCTCGACTCATTCTAGAAGCATTTTTCGTAGAATGCATCAATGTGTTTAAGTAGCGCCAGTAGGTGCCTTTGCGCTCCAACAGAGCCGAGGAGTTCCGATTGCTAGTATACACAGGAACCTCGATATCTCGAATTTTAGTCAGCCATTCCTATAATTTGGAAACGGCCTCGATATGACAGCTTAACCCATTCCCTCATAGGCTATTTTTAGACTCAAACTCTTTGAATAAATCTACCGAAAAGGATCATTTACTAGAGAAAAGGAAAATTTTAGAATTGTGTAGTTTTTAAACCATTGTGATAAATAGAGCATTTGCTCCATAGGAGCAAATGCTCTATTTATCACAATGGTTTTAACAAACGACTTTTACAGAGGCGTCAAAAGGCGTCAATATGAGGGAATGGATTAATGCAGGTTTGAAGTAATCAATACTTGCGACCGGCATCAAGCTTTCACATGTGCAGGGGTGAATTTTATGTAGCCGGAGATCTTGGAGAAACAGATAATAGGCCTAGACTGAGTGGCTTGACAACTCAGTCGGTAGAGTGTTGGCACGATAAGTCAAAGGCCATGGGTTCGCGTCCCAGTCGAGTCACAATTTTTTCACCATGTTATATTTGGCGCCTCACGAAATTAACCCGCAGGGTGATTTATATGACAAAATGTAATAATAAGAAACTCGTAGAGTGCTCTTTGAGTAAGAATTCGGGACGAATTCTTGTTTAGAGGGGTTGTCTGTAGCCGAGTAGGGATTGTGGTGAAACAGTTTATAGGCTTAGACTGTGTGGCTTGGAAGCTCAGTCGGTAGAGTGTTGGCATGGTAAGCCAAATGCCCTAGGTTCGAGTCTCAGTAGAGTCACAACTTTTTCATTTTCGCCATGTTACATTTAGAACAATTCTGTATTACAAAATTTTGAAAGGACCGGCTTTTTTAAAATCAAGTTAATATCAAAGTTCGAGTTATCCGAGTTAGAGAAATAAATGTTCCACGAGATTCCACGAGGTTCTGGTGTTTTTCAAGTTGTTGATTGCAATAACATTTTATATTCTTAGTACTACTTCATTTTTCATAATTACGTTTTGCAATTTTCAAAACCTTGATCAAAATATCAAACAAGTTTGAATCTGGTGAGGAGCATAGTTTCTCATTTTGGACTAAGGTGATGGTAAATGTTTTCATAAAATTCACCTATAGTATGAAAATATAGAAAGATGAACTCGAACTCGGATTGTTCGAACTTCGGATAACTCTAACTGAAAGTTCGGACCTAAATAATTGTTCTTCAATTTATTGCTTCGTATCGATAGAAACATGTGTGACAGTTTAATGCATTTTGAAAGTAATGCTGAAATCTCCTAACGGCTCATCGACACATGCTATGTTGGTTTATTGTAACGACTCATGGACACATGCTATGTTGGTTTATTGTAACGGCTCATGAACACATGCTATGTTGGTTTATTGTAACGGCTCATTAACACATGCTATTTTGGTTTATTGTAACGGCTCATTAACACATGCTATGTTGGTTTATTGTAACGGCTCATGAACACATGCTATGTTGGTTTATTGTAACGGCTCATGAACACATGCTACGTTGGTTTATTGTAACGGCTCATGAACACATCCTGTGTTGGTTTATCGTAACGGCTCATGAACACATGCTTTGTTGGTTTATTGTAACGGCTCATGAACACATCCTGTGTTGGTTTATTGTAATGGCTCATGAACACATGATATGTTGGTGTATTGTAACGGCTCATGAACACAATCTATGTTGGTTTATTGTAACGGCTCATGAACACATGCTACGTTGGTTTATTGTAACGGCTCATGAACACATGCTATGTTGGTTTATTGTAACGGCTCATTAACACATGCTATGTTGGTTTGTTGTAACGGCTCAGGAACACATGCTATGTTGGTTTATTGTAACGGCTCATGAACACATGCTATATTGGTTAATTGTAACGGCTCATGAACACATGCTATGTTGGTTTATTGTAAGGGCTCATGAATACATGCTATGTTGTTTGTTTGCAACGGCCCATGAACACATGATTTATAGGTTTATTGTAAGGGCTCATGAACACATGCTATGTTGGTTTATTGTTACGGCTCATGAACACATGCTATGTTGGTTTATTGTAACGGCTCATGAACACAAGCTATATTGGTTAATTGTAACGGCTCATGAACACATATGTTGGTTTATTGTAACGGCTCATGAACACATGCTATGTTGGTTTATTGTAACGGTTCTAACACATGCTATGTTGGTTTATCGTAACGGCTCATGAACACATGCTCTGTTGGTTTATTGTAACGGCTCATGAACACATGCTATGTTGGTGTATTGTAACGGCTCATGAACACATGCTATGTTTGCAATGACAGACACTACGTATTGATCCATAAGCAAACAGAGCAGATGGTGTACAGGAGTCATCTTATAAGGGTCTACTATGTTTGTAGATGTTGTACTTGAGTCATCTTGTATGGGTCTACTATGTTTGTAGATGTCCTACAGGAGTCATCTTGTATGGGTCTACTATGTTTGTAGATGTTCTACATGAGTCATCTTGTATGGGTCTACTCTGTGTGTAGATGTTCTACATGAGTCATCTTGTATGGGTCTACTCTGTGTGAAGATGTTCTACAGGAGTCATCTTGTATGGGTCTACTCTGTGTGTAGATGTTCTACAGGAGTCATCTTGTATGGGTCTACTCTGTGTGTAGATGTTCTACAGGAGTCATCTTGTATGGGTCTACTCTGTGTGAAGATATCCTACAGAAGTCATCTTGTATGGGTCTACTCTGTGTGTAGATATCCTACATGAGTCATCTTGTATGGGTCTACTTTGTGTGTAGATGTTCTACATGAGTCATCTTGTATGGGTCTACTCTGTGTGAAGATATCCTACATGAGTCATCTTGTATGGGTCTACTTTGTGTGTAGATGTTCTACATGAGTCATCTTGTATGGGTCTACTTTGTGTGTAGATGTTCTACATGAGTCATCTTGTATGGGACTACTCTGTGTGAAGATGTTGTACTTGAGTCATCTTGTATGGGTCTACTCTGTGTGTAGATATCCTACATGAGTCATCTTGTATGGGACTACTCTGTGTGAAGATGTCCTACTTGAGTCATCTTGTATGGGTCTACTATGTTTGTAGATGTTCTACATGAGTCATCTTGTATGGGTCTACTCTGTGTGAAGATGTCCTACAGGAGTCATCTTGTATGGGTCTACTCTGTTTGTAGATGTCCTACATGAGTCATCTTGTATGGGTCTACTCTGTGTGAAGATGTCCTACAGGAGTCATCTTGTATGGGTCTACTCTGTGTGAAGATGTCCTACATGAGTCATCTTGTATGGGTCTACTCTGTGTGAAGATGTCCTACATGAGTCATCTTGTATGGGTCTACTCTGTGTGAAGATGTCCTACATGAGTCATCTTGTATGGGTCTACTCTGTGTGAAGATGTTCTACAGGAGTCATCTTGTATGGGTCTACTCTGTGTGAAGATGTTCTACAGGAGTCATCTTGTATGGGACTACTCTGTGTGTAGATGTTCTACATGAGTCATCTTGTATGGGTCTACTCTGTGTGAAGATGTTCTACAGGAGTCATCTTGTATGGGTCTACTCTGTGTGAAGATGTTCTACAGGAGTCATCTTGTATGGGACTACTCTGTGTGAAGATGTCCTACATGAGTCATCTTGTATGGGTCTACTCTGTTTGTTACTTAGATTCGCTGACATTTTGTGTGAAATTATCGGTTTCATGACAAATAGATGAATCAGGGGCTGCGTTCAGTTAACGGTAACTGTTATAGTTTTATGCAACTGTTCGCGAATTTCAAGACCAAAACAATGTGACTTTTCACAAAATTCAAGACAAAAAAATTGCGACTATATGTACTTGCAACTGTTCGCAAATTTCAAGAGCAAAATGCTGCAATTACTTGCAACTGTTCGAAAAGTTTAAGATTACTTAATCGCAGCGTTTTGGTCTTGAAATCTGCGAACAGTTGCATAAAGCTTTAACGGTTACCGCTAATTGTACGAAGCCCTGGTTAAAGAAGGAATTACTTGACATCTCGTCTCGATTCAGGCTGCTTACACATGACAGTCAAATAGCTCTTCGCAGAAATAGACTGAACCATTTACTCCATGAATATTCATGTAAGAAATAATGACATCATGAATATTAATTAGATTAATTGTTTTAATAGCACAGAGACACGGGAACTTTTGGCCATGGCAGACACTTTAGAATCATATCTCTATAGTATATCCCAAGCAAACAAAGCCGCTGATCTACGGGCTACATGAGACGCTGATCTGGATCTATTCTGTTTGCAAATGCGTATTTATGGAGTAAAGGGTCAATACGCCGAGGTTAGAAAACATTTTGTTCGAGTCTGAGATCAATGCCAAAAAACATATGATTGGTCATATTTTGAGCTTGCTCAAATTCTGACAAATCAGATACTTAAGAATGAACTCAAACTTAACCCATCAATTACAAGTCCTTGCATAGACACACCAGTTGCTAGCAATGACACGTGCTAACATGAAACTCTCTAGAAAATATGCGACAAATAAGGCAATATATGCCCAGGAATATTTGTAATATACTGCCACCAAAAAGAAACTGCGCACTTGCAAGACTCATTAAATAGTGCAACTTTAATGTTTTACCCTTGTTTCATTCAGGTGTAAAGGTTCTGCTGATAACTGCACGAAATTCGCATTTTAAAGATGTATTATGTGCATTTTTCCTTTTAACCAATCAACACCAGGAGCTGTACATGTATACGTACAATGAAAATAATGCTTACAAACCTTTTTCCGACACGATATATTTGTTCAGCTAAATATTATCACTATCCGAGTACTGCTAAATTCTTTAAAAGGAGTCTTCTTTTTAGAAACGGGGATTTTGAACGGAAATCAGTGGACATCTTCGGCCATTTTCTAAATGACTCCGATTCTATTTCGGAACAACGTTTTGAATATTATGTAGGCTGTTATCACATGTACAATGGCTGACACTGGTTGTTGGCCTACATATACATCGAATGAGTATCTCCGGTATGTAAATTTGAATCTTACGACAGATTCCGGCCAAAGGCGAACGCTGTTCCGTTGGTTTCCGTAGCAATCCATTTTTCTAAAAACAATTCGACACAAACAACCATTTACTAACCGTGCTGTTTAGTGTTTAATTATTATTATTATTATTATTATTATACCACATTTATATAGCGCTCTTTTCACACTGGATATGTGCGTTCAAAAGCGCTTCACATGGATGAAATCACTAACCGGAGCGATCAGCATGATTATCTATCCAGACAATGAAAGATGTACAATATATATGAAATTGCTAGCCGGAAGGAACTACATGATTTCCACCGGTCGGTTAAAGATATGAAAAAGATATACAATATATATACGCGTTATGGTACATGGATTCCGATTCTGAAGTCAGTTTGAAACGCAAAATTTGCGGAAATTTGCGTATAATACATCTTTAAAATATACAGCTTATAGCAAAGAACATTCCAGAAATTTTGATTCCAACTTCTATCATATAGTTGTCTGAGAAGGCTTGGCATATTCCATACGCAGTTTCTTTTAGGTGTGGGTATAGACAAGCCCTTTTGTTTGCTTTACTTGCCTACAACCTTACTGTTCCTGAAAAAGAAACTGCTAATTTACGAGTTACGAAACGAACTAAGATATTAACCCTTTCCTCGCTTCGCTATCCGCGACTTGGTTTAGAGTTGCAAACAGCTTGGATTCGTTGATTTAATTAATCAAATGCCTGTTCAATAATCGGAAGTAGTCAAAATGGCCACAGGCTCAACTTAAACCCTTTCCCTATTTTATGTTTATTTCAATTTTCAATACCTACTGAATATTCATGGACATAATGAAATATGGAAGGGGGAACATTGTAGCCATTTTAGAAGGTAAAGAAACAGGTCTATCAAATTATATAGGCAAACAGAGAAGACACTGATCAGATGGTTCCTATAGGAGTCGTCTGATCTGGGTCTACTCTATTTGCAAATGCGTAACAACACGTCTATATGAAGGAAGTGGTTAAGCAGGCATTATCTTAAAAGTGTTAAGAAGGAAGTGCAAATAAGCTCTGAAACGATGTGAGAATAACGCAGTTACCCGGCAATATCTTACTAACTCTGGGTATACAGATACCCAGCCACCCCTCACCACTGGTTGTCAAGCTGAATAATTCATTTGATACCATTTATGATATTTTTAAACCATTCCCGCATATTGACGACTTTTGACGACTCTGTAAAAGTCACTTTGTGAAACCATTGTGATAAATAGAGCATTTGCTCCTATAGGAGCAAATGCTCTATTTATCACAATGGTTTCAAACTACAAAATTCTAAAATTTTCCTTTTCTCTAGTTAATGCTCCTTTTCGGTAGATTTATTTAAAGAGGTTGGATCTAATAGCCTATGAGGTAAAGGGTTAAATTAGACACAGTAGCAAACATTGCAGACCCTGATAAACATCTCATTCAAGAGTCGTTTGATTAGTGTGTGTATTATTTACCTGCGTTTGTCTGTCCGAACACTAAGGGTAACTTGAGCATTGTTAATCCATTCTCTCTTAGGCTATTTCTTGATCAATTTTCTTGGAATAAATCTAGACTACAGAAAAGGAGCATTTACTAGAGAAAACGGTCCTTTTAGAACTGTGTAGTTTTGAAAACATTGTTAAACATAGAACACTTGCTATTGTGAAGTAAATGCTCTATTTATCAAAATGGTTTTAAAAATGACTTTGACAGAGGCGTGAAAAGGTGTCAATGGGGGTGTTTAAGAGACTAGGTACCGGAGATATGTAGACAGGTCCTGTGTGTGTACAGTAAAACCTCTCTATAACGGTCACTAAATTGTGTTAATTTGTTGGTATTTAGGGCAGGTGGCATCTTAAAGCAAGGTGAACGTAAAATATAGGAGCGTTCTGTTTTACTTTCACCTTGCTTTAAGCAGCCACCTGCCTTTAACACAAACTACTTGATGTAATTTAGTGGTTTTACTGTACTCTCATAGGAATCTTTTCTGTATAAAAATAGTAACACATATTTATATCAAACTCGATATTTTAAACATATTTACAAAAATTATATGTATTTTTTTCAATATGCTAAACTTTATTAAATATTTACAGTCTGTTTGTTTCAAAGTGTTATTGTTTTATGTTACTATTCCTTCTGATATAGCTACTAATGTCATTATGATTTAACCCTTTCGGCGCCAAATTTCTAATTGTCGTCTGCAATCCAAGTTTGTTAAATCATTCAGTAAAATAAGGAAATGGGATTAATAAATGCAAATATATAGAAACAGAGATTAAAGGAATAAAGCACATATATAGAAATAGAGATTGAGACAAATAGTGAAGTCCCTGATCAGACGCCGCCTTGAAAAGGCGGCGTCTGATCTGGGACTGCACTATTTGTCGTGGTGCATTTATGCGACTGCGGCGGTGACAGGGTTAATCATTATTTATAATAACACATGAACATGTGGAATGCTGGCCCTTACCGAAACTGTTGTGTCAGATCAATGTTATTTCGTTTATACATAGGGACCCTGATCAGACGGATGGGATTGGTTTACTGTTTGCAAAAGCGTACATGTGAAAAGGAATGTAGTGGTACAGCTGAACTGGATCCACTCTGTTTGCAAAGGTGTACATATAAAAACGAGTCACGTGGTAAGCGCATCCTTCCTTTTTGGGAACTGGCACTCCCAGTCCGTTTATTAACAACATCATAAAAATATACAGTATCACAGACATGACATGAACAGAGAGAAAAAGACAAGTATACATACATGCAACAAGAATGAAAACTTAAATGTTGGAATATGTTTAACGGTGAATCTTTACTATAATGTCGTTAGACGTATGCGGCACTAAAGATAAGTTCACTGTACATGTTTGAGCATGTTAATAAAGGTATTTATACATCGGTTTACGACATCCCTTTTCTCATAGTAACTAATCAAAGTAACCAATTTGTCTAAGATGTTAGATTGCATGTTTTCCTTCTTCTATCGCTATAGAAGTAACCGTTGTATATTGCAAAACCTGCGTATGTCAATATTATTGAAAGAATTATAATCTTCTACAAATATTTTATATCCTATAACAATGTGTTTATAATTTCTTAATGGTTTTTGTATACCACAGAAACTAAGAGCATATGCAATGTTGTTCCAAAATGAGTCTAGATATTCACAGTCAATGAAAAATGGCTTAATTCTTTGCACGCTAGCGGCGAAACTGTGATTACCTATGCAAACAGTTTGGATCCAGATGAGACGCCGCATAATGCGGCGTCTCATCAGGATCCAAACTGTTTGTCATCTTGACAATATTTTTTTGCAAAACAAATGAGAGAAGGTTTATTTTAAGAATTGAAGCAGACGACAATTGTTGCAGACGAAACATTACTTAGCGTGCAAAGAGTTAAATTTTCAGTAGTTTTCATGCAGTTCAAACAGTTCATCTGGGCGGCGCCTTCTTGTGGTGTTTTATCTGGGCGGCGCCTTCTTGTGGTGTTTTATTCTGCTCTAACTCTAGCTTGATATATAGTCCATTTATCAGTACCTTCTTAATATTCATGGCAAAAATAGTAATAATGAAATATGGAAAGTGTAACATTGTAGCCATTTTAGAAACTAAAGAAACAGATCTATCAAATACCGTTAGCAAGCAGAGCAGACCCTGATCAAACGGCTCCTACAGGGACCGTCTGATCTGTGTCGTCTCCGTTTGTAGATGCGTGAAAAGGCGTTTATATGAATGAAAGGGTAAAAGGATTGCCAATGAATCAATCAATACATTGTTTTGTCTTTATTCTTGCCTTCCAAGTTTCCTACCCTTATCAACAGTACACGTATAAAGTACTTTCATGACCTGAATGACTTAACCCTTCTCTTGCTGAATTTTAAAATACATTTCTCCTTCTTTACCTATACCCTGTTGTATAATTACATATATCTTCACTGTGTACAAGTATATCGCTGTGCAATCACTGCTGTGGACTGCACTGGATGCACAATCAATTTGTAAATAGTGCAGACCCTGATGAGACAGGAGCTGTCTCATCTGGGTCTTCACTATGTACAGGTAGGTATATTGACGCGAATAGCAAGAGAAGGGTTAAATGCTTTTAGGTCTAAATGTACTGACAACTAACCCTTACTGGGTTTAGATCGGTACGTGCTAATTATCAGCAGGAATGGTCGTGGCAGAATATTATATTTTTACATTCTTTAACCCTTTCGCTGCCAAACTCTGTCGTCTGCTAACTTTGTCGTCTGCTACAAGGTTTCATTCTTTAAATTTTCTTCATTCTTTAAATTTTCTTCATTTTTGTTTCAAAAACATAGTAACAGTAACAAACAGTTTGGATCCTGATGAGACGCCGAGTTACTCGGCGTCTCATCTGGATCCAAGCTGTTTGCATAGGTAATCACAGATCCGGCACTGGCAGCGAAAGGGTTAAAGGTCAACCTTATAGTTCGTACCTCACAAAAGACCAAAAGAGCGAGAGAGTCGCCAAGTACAAGGAAAGATTTTCGCGATTGCCTGACATCTTGAAATATACTTTTGTAATTAGTTAAAATTCATCATATAATTTGAATAGATTGGTGTGTAGTCACCTATCATCAATTAATAAAGAAGTGTTTATGGCTATAATTTCGGATAATCTCACACGCTACAAAGACAAATTTATCCAAAAAACATAAAAATATACCGAATTCACATTTGAAATATTCGCTTTTGCCTGTCCGTCCATTTGTCTGTCCATTCGCGCTAACAATTCCTGTTTATGTGACTAAATAATTATATGAGAACAAAAGATCTTTTATTCTCACCGGTTTTATGTGTGTTTTCAGTTTATGGGGCTATTTAGAACAAAAGAATAACCACATACACTCAATCCGTTAGAACGTCCGTTTGTCCATCCGTTCGTTCGTCTGTCAATCGGACAGTTCTCATGTCTATCCGTTGACGCAATTTATCCGTGCTGCTTCTTCTTCTATTGTGTTGTGGAAAATTTGTAAGAAATGAAGAACACTTCCAAAATTAAAGTGTTGACAAAAATCTAAAACATAGGCTAGTTCCATGTGTCTAAAATGTCAATCAAAAACGGTATGTCCTCATACTGTCATGTCTGTATGTATGGGATTTTGTCCATTTATATGTTCCTACAATTTATCCTAAAGAACTCAAATTGAATAAAGCTAACCCGTCCGACACTTGTGCAGCGTTTCTTGATCTAGACCTTAACATTGATAATGGAATGATTTCTTCTAATATATATGACAAAAGAGATGATTTTGATTTTAATATTGTTAATTTTCCTCATCTTGACGGGGATGTTCCCCGGGCTCCATCTTACGGGGTTTATATATCTCAAATTATTCGTTTTGCTAGAGCTTGTTCATCTATTGATGATTTTAACAGTCGAAATCTCATTTTAACTGAGAAACTGCTTAAGCAAGGATATAGATACCATAAACTAAGAAAAACTTTCTCTAAATATTACTATCGAAGTCTCTCGCTTATTGGCAAGTACCAATGTAATCTCAAGGCGCTTCTGCGACACGGTATTTCACATCCTGAATTTTATGGTGATGTGATTTTACAAACTTCGTAAAATTATTGGACATACCCATTT
Source organism: Azorinus chamasolen (assembly GCA_963576725.1). Taxonomy (NCBI): domain Eukaryota; kingdom Metazoa; phylum Mollusca; class Bivalvia; order Cardiida; family Solecurtidae; genus Azorinus; species Azorinus chamasolen. The sequence goes on along the minus strand of OY755246.1, from coordinate 21,066,891 downwards.
TCTCACTTTGTTCATCAAATATGTTAAAAAATTCATTAAAAAGGGATATGATCCTGTAGTACTACAACATACTGCATGTTTGGTTGTGAACCCTTTTACAGTTGGCAATCACGCTGGCCTCTTTGCATGTACGCCGACAAGAAAGGTTTAGTACTCTATGAAGGCGACCTCTTAAATCCAGAAATGGAAGGAGAACGTCGGATATCTGTACTATTTCGTTTTTGTCGTACCCTTTATTACTTTTCTACAGTTACTCTGTTTGCAGCTCAATCATTGAGTACACTAGCGATAGGTGGATACAGTTTGTTCACTTAAATGTTTTTGTTATACATGTACTTTACCACTGTATTTGCCGTCGCGGTTGTTGTAGATTAGTCGGAGAGGGGATACGTTTATTTACACTGTTTGTCTTTTAGGGTGGGAATGGAATAAGTGTGAGGTTGGGCGCCCATAAACCGGTTTAACCCCCCCCCCAGTGACTTTTGTCACTGACCGTTCCAAGGCGGTACTTCCATCTTCCCCCTATTGTATGTTTGTTTTGTCTTTGTGCGTCTCTTGTTGTTTTTATAGTTATGTACATTTGCTGTTTCCTTGTGTTGCTGTTCGGGCGACTGTTTGTTCTGTATGTGGTGTTTCCTGATACCTGGCAGAATATCACGTCTTGCTTTGGTACGGTATAATACCGCGGCTCGCTGGATTTTTGTTGAGGCACGAGATGCGAAGCGAGATGTGACATTCCGATGAGATACGAAGCAAGACACGATATTGTATCGTTCAAATATCGCCCAATTCTCATTTGTCGCAGTAGATGTTCAAACCACGAGACACGAGCCTGAATCCATTCTGCAGTTCGCAATTCGGTGTTTAACATTATTCGATTAGACATTGTTAAAGTAATTTTCACTGCATATATATTTATCAGTGGCAGCCATGCTAACACAAAAAAACTAAATAGAAAACGGTAACAACGTGTTAAAATAATGGTTCACCAGCAGACGCAACACGCGAGAATCGTGCCTCGCTTTGTGTTGCGAGAATCGGGCGAGACACGACGCTAGGCACGATGTTATGTCGCTGAAATATCGCCCAATTCTCATGACACAAAGCGAGGTACAATATTAGGTCTGCAGGTTTGAACATCTTCTGAGATGGGCGAGAATCGTGACTCGCTTCGCATCTCGCCAGAATAGTGCGTCTTGCTTCGCATCTCGTGTCCTTTGAGAAGTACAGACACGAAGTGATGACGGATATTTTACCGAGAGACACGAACAGTGATATTCCAGCAAAAACATGAAGTGAGGCACGATATTCTACTGCTAAATCTCGTTGTATGGGATACTGTGACATGGCGAGATCTCGTTTTACAATATCGCGCTTCGCCCCGTGTCTCGCCGGAATGTCGCGTCGTGTCCGATTCTGCAAGGCCCGATATTTCATAATTATGGCATTTCCCGGGTTCTTTTGGGAACTCATGCATAGTGTAAGTGTTTTCCAAAATATCTGAAAGCAGCAATTCTCTGGAAATGGCGACATAGTTTATTTTTAATACATATATTTCTGATTGAAACAAAATACGTGTGGGAAGGTCTACTCATTTACTTCCATAGATCATTTAGGGGCCTCCATGGCCGACTGGTTAAGGTCGATGACCACTTGCCCCTAACCGCTGTAGGTTCGACCCTCACTTAGAGCGTCGAACTGTTTCATGCGAGGAAGTCATCCGGTTGGTTTGCGGAAGGTCGGTAAATATGCTCGAAAGGTCACCATGGGGCTTTCTCCAATACAGAAAGCTAGAAAAGTCGCCATATGCCATATTAATATGTCAGTGCGACGTTAAACCCAACAAACAATTCTTATATACACAGGTCATAGTCTTGAATAAAAATTTGGAACAAAAATTGTTTTCGAAATTTAAGGCGAGACACTTAAAACTCAGTTATTGACTATATACATATAAAATTACACCGTTTGCTACTTGATACAACCTTGTTGTTGCTAGAAATATTTCTTAAATCATTTATCAAACTTTAAGCATCGGAAAGAAACGTGTCACAATTAGTAACGATCTGTTATCGCAGATAATATCAGGTTGTAAATGTGGACAGGCAGACGGACAGAGAGACAGCTAATTTCTATATCCGCCTTTTCGCACAATTACAATGTACGGAGCAGTTTTCCTATTAACCATTTCTCTGTTCTATATTTATTCAAACTTTCAATACCTACTGAATAGTCATGGACAATATGATTATGATGAAATATAGACGGTGAAACGTAGTAGCTATTTTAGAAACTAAAGAAACAGATCTAATTCCATAAGCAAACAGGACAGGCCCGAATCAGACGGCTCCTATAGGAGCCGTCTGATCTGGGTCTACTCTGTCTGCAGATGCATGAAAACACGTTTATATGAGGAAAAGGGTTAAAAATTCTGAAGGGAAGTGATCCCCCGAGAGCAAAAATTGCAACACAAAAATAGAAAATTGCAGACTCGGTTTTATTGAGTCTGTTCATGAACAGTAATTGAAAGTGCAACACTGCTTACGCCCCCTAGCACCGGCTTAAGCGGTATTCAATTTTCAGATCAAGTAATACTGAAATTCATGATCTCGAAGGATCAGAAGGTATAACAACACTGAGAATGAAGTACGGGGCGAATTAAGTAGAATTTTAGTAGGATATGATAGAATGCGAGACAAATGTGCTTCGAACACATGTCTCATTTCCAATTTATCGCAAATATGAATGTTTACGAGCACATCAGTCACATCTCGTGAGACAAATGTGCTCCGAGACAATTGTGCTCCTACAAGGCTTTCTAATGTGATAGAACTCGGAGTCAGTACATACCTTTGCATTAAAAGCCGGGGATACTACGAAGTCTTCTATATATCTTCTGATAGGCTTGATGTCTCAGTTTTGTTGCATAGTCAGTATAGAGATATAGATACCAATCGTCCAGTTGATACTGAATGCTGAGACCTTCTCACCAACATTAACCCTTATAACGCTAAATATTCATTTTTTCAAACATGACAAACATTGCAGATCCTGATGAGAGTGCTCCTCTAGGAGCCCTCTGATCTGGTTTCCAAAGTACATTTGTGACTCATGTACCGCATTGTAAGGGTTAAATTTGTTTTTATAGTCTTGTGTATTCAACAATTAATTGGTTAACACTATTTACTTGGAAACCCACCCACTGCTTCCCAGAGATGTTAAATAACTTTTCCCTATGTAATTCAATCATGATGTGTAAAATGACAAAATATGCGACATAACTTCACGATCTACTTTGGCATAGTTCTACTATAGTCAGTGTCTAGACTGAAACTGACTAATGTATTATTGTTGTTTGTGTCTGTCTAGCCGAACTCCAGCTGGAGAGGTTGGACCCTGTGTAACGACCAAGAGATCTTTGTATTGCGTTGTTGTAATTGTATAATTATAATGCAACCATGCACATATTTGTCTGCCCATGCATGAACTTGTCTTCCAATTTGATGGTGTTGTTTTCTTACACCCATTTTCTTGATGCTTTATGTATTCACAGACGTTCTGTTCTGGAGGCTCTCTCTCATTTCTTGGCCTTGCCTTTGCTCTTAAGATTTCATACTTAATATGACTTTTTCTGAATGCAAATTAATGTTGTGCAATACATCATTTATAAATTACCAAGTAAATGCAATTTTAACCTTCTTTTAACCGTCCTTGATATAGACCCATACACTGGCGTTGCTATCTAATATATGAACACTTCCAGAGAAAATATTAAGTTATTGAACTTTGCATTTCAGCTAGTTCCTTGGTTGTTTAATGCCCATTTAGCCTTATTCCCATTATGAAGTAATAGATGCCATGGAGGTGGAATCAGATACGGAAAAATACGTAATCTTTCAGTTCCGTGATTTTTTAACGTGACCAGTGTACCACGCTGATAACTGACGGGAATTTAAGCTCTACCCAGTAACAGTCTATGAAATCGATCCAAAAAGTCATAGCAATGCCCAAGAACATTTCGAAAGTCTTTGGTATGATCCGGCCTGAGATAAAACTCACACAGTGCTGTTAAGAACGAACGCCTTATTGACTATGCTGGGCGACTGTCCTTCACATGTACGAACGGACACAATCCGATGGGCAGATTAGAACAATGTTTTTACCTCAAATTAACATTGAAAAGGAAAAAAGATCCTCGCTGCATCAGCACGTTTGATATGGTTATCAGTTATTTAATTTTCTGTTCATGTTTTAATCCGCATGATTAATAATAACTTAATAACACTTTATCTGAAGAGATTGATCTGACATTAATATTCCAAAATTTACAAGTTTTCAGAGTGACATTCAACTAAAGCAATGAAATGGTAATGGCCAATAGGGCCCATGTGCTATGATAGGTCATTGATATAATGATAAAGAACATTCTTCTGAATTTGCATTCGGCTTGCTCTTAAGATGTTGCAGTTTTGGCAGAATCTTAGCGTATGCAAGTTCTAAAAGGGACATAATCTTGTCAAATGATATGAAAAGACGTTAAGAGTTCTAGTCCCAGATCAGTTTATTGCCTTCATTGTTGTGAACATTTGGGTTAGGTTTAGTGAACCTATATATAAAGATGTTGAAGGTATGTATAGCTTTAAAGTATTTTACGTATGCAGAATACAAGTGTATGTGCACATATTTGCATGTATGTAAGAGCAAGAATTTACACTATATGCATCAATGTTAGTGAAGACATAACAACTTATATGATTTATGCATGTTTCGCTTAATATTCATATTAACTACATCCATTTCGATTTTAAGTATATTCAGAGTAAAAGAAGAGAATTTGGAAAGTCACCCATTTTTAATTTACTGTTGTCATCTCTTTGATACGAAATTTAAAAAAAAAGTTTGATTTAAGAAGAGGGTTAAAAGTGATTATTTACCACCAATTCACTGCCTTCACATACTTTCTGATTCTAGACATGTATACCTTTCCAAAATTAATTGATAGCCTTTTTTCCACCGGTACGGTGGTCAAAACTCTGGCTCAAGGCTTAAAGGGTTACAAATGTATAACTCTATATGTAATACTGATGATATAGATAACCCAATTCCAACGACCACATCGAATTAACAATACGTATGGCGACAACTACGACGCCTGCTACGGTGATTACGACTGAAACTACGACAAAAACGACAACGACGATAACTACGACCACAACCACTATTTTTATGATTGTCACCACTGATCATAGTCTGATTAATCGTAAGCCTCGGTCGTGTTAAAGAAACGGAAAATGGTCTCGTTCTTCGAGCATGTGTATTAACCGTTAACCCCCCCCCCCCCTCCCACTTCTCCTCAACCTTTATCCCGCTACCCTAAGCCCTTACCCCTTTGAATGGAAAAGGCCGATAATACTTTGTTGTTGAACAAAAATTATAAATATTGATGAAATCGGTTTATTATGTATCACAGGGTCAGTTTTCGATATAAATGGAAAAGTAGTAAAGTCAAGCAGGCAAAGCTACATACAAGACGCAACCACCACCAAAACACCGATAGATAGCATCGTACACACACTCACACACACAACCACAAACCCAAATGCACACACACATGCACGAGATGAACACAGAATACACCAAAAAAACACACACAAACTAGAGACAAACATTCCACACATGAACAAAAGCACAGACACAAGACACACAAAAGCAAGGGTGACAGAGAGTACCGCCTTGGCACGGGCAGTAGCAAAAACACCACTGGGGGTTTAAAACGGTTTACGGACGTCCTAACCTCACACTCATCTCAACGTCACCCTAGCTTAACACATAGTGTAAATAAAGGCATCCCCGCCAGACTTACCCACAACATAGAAGACGGTATACACATGACAATATGTCAACCATAGCACAATAGCTGTGAAAACCCGTCAAATATGTACTCAATGACTTTGCTAACGTCAAGGGCACGACAGGGAGAAAAAGGAATACATGAGTCTGATAAGCTCATCCCGTATCTGAGTTTAAGAGTATACCATCATAGAGTACTACCCTCGACCTGTCATCGCGCAAGCAAAGATGGAAGCGTAGCTGCCGACTGTAAAAGGATCGATAACCAAAAATGCAGTGCGTTGCAATATAATAGGATCACAACCTTTCTTCTTAAAGGTTTTAATGCGTTTTATAAACAAACATGAAAATGGATATAACCCCGAATTTTCCTAAGTTTGTAGATAACATCCTCATACAATTCTGGTTGAGAAATGCCTTTTGCACTAACGTCCGTAGATTGCAATTCTATTTACTAATGAGTGGTAAATTTCGATAATAAAATTTAGAAAACGTTTTCCGAAGTTTGTGATATCTGTAACCTTGCTTAAGAAGTTTATCAGTTATAACTAAATTACGACTGTTAAAATCTTCTAGCAAAGAACAGACTCGGGCAAACCGAATAAGTCGAGGAATATATATAAACCCCATAAGATGTAGAACGGGGCACATCTCCATCTAGAAAAGAATAATTAACTATCTTAAAATTAAAATCTCCCCTTTTATCTAATATTTTGGACGAAACTTTATCATTTGTAATTGAAAGATTAAAATCTAAAAATGAAGCTATAATGTCAGATTGATTCGCTTTGTTTAAAAATAGTTCTTTTGGGTAAATTGAAGAAATCATAGTTTCAAAATAAGGATTATCCAAATTCAAAATATCGTCTAAATACCTTGAAGTTTTATTAAAGACATTAACAATATCGGCCTGTGTATCAGATTTTAAGCTAAGCATAAACTCCCTCTCATAGCAATACAAAAACAAATCTGCAACAAGAGGGGTACAATTTGTACCCATGGGTATACCAACAACCTGACGATATATGGTATCCCCATAACGCACAAATATATTATCTAAATCTACAAACATCAAGGCAAGTACACATTGTGTAATGTTCAACTTCTGAATTCGAAAAGAATGAACGTTGAACATTACAAGCAAGGAACATTTTATTTTCTCTGGCAAAGGTTTTTTTCTATTAATTTAATCAGTTTATCCTTTATAAGATGGTGAGGTAGAGTATTATAGAGTGTAGAGAAATCATAAGAGCTCAGTGAAGAAATGTTATACTGTTCATTTTCAAGTTTAGTTAAAACATCATTTGATTTTTTTATGGACAAAAACAATAAATACTAGAATGTTCATATATATTACCACAGTAACGTTTTACATGTTATTTGATCGTAGTAAGACAGGACATCAAAAGTTTAGATATTTTAGTAGTGGTACAATAACTAGAGTTGGCAATAAAACGCGCCTTATAAGGGGTTTTATGTAGTTTCGGAATCCAGTACAAAGTAGAAGGTTTATGTTGTTTTATGTTAAGACCAGACTTAAAAGTATTGCACATGTTTACATGTTCCGAGACTATATCTTTTTCAGGTGTTTGAACTGGTATATAAGTTTGTGATCCAGTTAGCTCCTCCTTTAAAACATCAACATAATACAATCTTCAAATAATGATAACATTATTTGATGCCTTGTCAGCAGGAGCAAGAACATAATTTGAATGCAAATTAGAAATGTTTTTCTTCAAATAGCGAAATGTAACTCTATGTCGAGGTGGTAAAATCTGGTAATTTGATTTGTAAAAAGCAATACGCGTATCAATAATACCAAACATACATTTCTTCCAATCCGAATGGGCATTAACATCAGCATGTTCTCGTCGACACCATTTGATGCAGAATTCTTGAATAGCTTCCGCATTAAGTTTATATGCACATTGAGAACGATATATTAACCAAATCCATAACTATGATATTTAATATTCCACCGTGACCGTGGCATTGGATAGACACACGTGTCACGCGTGTTAATATTGACCGTTTTAAAACGTGATCAAACTGTCACACCTTTAACTATTGTGATCACATTCATCACCTGTGTTCTATTGGATGCATATGAAGTTCAAAAACTATTTCTAAAGTACAAAAATGAGTCATGCAGGAAACACCACATACAGAACAAACAGTCGCCCGAACAGCAACACAAGGAAACAGCAAACTATAAAAACATCAAGAGACGCACAAAGACAAAACAAACATACAAAAGGGGGGAGATGGAAGTACCGTCTTGGAACGGTCAGTGACAAAAGTCACTGGGGGGGTTAAACCGGTTTATGGGCGCCCAACCTCACACATATTCCATCCCCACCCTAAAAGACAAACAGTGTAAATAAACGTATCCCCTCTCCGACTAATCTACAACAACCGCGATGGCAAATACAGTGGTAAAGTGCATGTATAACGAAAACATTTAAGTGAACAAACCGTATCCACCTATCGCTAGTGTACTCAATGATTGAGCTGCAAACAGTAACTGTAGAAAAGTAATAAAGGGTACGACAAAAGCGAAATAGTATAGATATCCGACGTTCTCCTTCCGTTTCTGGATTTAAGAGGTCGCCTTCATAGAGTACTAAACCTTTCTTGTCGGCGTACATGCAAAGAGGCCAGCGTGATTGCCCACTGTAAAAGGGTTGACAACCAAGCATGCAGTGTGTTGTAGTACTACAGGATCATATCCCCATGAATTTTTTAACATATTTGATGAACAAAGTGAGAAAATGGGTATGTCCAATAATTTTACGAAGTTTGTAAATCACATCACCATAAAATTCAGGGTGTGAAACATAACAAGATAATGTAAATCATAACCATACTATAACCGTAGTATAAAACAGATAACTGCAAATATAAAATAGAAAACAGTAGGATAAAACAGATCACTGTATTGTAAAGCAAATACACTCCGCGTAAAAGCAAATAGCAGTAGGATAAAGCAAATAAGAGAAGGATAAACAAATAAATAAGAGAAGGAAAAACAAATAACAGAGTAGAATAAAATAAATAACAGTAGGATAACACAAATAACAGTAGGAGAAAACAAATAACAGTAGGATAAAACAAATAACAGTAGGATAAAATAAATAAAAGTAGGTCAAAACAAATAACAGTACGATAAAAACAGATCACTGTATTGTAAAGCAAATACACTCCGAGTAAAAGCAAATATCAGTAGGATAAAGCAAATAAGAGAAGGATAAACAAATAAATAAGAGAAGGAAAAAACAAATAACAGAGTAGAATAAAATAAATAACAGTAGGATAACACAAATAACAGTAGGAGAAAACAAATAACAGTAGGATAAAATAAATAAAAGTAGGTCAAAACAAATAACAGTACGATAAAAACAAAATCAGCAGGTCAAAACAATTAACATTAGGTTAAAACAATATAAGTAGGATAAAATATAACAGTACGATAAAACAAATAACAGTAGAATAAACCAAAAATAGTAGGATATTACAAATATGTTTAAATAAAAGCAGGATAAAACGAATCACAGTACGACAAGACATAAAACATATAACAGTACGATAAAACAAATCGTAGTAGGATAAAAACAAATAAGATTAGCATAAAAACAAATAACAATAGGATAAAACGAATAACAGTAGGATAAACAAATAACAGTAGAATAAAACAAACATCCTCAGAGTAAAGCAAATAACAGTAGGACAAACATAATAAACGTAGTTAAAAATATTATAATTAGTCTAAAAAATATATAATTAGCTTTGATTCGTCTCCAATTTTAGATTATTTTGCAGGAAAAGAGATCGTCAAAATCAACTGATATGACATGGCAAAGTTAACGACTGAAACAATTATAAGAAACTTATGAATAAGGTCAATAATACGGAACAGAATGCTGTTTCAACAACCTCGACATTTCGCTTTCTGAATTAAATTCTGGGGACGAAAAAACTTCACACTTATTCGAGAAACGACATATGTTCTAGGTGAGTATTTTCCTACTATTTCGACTAACGGGGATATTTTATTTTGATTTTATTATCAAAATAGATGAAAGTCTTAATGAGGTTTTTATAACGCCAGAGGAGATCAATCTGCACTCTTGGACTAAATAAAGCTTCGGGATCTTATGAAATAAGTCACCGCATGAAAAGGCTGTTTCAAAGGCAATTCCAGCATTGCCCGTTTGTGTTTAATCGTTCTTTTCAAGAGGAAACTTTCCCTAAATTATGGAAATTTGCTAACGTTACACCACTTTATAAAAAAGGAAATTGGATTCTGCTTCTAATTAACGACCCGTTGCTTTGTTAGCTACTGTAGCAAGGTTTTTGAAAGAATAATATTTAAAAATACACATAATGTTTTTCATAGATACGAAATTTATTTAAAAATATCAAGCTGACTTTTCACCAAATCATTCGTCGATTTATCAGTTAAAAGACATACGAAAAGTGTTATTTATGTATGTATACTTCCCCCGATATTATGAACAAGTAAAACTGTCTTGCTGTTTCTAGTATGTTCCATGTTTTGAGGAATTCCGTATATATTGCTTAAAAATGATCTCATCTCCATGGCAACCTAAGTTGCGCTATCCGGGACACGCCGTACTTTGAATAATCGCGAAGTTATACGGCTTTCAAACACATGTCGACCATTATCCAACTATAGATCGATCAGAATTGGCGCTAATCTGATAACGTCTTTGCGACGGTATGCTGTCTCCTTTAAATATTTAGAACGTTACGTTGAACACTTGTCTTTTTCCATAGAAATCTGCACTGTGAAAGTAAAAGTACATGTGTGAGTCACCAAAACTCGAAAATGCAGCCGTGCATTAGTGCTTGAATGGCAAAGCTGATTTCGGGAAGGACCGACTTCGATTGAAAACGATGAAAAATGTAGACGCTCATTATCGCTATGGTCACTAAAGTTATAGATATTTTTATAGACGGCAGATAGATGGTTTACAGTTAGAACTGTATCTGAGGATCTTGATATCTCTACATACACAGTACACAAAAACGGTATTAACTCCGTGTAGACACAGGTCAGATGGATTTGGTTAATGTCATACGGTCTGGATCACCACAAACGATTGTATCAAATAAGAAACATTGTATGACCGAACGTATTTGTGGACCCGGGACACATGCCTCTAGTAGAAGTCGTATCACCTGGATCCACGTTCTTTTTTAATACATGACATGCTTGAAAATGCTTTACACAAATGTTAGTATATCAATATCTTGTAGATCCGGGTCGCATGACTTTTTAACAGTTGTGCTATCTGGATCGCCACAGTTGTGTAACATACATTTTACAAAAGTATTTTGTTCCTTTAAACATAACCGATATCATATATTGTACCGGATATCGAAAGTACATAAATGTACATCATCGCATTTACTTAAGGATTGAATATGTGTATTTGTGGATCGGGTGACGTCGGAGGGGTCGCTCGTTCTACATAGGTGTCCCCTTTATATGTTGTTTCTTTGTATTGCTTTTCATTGTTCATAGTGTTATGGTATTATACCGCTTTTTATCATGGATTCTGGATCTGCAGTTCTGTTACCTATATGTTAACCTTTATATATAAAAATGATGCAGTTGCGGACCGAGCGATTCCTATTCGAGTCGCCGGATCAGCATCTACACTAGTTCTAACCTACAATCTTTCGCTTTATCATCAGCTATATGCCATTCATACTACTACATGTACTGCCTAAGTTTTCAACGATTATGTGAATCTGAATTCCACTGTTATACGGCCAGAGTCCACTCCAAACTAGGTCTACACAAATGTATATTGTCCCTGAATATGAAAATAAACTGCATTCGCGGATCGGGCAACTCCGCAGAAGTCGCCGGATCAGTGTCTACACTTTGTTTTAACCTATACTGCTTAGCCCAGAATACTGCTCCGAATCTCGTACTTTTTTAAACAGTGCGTTCGCGGATCGCGTGGCTGCTCGAGAGGTAGTCTCCGGATCTTGGTCTACACTGTGATCTATCCTACACGTTGTTCACTTTATTCAACGTTATATGCCCTTCTTACTACTAGTGTCCATTTGCAGATTTGTAAGCCGATTTTAAAAATAGTGCATTCGCGGATCTGACGAATCCTAGGGCAGTTGCTGGTTCTGAGTCTTTGCTGTAGTACAACAAGCTTTACCATACGTCGATGTTGATTACAACTGTGCATACGCTGATCGGGAGAATCGGGTTCGACCTCCCCCGAACTGGGTCAACACCTTTTTACAATTGAGTTGAATTTTGATCTATGCATGTTGAAAACTTTTTCAAAATTCTTTTATCGTAATTTACCCCTCATTAGTAAATATAACTGCAATTTACGGACGTTACTGCAACAGGGTATTTCTCATCCAGATTACTATGGTGATGTTATCTACAAACGTAGGAAAATTCGTGGTCATATCAATTTTCACGATTTGTTTATTAAACGCATTACAACTTTTAGGAAGAAAAGTTATTAAAGGTTAATTATATTGCAACACACTGCATGTTTGGTTATCGACCCCTTTACAGTCGGTCGCAACGCTTTCCTCTTTGCTTGCACGATGACAGACCGAGGGTAGTACTCTATGATGGTATACTCTTAAACCCAGAAATGGGATGAGCTTACCAGACTCATGTATTACCTTTTCTCTGTCGTGCCCTTAACGGCGTCCCTGCAGTTGCTCTGTCTTCAGCAAAGTCAATGAGTACATATTTATTTGACGGATTTTCACAGTTGTTATGCTATGTTTTACATTTTGTATTGTGATTACTGTCTTCTATGTTGTGGGGAAGTCCGACGGGTATACCTTTATTTACAATGTTTGTTTAGCTAGGGTGATTTTGAGATAACTGTGAAGTTAGGACGTCCGTAAACCGGTTTAAACCCCCAGTGGTGATTTTGCTACTGACCGTGCCAAGGCGGTTCTCTCTTTGTCACACTTACTTTTGTTTGTCTTGTGCCTTTGTGCTTGTGTTTTGTTCATGTTTGTCTCTGGTGCTTGTGTATTTGTTGGTGTTTTCTGTGTTCTTCTCGTGTGTTTGGTGTGTGTTTGGTTGAGTGTTTGGTTGTGACATGCTGTCTGTTGGTGTGTTGGTGGTGATTGCGTCTTTTGTGTAGCTTTCTACTGTATGTGTGTATGAGTATAAATTGTTATGCTTTCTGTAGGTGTTTTGGTGATGGTGGCGTTTTGTGTGTGGCTTTTCCTGCTTGACTTTACTACTTTTTCATACTTACAAAATGGCCGTCATGGAACATGTGCACTTGCGGATCCAACGTGGTCGTTCATTCTGCATAGTTTTCCGACTTATATGCTTGATATACATACTGTCTTATATTGTTCACAGTACTTGTTACGCGAATTTTGAATTTCGATTTTGGTCTTCCATTCTGTATTTCTGTCCATAAAATATATTGTATTTGGTAAATCATAACTGGAGACATTGGTAAAATACCGCGTCTTAATCAATGGCTTTTACATCAACATGCTGAAATAGCTCTACAGCAGGAAGCGCATTTCTCAAATGATCCCATTAAGATTTTAAACGATGATTTTTCAATCTGGAATCTTTATCATTCATTTGGGAATTTAAATAGTAAATGTGTATCTGTTTTAATCAATAATCACCTAGATTACAAAATTATTGATTCCGTACAAGATGATGTGGGCAGGTTTTATTTTATGAACATCGAGCTTGGTAACAATACTTTCTCCAATTGAAATATATATGTGCCAAACGATAAAAACACAAGGGCAATTTTTCTAAATAATATGTTTTCTTGTCTATTCGAACATGCAGTTGGGGTTAAAATATTTGGTGGTGATTTTAATGAAATAAATAGTATAAAGGATAGAGTAAGTTCTTCGAAGAAACAAATGAAAATTAACGAAAGCTTAACAAATTTGAAAAAGAATAATAGTTTGATTGACATTTGTAGACACCTTCACAGTGATAAAAACAATACACACGGAGACGAAAGAATGGAGTGAAGAAGAGCCGTCTAGATTTCTGGCTCATTGATAGCAACATAATCCCGCTCATAACAACTACAGATATACGACTTGCGATGATATCTTCAACTGACCATTTGGCATTTTCTCTTAAACTAAACAATTTATGAGACGCCGGCCAGGATTTTGGAAATTAATTAATTTGCATATTCAAAATGAAGACTATCGTAACTTAATAATCAAAAGCATTAATGGCGTTAAGCAGTTTAAATGTTAATAATACAATGAAATGGGAAATGTGTCAATATGAAATCAAACAAGTATTTATTTACTACTCAAAACGAAAATCAAGACAAAGAAATAATAGACTACGTACGTTAGAAACACAATTAAGCAATCTACAGTCAGACACAAATGCAACAGAAACAAGTATTATCTAAACTGAAACTAAAATAAAATACATATATAACGAAAAAGCTAATGGGGTGCAAATTCGAGCTAGAATTCAATACTTAGAAGAAGGTGAAACAAGAAGCAAATACTTTTTTAAGTCTTGAAAAATCAAAACAAAATTGGACAAATATGATTGTGAGGGCCCTATTACAATACAGGAATTCTGGAATGCCTTAAATGGAATGAAATTATATAAAAATCCAGGACTAGATGGTTTAACAGTTGAATTTTACACTAAATTATGGACTGATATATATGATATGATGTATAACTCGTTGTTTTTGGAAAGTCTAGATAAACAAGCATTATCTCGTACACAAAGGCAGTGTCTGATTTCTTTATTATATAAAAAGGGTGATGCCGAAAACATGGAAAACTGGAGACGTATATCCCTTCTAAATATTGACTATAAGAGTTTAGCTAGAGTGTTCGCTCAACGTCTCCAGAAGGTATTACCAAAGATAAATGGAAAAGTAGTAAAGTCAAGCAGACAAAGCCACATACAAGACGCAAACACCACCAAAACACCGATAGACAGCATGACACACATACACACACACAACCACACACCCAAACGCACACTCACACACGAGATGAACACAGTAAACACCAACAGACACACAAGAACCAGAGACAAACACTCCACACATGAACAAAATCACAAGCACAAAGACGCAAGGTAACAAAAAGGAAGGGTGACAAAGAGAACACCGCCTTGGCACGGTCAGTAGCAAAAACATCACTGGGGGTTTAAACCGGTTTACGGACGTCCTAACCTCAGACTTCTCTCAAAGTCATCCTAGCTTTACAAATAGTGTAAATAAAGGTATCCCCGCCGGACTTACCCACAACATAGACGACGGTGAAGACAGGTCAACATGTAAAACATAGCATAATAACTGCGACAATCCGTCAAAAATGTACTCAATGACTTTGCTGAAGTCAGAGCACCTGCAGGTAAGCCGTTAAGGGCACGACAGGGAAAAAGTAATACATGAGTCTGGTAAGCTCATCCTGTATCCAAGTTTAAGAGTATACCATCATAGAGTACTACCCTCGGCCTGTCATCGCGCAAGCAA
Organism: Azorinus chamasolen; assembly: GCA_963576725.1. Classification (NCBI taxonomy): domain Eukaryota; kingdom Metazoa; phylum Mollusca; class Bivalvia; order Cardiida; family Solecurtidae; genus Azorinus; species Azorinus chamasolen. The sequence goes on along the minus strand of OY755246.1, from coordinate 21,051,511 downwards.
AGAGGAAAGCGTAGCTACCGACTGTAAAAGGGTCGATAACCAAACATGCAGTGCGTTGCAATATAATAGGATCATATTTTGGATTAGAATTGAATAAAAAGAAGACAGAAGGTATGTGTTTTGGGAAAGATATATTGACACTGAAAATATGACAATATTACCTTTAAAGATAACCCTATCAAATCACCAGATGTATACTTCGGACATGATGAGACAGTATGTCTACAATTAAATTGGGACGAAAAAATAACAGAAGCTCAAACTATTATAAACCAGTGGAACTGTAGAAAATTAACAGTTTATGGCAAAATCACAATAATCAAGTCTGTATTTCTTCTGAAATTTACTTATTTACTTCATTTAACAATTACCCCTTAACATGTTTAAACAAATTTAGCACACTGCTCTTCAATTTCCTGTGGAACAATATTTCAGAAAAAATAGAAATACACTTATTGGGGATAATCTTGATTGACATATACCCTTATCAAAATACACTCAATATAAAATGAGTTAAATCGATACTAAACACAGATGAGGCTGATTGGAAGTTAACCCCAAACTACTTCTTAGATCAATATGGTCATAATCTGCTGATATAGTAGGTGGCGGTGGTCTAGTGGTAACGCGCTTGCCTATCAGTCCGGAGGTCCGGGTTCAAATCCCGGTCCCTCCCTCCCGGAAATTTCAGAGACGCTTTTCCGTGTTTCCCACCTGCACATCCTCTCCACCCAGGGGTTAAAATGGGTACCTGTGAGGGTCATTCGCCGGTACTGCGGCTGCATGATTGCGCCATATGTTAGCAGTGCTCAATATTGTAGGCCAATGACTCATTGACCAGGGGAGTAAATGTACAGTGGACTGAGCGGTCATTCGGACTGAAAGTAGACTATAACTAGGTACTTTACTTTTTACTGATATTTTACATGAACGTTGATAACATAAAATGTTTACCTACAACGGGTCATCCAATTCCAATATTTTACAAAACAGTTATTGAAAATTGGATCGCTTTGAAAAATGTAAAATCATCTCAAACTCTAACGACATTGTATGAAATAAGAAAACAATTATTATGGTGAAATAGGCATATAAAATACAAAAACAAAAGTCTCATCTTCCACAATTGGATAAAATCCGGAATTGTGTTTGTTAATAACATTTTAGGGAACAATGGCCATATTGATGAACATATAATTTTTGACAAACTGATTGATAAACAGCCATGGATGTTTGAATTACAAAAGTTGAAAGATTCACCCCCAAGACAGTGGTTAGATGTAATAAAACAGACATTTCTAAAAATAACTACAGTAAAAATCAATTTATCCATAAATATAAACAAAAGAGAATTATATACATTAGATAATCGCCAGATAAGATATATCAAACCAAATCAAACATTCAAACCACCTTATATTCACGATTACTGGAATAACCTATTCCATACAGATATTAACTGGCCTAGTGTTTATAGATTTAGAAACAGTGCTTTACCTGATAACCTCATCAAACAATACAGATTTAAACTACTCTACAAATTCATCGCAACTAACGAAAATCTCTATATCTGGAAAATAACAAATTCCCCGAACTGTTTTAACTGCAGGAACACAGCTACTGAAAATTTATAACATGTTTTCATTGACTGTCAGTATCTAAACTCATTTTGGAACAATATTACATGTGTATATACCAAAACCATTAAACACATTGCTATAAGATATACATTTTCTGTAGAAGAATATTATCTTGACATACGCAGTTTTTGCAATATACAATGGTTACATCTATAGCGGTAAAAGAAGAAAAACATGAAATCTAACAGCTGTTCTTTTAAACGAACTGAATACTTTCAATTACTATAAGAAAAAAGGCGTTGTAAACCGAAGTATAAATACCTTTATAAATATATTTTCTGGTCTATTAACAAGAGGGCCATGATATCTCTCACCGGACAGTCAGAGGTGAAGATTTTCAACGTTTTCACTGTATATTTCTATAGTACTGGCCATCCCTGGGGCAGGTCCAATTTTGACCCAATGGGCATAAATTATAAATGGAAAAGTAGTAAAGTCAAGCAGGCAAAGCCACATACAAGACGCAACCACCACCAAAACACCGATAGACAGCATGACACACACATACACAACCACACACCCAAACGCACACTCACACACGAGAAAAACACAGAAAACATCAACAGACACACAAGAACTAGAGACAAACACTCCACACATGAACAAAATCACAAGCACAAAGACGTAATGAAAACAAAAGGAAACACTTGATGACATGTGCTAAATATGAAAGCTGAGAACCAAACAGTTTCAGAGGAGACGGTTTTCAACGTTTTCACTATGTTTCTTTTGAAAATTGTGCTAGTAGGGGTATTAATCATCTTTAGTGATTTTTCTAGTATTCTCTTTGGGTAGCTGAAACGATTATGTTCGCCATAGTTTGACGATGTGAAGTTATCAAATAAATATATCAGAAAAACAACTACATTGCTTCAGAAATTCTTTCATATTTTACCCGAAACGTTCAAATTAGTTCTTAGTATGTCTGTCTGTGAATGTATCTGTCGACTTGTTTTGTTATTATTGTCGCCTCTGTTTCCTCTATTCTTACACATGAACAGACTCAATAAAACCGAGTCTGCAATTTTCTCTTTTTGCATTTCTACTTTTGCTTTCGAGGGATCATCCATTTTCAGAATATACTAATATTTCTGTTAGAACTGTAAACACTGTAGCTGTTTCCTAATGATTAGAGAATTTGTGGCCCGACCCCGTTTCTATGTATACATGAAATTAGAAATAAAATATGTTTAATATAAATAAATGCAGCATAAAACAAATAAATGCAGGCTATTACATTTTAACAACAGGATGTTCGGTGATTTAAAAGGAGAAAAAGGACAATGTTTATTAACAGTCAAATACACCTCGCCGCGTGTTATGCTATCCTAAATATATCCATGGCAATCGATACTTCCCTTAACCTCCTGAAAACGAGAAACAAATGCACTGGCATTTGCAAACATTATAAACCAAGATCTAGGAGCCCTTTGATCGGGGTCTGCACTACCTGTCCTTCAAAATAATCTAGCATGTGATGGCTTTCATGCTGAATAGACTATATCATTCAACACTAATGGACCATTCCACTATCAATAGCAGATGTATAAAGGCAAGCAATCCCCCACCGAGGAACTCACTCCCGCAAGCAGAGGGAAGGAACTAAAAGTTCAAATAAATTTATACATTTCAACCTTAAAGGGCATGGTACTTATCGACGCTTACCCATTAGTTCTGGACAGCGCTTTATACTGGTTAAACATTTAACAAAGGTGAGTAAATTCAACATTTAACTATATGTGATAGATAACAACATAATAATAATTAAAATAATTAATTTATATACATCATGAAATTAATTATAACGAACCATGTCAGTCACATCAATATCAAGGGTTGCACAAAAAGGGAAATACTCTCTTATCTGCATTGCAGTTCTTGATAGCGATGTTCTGACACAGAAAGTCGTGAAAATCACCTAATTGAATATAAACTTAAATACTTTAGATGTATAATTTAGATATGTATTAAAACTTAAATCGAACCAGTTTCTGTCATAATAAAAATGATACTTATTTAAATGAAATACTGAATTGACTAAAATTTAAAACAACATAAACTTTTTACTTTGTACTGGATACAAACGCTACATAAAAACCCAATTAAGGGGCGTTTTATTAACTCTAATTGGTGCACTACTACTACTACTAAACTATCTAAACTTTTTGACGTCTTGTCTCATGACTATTAAAGAACATGTAAAATGTTACTATGATAAAATATATGCATATTATCCATTAAGAATTCAAATGATAGTTTCAACAACATTTGAAAATGAACAGTACAACATTTCTTTATTAAACACTTATTGGAGAGACCCCTCAGGTTCTCTCCTCAGTGTTGAAATTGGATGTCGGCGTATTCTGGGATGGTTTACAATTTATCTCAAGGAGATTTGAATTGGGATAGTAAAAAGAATATCGCCGTCTACCGGACGGGACGAGTTGTGGCTATTCGCATGCGCGAGTTTTGGTTATATAGAAAATACGCAGTCGAACTATCACTAACCAATAAAGAGTTTGAATATTAAAGTATTTATAGAAAACGTGATTGAATTTGAACAATAGGATCAGTTGAATCCAGATTGTCGATAATTCTATTCAAATACACATGACTATTTTATCCTTGAACAAAGTGCAATAATTGTTGCATTCCGTATAAAATTCGAGTAACGGTCGGCTCAGTTTCTATTTTTAGATTGACCTTGATGGAGCTTAACATATTATTTAGGTCTATGCCATTTACCGTCCCTTTAAGAGCGTCTTAATCCAATTAGCATGCGAACAGAATGGAAACATGTACTTTTTATCCATTAATCTTTGCTTTCCGACTTGAGTCTTATTAAACCGCGTTTCTCCAGCGGTGGATTAAGTTAATAAAACTGATAAATCAGCGATGTTTACTATCGGTGGCGGAGTGGCCGAGCGGGCTAAGCTGTTGGAAAAAAGTGTTTCAGTTTACTTTCTGAATGACCTGGCGTGGGCTCGAATCCAACTATAACCCCCACAATTTTTTTTCTATTTTTTTCTCTTTTCTTATTTGTATTATTCTAGTGGTGATTTTTTCGTTTTTCCATCAACATATGCTTATTTACAGAAAATTGAAATACATATACTTACATTGTTAAGGATCATTATGCCTTAGAAACGGCTAGTATTATCACTAACCTATTTTACCTTCTAGATACTACTGGAAGAAAACTAATAGGAGGATCTAGTTAACTTGGAAGTGCTTGCTAGATGCTTAAACCAATGTTTTGACTGTTGTGTCCATGTGCCTTAGAACTTCACGAGGAAGCAAGATGAATAAAATGTACTGTTGTTTATATGTTATTTACCAATATGTGCCTACGATATGATACACGTTCTTTAGTTTCATGTCAATTATGCTAATCATAAATGTTTTAGTATGCATTCATTTGTAACCCGAGAGGGCCCATGGTTGGTAAATAAGACCTATTCCAATATATATTCTATTCTATTCTAAGAAACTTAAGTTTATCCGCATCCCTTTATTATGTCACTAGAGAAGCTTGCTGACTGGATAAATTCCAATTCAAAGATTTTTTTTCCAAGAACTACAAGTACTTGCAACGATTAAAGCATTATATATCTCCTAAGCAGTGGCGCTTAATATTCACCGTCTTCGTTCTAATTATAACGCACGTACTACTTGATATGCACAATAGTTATTTATAGAAACCTATTTACGATCCGGTGCCAAAACATTGTCAAACGGCTCCTGTATATAGCAAATATTCGATAAAAACTGCTGCAGGTCTCTCCTTGGCTTCCTTTTAGAAGGAAGTCAAGTTGTGATTTCTTTACACACTATACTACTCTACCGCGCCATCTTATAAAGGATAAATTGATTAAATAGGGAAAATAAAATGTTCTTTGCTTGTAATGTTCGTAATTCAGAAGTTGAATATTACATAATGTGGACTTGCCTTGATGTATGTAGATCTCTAACTGTTCTTGTAGATAACATATTTGTATGTTATTCTGATACCATATGTCGACAAGTTGTTTGTATATCCTTGGGTACAAATTATGCCCATCTTGTTGCAGATTTGTTTGTCACCTCCCTTCAGAATTTGTATCGTTATGGGAGGGATTTTATGCTAAGCTTAAAAAACTGATACATAAACTGATATTGTTAATGATTTTAATAAAACATTTAGATATTTGGACGATATTTTGAATGTGGATAGTCCTTATTTCAAACTGTAAACAACGTAAATCGATCTGACATAACATAACGTCAGGCTTCCTGTTTAAATTTGAATCTTTTGAAACTTATTCGTTTTGCCTGAGTCTGTTCTTTACTAGACGATTTTAATAGTCGTAATTTAGTCATAACTGATAAACTTCTTAAGCAATGTTACAGGTATCATAACATTCTGAAAACTTTATTCAAAATTCTGTTATCGAATTTTACCTCTCATTAGAAAATATGATTGCAATCTACGGACGTTACAGCAACGAGATATTTCTCACCCAGAATTCTATGGTGACGTAATCTACAAACTTAGGAAGATTCGGGGTCATATCTATTTTCGTGATTTGTTTATAAAACGCATTAAGACTTTTAGGAAGAAAGTTTATGACCCCATTATATTGCAATGCACTGCATGTTTGGTTATTGGCCTTTTACAGTCGATAGCTACGCTTCCCTCTTTGCTTGCGCGATGACAGGCCAAGGGTAGTACTCTAGAATGGTACACTCTTAAGCTCGGAAACAGGGTGAGCTTGCAGGACTTGTGCATTGCATTTTCTCTGGCGTGCCCTTAATATCTTCTCTGTGGTTGCTCTGATTTTAACAACGGCATTTGGTACATTTTTGACAAACTTCCACGGCTGTTTTTATGCTATGTCTGACATAGTGTCATGTGTTGAAGTCTAGCGGGAATGCCTTTATTTACACTGTTTGTTTAGGGCGACTTTGAGACATGCGTGAGGTTAGGACGTCCGTAAACCGGTTTAAACCCCATGTGGTGGTTTTGCCATTGACCGTTCCAAGGCGGTACACTATTTGTCATCCTTACTTTTATGTTTGTATTGTGCCTTTGTTTCTTTGCACTTGTGCGTTTGTTGGCGTGTGTATGTAGTTATGTGTGTCTCTCTCACACTTATTTATTATTAGTGTTTTGGTAATAGTTGGGTCTTGTGTGTTATTAGTTTTGAAAATTGAATACTGCTTAAACCGGTGCTAGGGGCAGGAGTAATGTTGCCGTACATAGTATCCCCGTACTTCATTCTCAGAGTTGTTATCTTTTCTGGTTCTTCAGGATCATTAGTTACGCTATATTTAGTTTTGAAAATTGAATACTGCTTAAGCCGGTGCTAGGGGCGTGAGTAATGTTGCACTTTTGTTTAATTTACTATTCAAGAACAGGCTCAATAAAACCGAGTCTGCATTTGTTTCTTTTGGCATTGCTACTTTTGTTTTCGAAGGATCTCCCATATTCAGAATTTATATTCATTATTATAGAACTAGCCATATATTTACCTGTAACTTCTGATCCACTGTTGCACCTAAGTACTTGACAAATGACGTTACGCTCCAAGGTCTGCGCTGGTTGCTTATGAAATAATATAGATCTGAGTTTACAGTTTCTGCAAGTGTGATAAAGTCCTTCATTCATAATACCATTATAAACGTTCAATCATGAATATGCATGATGTCAATATTGAACAGGCAAAGGACTAACCAACTCCAGGTCCTATGTCAACTCTTTCTATATGATTGATGTATCCCTGCCTGAAAATCTAATTCCAGAATCATCTACATAATGTAGCAGTTTGGTTTTTGACAACACCTAACATAGTTAGATATATCAAAAATAAAGGTGGCCCTAGAAATGACCATTTTAGGACACTCGCATAAAATATTACAAGGCTCTATCTTATATCGTTAATGTTTAATTTTTGTTTCTGTGTGTGCGTTCTGTCACGCTTCGGCTTGTCTTGTACTTGTGCCGTTTCTTGGTTGGTGTTGTGTCCTTTTCGTGTGTCTCTCTCCTTGTTTGACTGTTTTTCCACTTTGAAATAGTACCAGATACATTAATACGCTGTTGTTTATCTGATAAATATTACCTGAACCAGCGTAAGATGGCTTCTTTAAGACCAGTCCCTTCTAGAGAGAGAGAATGGCTAACAGTATCAAATTTTAATACTCTCAGAAAATCAAGCAACACCATTCTAACAATATTGCATTTGTCCATTTCAAATTTACCAAAATCAAAAATATGAAACCATTTTTTCTGAATCCATATTGAAACTAATAAAGTAATTTCTTTCAGTCAAATAAGAATAAAAATTATGGAAACTGCGATAATTACACAGAGCTACAGAAAGGGTAACTACCAAAATACTAAAATAGAAGAGTAGCTACAGAAAGGGTGACTACCAAAATACTAAAATAGAAGAGTAGCTACAGAAAGGGTGACTACCAAAATACTGAAATAGAAGAGTAGCTACAGAAAGGGTGACTACCAAAATACTAAAATAGAAGAGTAGCTACAGAAAGGGTGACTTCCAAAATACTGAAATAGAAGAGTAGTTACAGAAAGGGTGACTACCAAAATACTGAAATAGAAGAGTAGCTACAGAAAGGGTGACTACCAAAATACTGAAATAGAAGAGTAGCTACAGAAAGGGTGACTACCAAAATACTGAAATAGAAGAGTAGCTACAGAAAGGGTGACTACCAAAATACTGAAATAGAAGAGTAGCTACAGAAATGGTGACTACCAAAATACTGAAATAGAAGAGTAGCTATTTGTGAAAATGTTTAAATTTACACATTTTATCTGGACGGGGCATTTTATCTTAAAAATAGGGATGACTTGGCAGATTTCAAATCATCAGGAACAAATCCGTGTATCAACGACAAATTTATAATACGGGAAAGAGGACAATCAACAATTTAAGCACCATTCCTAGAGGGAATGCGGCCCAGTCCAGTTAATATATTCACTCCAAACTTATTTAATTTTCAGACAATATTGAGGACCAAAACTTATTTGAAACTGAAACCGTTATAAAGTAAACATCAATTCGTACTTAATCTGTGAATACATCTTTGGTAATTTATCAAGCAGTTTTGAAGCAACCGGTGTATAAAACATTATATTCTTAAACACTTGTTTTCTTAACAAAACAAGTGTCAATGCTATCATCAAACCAATATTTGAACTAGCATTAGTCTTCTTTGCTGGCAGTTCATTGCTCTTATGTACAGTCCAAAGGAACTCAGAATTCTTGTTTTCTAAATTGTTGTCTTTAAAGAAGTGTTGCTAGTACTATATAGCATGTGCTGAACTTCCTTGCTTAATTGTTTCAGGTGTTAAGTGCTTGTGTGGCGGCCGTAAAAGGTCGCCCCTTACTTCATTCTCAGTGTTATATTTTCTGGTCCTTCAGGATCATTAGTTTTGATGTTATTAGTTTTGGACATTGAATACTGCTTAAGCCGGTGCTAGGGGCGTGAGTAGTGTTGCATTTTTAATTACTACTCAGGAACAGACTCAATAAAACCGAGTCTGCAATTTTCTCTTTTTGCATTTCTACTTTTGCTTTTGAAGGATCAACCATTTTCAGAATAGTAGTAAATTTCACCAGATTAACCGGTTTATAAACATGACTTGTCACGTTCATCTGTGTACTTGAGATTTTTTGACATCAGAAAGGGCGTTGTTGATTCTGACGTGCTTCACTGGGGATAATCTATTTATAAGTGCTAAAACAGACACTTGAGTTTTGTTAAATGGAAAAGTAGTAAAGTCAAGCAGGCAAAGTCACATACAAGACGCAACTACTACCAAAACACCGATAGATAGCATGACACACACACAACTACACACCAAAACGCACACTCACACACGAGATGAACACAGAAAACATCAATAAACACACAAGAACTAGAGACAAACACTACACACATGAACAAAATCACAAGCACAAAGACGCAAGGCAAACAAAAGGAAGGGTGACAAAGAGAGTACCGCCTTGGCACGGTCAGTAGCAAAAACACCACTGGGGGTTAAACCGGTTTACGGACGTCCTAACCTCACACTTCTCTCAAAGTCACCCTTGCTTTAGAAATGGTGTAAATAAAGGTATCCCCTCCGGACTTACCCACAACATAGAAGACGGTGAACACAGGACAACATGTAAAGGGCACGACAGGGAAAAAGTAATACATTAGTCTGGTAAGATCATCCCGTATCTGAGTTTAAAAGTATACCATCATAGTCATCTTTGCTGTAATTCTTCATAGAACAAATGGTGGCAAATAAATTGTCTACTTACTTTTCTGATACATAATGATCACTAATAGCTGTGTGTTAACGCCAGACTGGTCAATTTTGCTCATTATCAGAAACACAGATAAATAGGTATATCTATCTGTTTCTATGTCTGTTCCCATGTCTGTCTGTCTGTCTGTCTGTCCCTTCTTGTCTGTCTCTGTATGAATGTATGTATGTCAGGCATTCTACATCGTATATATTTCCAAAGACAAAATGTAACATAAAAAATTGCATGGTTTTGTATTACGTAGTGTTGTCATTCTGTAGTCTTAAACAGGCACATTGACCTTGAATACACGTGGCAAGTGTTTCTTCAATTCTGACAACATAGTTTTACGGTTACTTATATAATGTTGATCATGCAATTCAAATTTGCACATGCTCAGTTGCACAATATTACCTGCCTTCTATCACCCTAATACGCTTGTAAGAATTTGGTCGAGACTAACAGGCAGATAAACAAATAAATAGTACCTAAAACAATATAAAACCATCATTACTATCTCTCTCATTTCTCTGTATATCTGTCTCTGTCTGTCTCTGATTGGCTCGCTGTCTGTCTATGTGTGTGTCTCTCTTTCTGTCGCTATCTCTCTCTCTATCTATCTATATATCTCTGTCTCTGTCTGTTTCTGTATGTCCGTCTGTCTGTCTGTCTGTCTGTCTGTCTGTCTCTGTCTCTGTCTCTGTCTCTGTCTCTGTCTCTCTGTCTCATTTACAGGGAAAACGGATTACTTATTCCGAATCGCCACAGTAAATCCCTCGAAAGGGGTGTAATTGAGTGAAGAATTGCGGGTTATTAATAATATGTAATAATTAGTGTTTTTAATTGATATATACACATATTTTATGCTAGAGCATAATTTAAGACCCAGGCACAACATTTTACTTCATAGATACATCTTGGCAAACAGGGTAAACCTAGAGTGGACTCAAAGTTAATGGTGTCCCGGGTCGTTTCGGACGCAATCCGTTTCGGCCTTGGTCGTTTCGGCCACGGTTGGGACCGAAACGACCAAGGAATACGTGGAATATATCAGTAACAGACATCAAATTTTATTTAAGCAAAATATGTTCTCTGTCGGAAAATGGACCCTTGACAAGAAATAAAGAACGCGAAGAGAAATACAGTCAGATTTGACAGTTCCTAAATGTCAACTATTGCACTTAGTTATTCCTCAACAGTCCCATCTGTTTCCACTCTATATGACGAAAATAAACCCACGAGAATAAAGTATTTGATGTTTGCTTAAAAATGCTGCAAATATTGATAATTGCTTAAATTTGTAATTATATTAATGATTTTGTAAACTGTCAGTCAAAAGTTCACAGAATCAACGATATAGACAGTAGATAATGGTTTAATTGTAATTAAAATATAACCTTTATAAGTATCAAACAAACAAAATCAATCGCTGTTTGAATCATGTTGTAATAGCAAATTACTGTTAATGGTGGTACCTGTTTGCACTAGTGTCATCAGAGATGTTTATACCCGCGACAGTTTGTACTAATTATTTAATTGGTTATTTCTTTGATGATGTATCACTCAATTTAACGGCATGTATGATCGGATTAATTTTAATTATGGGTGCACATTTTTGGTTGAAAGTTGTTGTTTTTTTACACAAATTTTCACCCGCTATATGCAAGCAAGGTGCCAAACAGTTTGGATCTTGATAAGAAACTGAGTTACTCAACATATCATCTGGACCCAAAGTGTTTGCAAAAATAATCATTCATCCGCCAGCAACAGGCTTAAGGCTAACATCTAACAACAACATGTGTCCTTATTTTTTATTGGATTCGTTTCTGCATATCATATCACAATTGCCATTTATATATGGCTCCTACTGAATCTTCTCTGTTTACTTATGAAATAATATAGACACTCCTTGGCTTTTCATTTAGACATACAGTTGAACTTTGCTATCTCGAATTGGATAATATACAGTATGAAATGAATACTATTATGTCTAAAAACCTACAGGAGTTGTCAGCATTACTCTAGACCTGCAATAAGCTGTGAACTTAAGAAATCGTTCAGATTAGAAATTAAATATATGTGTGCTCATGCCATTATAAAAGGTGGGATAATAAATATTCATGATGTCATTATTTCTTACATGAATATTTAGCCTGAAAAGGGATAAGGGGTCCAGTGTCAGACCGAAAGGGTATAACTAGGGTCACCCGACTGAAATGGCTGCCGATTCAAGGGCCCTTTGTGATGAAACTGATGATTTTTTTAAGTCACTAAAGCCATATGAGTAGTCTAAAACATTTAGACATTTTTTTGACATTACTTAAATATTATATTAAAAAATATGACGTCACTTCCACTTTGTTACGTCCTGATGAAAATGTAAATCGAAACATGTATGCAGTAAAATAAAAAAAAATGTTGGTTGTTACTTTACCCCATATTTAAATATTATATAAAATATGTTTGATTATTATTCAGTAATACGCGCCTTTTGATGCTTCGCATCAATGATTTTCTTGTCATCACATTATAATCAATCACATTTATATCCAATGGAGAGCTTATAATATGTGTGATATTTTCCACTAAGCAGATTCCCCTTTCTTCCATCCGATCAATTGATAAAAAAGCTGATTTTATTGCCGATTTCCAATAAATCACCCATCAGAAAGCTTATCTGGTCATGTGGCCTACCGAGAGGGAAACGCGGATATTCACATGTACGAATGGTCAATGGGACAAAATTTAACACTTTTCTTCATGAATGTTCATATAAGATATAATGATATCATGAATATCCATTGCCTAAAAATGTGTGTAATGGCACTATGAATGTTGTTTTATTTTCGTAGCAGAAACTATAGAATCCGATCTAGATCTTTTTGAAGTGCAACCAGAGCAGATCCTACAGATACAGAAACAACTCTTACAGGAGCCGTCTGATCTGGGTCTACTCTATGTGCATAAAGTCGTCTATATGAGGGAAATGGATAAAAAGGCGACCGTCCATATGAAAAGTTGATTCGTGAGTGCAATTAATACAAAGAAAGGGATAATAACACAATGAAGAAAGTAAACGAATAAAGATCGAGTTACCTCTCTTGCACCTTTGATAAAACACAGGCTCGGTGTTCACATATACCTCTCGCGTTATAGTATTAGTAAGTACTACAAAGCCTGTCTAGACATACCCTTTCCCTGTTCAATGTTCTTGTAAAAAGTAATGACATTATAAATATTTATTAGTCATTGGAGGTTTCAGTCGGTTTTGTTGCTTTGACATAAACTGTTTATGAAAGAAATAATAAAATCATAACATGGGAAGTTTTGTCCATGGCAGAAATTGACGAATCGGATGTATATACTGTCTAATTATGTCTCTTCAAGGCAGGCGGAATCTCCGCTCAGACTCCACACCAAACAATGTTTACACTCCACACCAAACAATGTTTACAAACTCAAATCAATGTTTACAAACTCAAATCATTAAATAATGCTAATAACCCATCCTGAATCAGAGTACAAATATTCGGACAGTTAAATATTAACGATATCTGAATATTGTTAACTCCTCAGAAACGACAGATTTCTTAAAATATGGAAAACAACATCGCTTTTGCGGAAATCAACGGGTATGCTCGGCGAAGGTCCGTTTGACTCCGAACCGATTGCCGAGCACTGTGAGTATAAATTAGTGGTACAATTCAGTCGAAAGAAAGAAACGAAGAAGACGACATCAGCTATATAGTTGATCTTCATGTTCATCAAATGAGAAAATCTAGTAGATATATTTATATATATTTATATATTATGACCGATTCTTGTAAATGACGGGTTTCTACATATGGCGTGTCAGGCGTTGCAATATTGTATAACATATGTATTTATTGTATAATTTTGTATATTTATTGTATAATTTTGTATATTCATTGTATATTTTAAATATTTATAATATTTATTGTATAATATATATACATATATATATTTATTGTATAATTTTATATATTTATTGTATATTGAATAAATATATACATGTATATTATACAATAAATATATAAAAGTATACAATAAATATATATTATATAGTATATAAATAATTTTATATTTTTACTGTATAATTTATAAATATATAAAATTATACAGTAAAAATATAAAATTATACAGTAAATATATTTTTGCAACACGTTAAATATAATTATTGTATATTGACCAATGGGATGTGTTCACATTTGCAACGAAGAATCTGATTGGACGGTGAGTCTTAGCATGTTCTACATCGATGATAGTTGTTTCGGTTCTTTTCCAATCACCGAAGTTAAGCAACGTCGAGTCCGGTTAGTACTTGGATTGGTGGCCTCCTGGGAATACCGGGTGTTGTAGAAGTTTTTCTATTTTTAACCTTCCAAAAACTTTCATTCCACTACTAATGAATGAAAACAAGTGTTTTATTCATTTAAAACATTTTTCTGCTCCTGATCACTACGAAAACATCTTAGCACTTTGAACAGTACTAACCGGACTCGACGTTGCTTAACTTCGGTGATTGGAAGAGAACCGAATCAACTATCGTCGATGTAGAGCTAGCTAAGACTCACTATCCAATCAGATCCTTCGTTGCAAATATGAACATATCATGTTGGTCCATATACAATAAATATATTTAACGTGTTGCAAAAAAGTATATCTATTGTATAATTTTATATATTTATTGTATATTTTATATATTTATCGTATATTTATTGTATAATTTTATATTTATTGTATATTTTATAAATTTAATGTATAATATATACAATAAATATATAAAATATACAATAAATATATAAAATCATAAATAAATATATACAATATACAATACAGTAGACCCTGTCTTAAGTAACCATCAAAAAGCGGTCTAATTATGGGTCTGTAACGCAGGTAGTAGCTTAATGCATGTCAAAAGTAATGCAGAACGCTCCTATAGGAGCCATCTGCATTACTTTTGTCCTGCATTAAGCATTCTCCTACTTTTTAAGACTCCTATGTCCAATAAATGGACGGTCGCTTAAGACAGGTTCTACTGTATGTATATTGATGATCTCTTAAGACAGGTTGTACTTATATCTATTGATAGTCGCTTAAGACAGGTGTTAATGTATAGCTATTGATAGTCACTTAAGACATGTTATATTTATATCTATTGATGGTCGCTTCAGACATGTTCTATTTATATATATTGATGGTCGCTTCAGACATGTTCTATTGTTATATATTGTCGGTCGCTTCAGACAGGTTCTATTGATATATATTGTCGGTCGCTTATAAACGGGTTCTGCTATGTATCTATTGATGATCACTTAAGACAGGTTCTGCTATATATGTATTGATGGTCACTTAAGACAGGTTCTACTAAACTCTTTGATGCTGTGAGTATGGTGTTGTCGTTGTTTAGAACATTTAAACGTATAGTAACACCCCTTTAAACCTGAATTCTAATAGAGAAGACTTTTGATATTTTTAAGCAGGAAGCTGCTTAATGCAGGGTAAACGTCATGCAGAAAAATCCTAGAGGAGCTTTCTGCACAACTTTCACCCTACATTAAGCTGCCACCTGTCTCCTAGACCGATATTTATACTAAATTGAACGTCCGGTTTGGAGAGGTTTTACTCTAAAACAAATTACGCGGAAGACAAATTTTGCAGACGACAATGGTTGAGAGTGAAATAGTGGTTGTGCTATATGTTGTTGACGTGTTTATCCTGGCAATAAGTCGAATAGTTTGTGTGTACATGCTTCGGAATTGTTAACCCTTTACCTGGCTATAATTCGAATGGTTTGTTTTCAGGGCAAGATTCTGAATTGTAAACCCTTTACTTGATCAAAGCTCGTGTAAGAAATGTTAACTCTTTGCACGGTAGCGACGAAACTGTGATTACCTATGCAAACAGTTTGGATCCAGATGAGACGCCGCATAATGCAGCGTCTCACCAGGATCCATACTGTTTGTCATCTTGGCCATATTTTTGCAAAAAAATGAGAGAAAGTTTATTTTAAGAATTGAAGCAGACGACAATTGTTGCAGACGAAAAATTACTTAGCGTGCAAAGAGTTAACCTCGTGGCTATTTATTAGCTGAATCTGTATAATGAACACAGCGGGACCTTTGGTCTTAACAGGTAGAATCAGATCTATAGAATTGCGTAAACAAACGGAGTAGACCATGATCAGATGACTCCTACAGAAACCATCTGATCTGAGTCTACGCAATTTGCAAAAGGCATCAACACATGCCTGTTCCTGGAACAGGGCTAAACTTGAGAATTAGATGAATCGATAAACTGACAAGTTACAGCCAATGTCAAATGAGCCGCTCTCTGAACGTTTACGTTGCAAACAGAAATAAATGAAAAACAATATTAATAATAGTAATAGATATAATAATAATAATAATAACAACATAGTATACCACTTTATCAGCTATACTATCATACTGTATATGTGGTCTCTGGTTAGGGGGTATGCACTGTTTTCAGCGCGACGAGGCCCCAGTACTCTCAAAGAGTGCCTCATAGATGTTGAAAAGGACATTTCATGAATAAACATGGAGTGTCTTTAATAAGAGGTTAAAATATGGTCTGTGTGTGCCTTCTGGCCATAATGGCACACCTGGTGCCATAATAGCCCGACGGCTTTAGCCCGAGGGCTATTGTGACACTATAGCCCTATGACACTATGGCTAAAGCCCTCGGGCTATTATGACACCAGGTGTGCCATTATGGCCAGAAGGCACACACACAGGCAGTATTTTGACCTTTTTATTGAATATCATACAATTTTTACTAGATCTATATGTCGCCTATCATTTCAACACAATCTACCATCCCAACAAACCACAGAAATAGATCTAGATATATACTTTAAACAAATGAGGAAGGACTAGTTATGCCTTCATGGGGATTTCAATACCCGCCGAAAAATATGTTGTGCGGCGTAATTAATCACTGACACTAACGAAGACTTAACATTTGACTGCATTGTTTTAACTTAAAAAAATTGAGAACTTCCGATGGATGTCATGACGTAAACAATGACGTCAGTCACAACTGTCATTTTTGAATATCAAAAACAAAGTTAATACCGATCGATACAAACAAAGAAATTGATTTTTAATAGAATTTCACAATTGTATAAACTTTACAGGTTTCCATATCTAGAATACGATTTGGCAACGATGTCAATCAAACCCCTTTCTCCGGCCTTGTTTGAATAGATCTAGATCTAGAGCTATGTTGCTAACATCAACGCATTGCACGTGAAAAAGATCGTGGGCCGAATATGGATAATCGGCCCACCGGGCCATTATGGCTTGGTCACATGACCCCGTAATGACAGTTTTCTACGGCAATTTTGTTACTATTTATAGTAAGGTATTCAACAAAGCATTTTATTGGTTCCTTCAGACGATAAAGTAATACAGACAGTATGCTATTTTATCATAAATTACGTTTCCATAGATCTGCCTAAACACTTTACTCGCCAGATACGCCAGATAGGTATTTAATCGCCTCTAAACAGGGTATAGCCAGGGTATAGACCCAAATCAGGAGGCTCTTGTATAAGCCGCCTCTCCAATAAGCCGTCTATCAGGGTCTTTTGTAATTGCTTAAGAAATAGTATAGATCTGAATGTATAGTTTCTGTCATAACCAAACATTCATGTGTTCATATACGATTACAAAAGTCCAATGTATTGATATTCATAACGTCATTGTTTTATTTCTTCATGAACTAAAAGGTACTCTAGAAATACAGAGCAATACCATGTCATTATGGTATACCTTACTCTGGATATATAGTGCAATATCGTGTCATTATGGTATACCTTACTCTAGATATATAGTGCAATATCGTGCCATTATGGTATACCTTACTCTAGATATATAGTGCAATATCGTGCCATTATGGTATACCTTACTCTAGATATATATAGTGCAGTATCGTGTCTATAGGGTATACACCTTATTCTAGGCGTACAGAACAATACCATGCCATTATGGTATACCTTACTCTAGATATATAGTGCAATATCGTGTCTATAGGGTATACACCTTACTCTAGGCGCACAGAGCAATACCATGTATTTTGGGTATAACTACTCTTGATAAACAGAGTGATACCATGTCTCTTGGATATACCTTACTCTAGATATACAGATCAATACCATGTCTGTGGTATACCTTACTGTAGACATACATAGCAATATCATGTCCATAGGATAACCTTACTCTAGATATAAAGGTTAGTATCATGTTGCTCGGATTGCCTTACACTAGACATACATCTAACAAAACCATGTCTATAAGATATACCATACTCTAGATATACGATATAATGTATTTAGGGTTACCTTACTCTAGATATACAGAACAATATCGTGTCTGTAGGATAACCTTACTCTATACATACAAAGCAATATCATGTCACTCGGGTTACCTTATTTTAGACATACAGAGTAATACCATGCCGTTAAGGTTACCTTACTCTACACAAACAGACTGCATAAAGTCTATAGGGTTACCTTACTCTACACAAACAGACTGGCATTAAAACTATAAGGTTACCTTACTCTACACAAACAGACTGGCATAAAATATATAGGGTTACCTTACTCTACACAAACAGACTGGCATAAAATCTATAAGGTTACCTTACTCTACACAAACAGACTGGTATAAAATATATAGGGTTACCTTACTTTAGATATACAAAGTGTTACGAGCCAGACGCAACAGAAAGACAAAGCCAGCAAAACACATTACATACTTTATCAAATTGAAATGCCAAGTTGAAGAAACACTTAAATACCTGTTGTTTAAAGTCCAAACAATAGTCCAGTTCCTGTCTTTTTTTAATTATAAATCACTGGCACTGTTTTCCACAATTTTAATAATCCAGTGATTCTATCAGTATCCAAACTAATCACAAGTAAACTGAATATTTTCAAAAGGCCCAAGATAAAACAGTGAAGTTTGATCTCTCTATATATACACTCTGTTACCATTCTAGAAGAGTGTTGAACAATCATATAATTTCTCGAAGATCACATGACTACATGTTTACAATGAAATTACTATATATAGACTTTCTGGGATTTTTCGTCCGCAAAATAAGATCATGTAACTGCTCATTTACCAATGAATTATCAAATATAGATATCTAGAACAATCTATATATTTACAAACTATTCACTTTAATATCCCATGACCTTTCAGACGATTCTAAGAACTTCTTAAAGTTCTAATGATAAAATAATGTATTTTTAAAACATTTAAATACTAAGTAAACATAACAAAAGCAATATTATGTCACTCGAGTTACCTTTCTCTAGACATACAGAGCAATATCATGTATTTAGGGTTACCTATATCTAGTCTTGGTCCGCACTTTTTACCTATTTCTGGTCAGTCTCTGTCTGATCTTGGTCTACACCATTTACATATGTCTGGTCTTGGTATTTACTGTTTACCTCTGTCTGATCTTGGTCTACATCATTTACATATGTCTGGTCTTGGTATTTACTGTTTACCTCTGTCTGATCTTGGTCTACATCATTTACATATGTCTGGTCTTGGTATTTACTGTTTACCTCTGTCTGATCTTGGTCTACATCATTTACATACGTCTGGTCTTGGTATTTACTGTTTACCTCTGTCTGATCTTGGTCTACATTGTTTACCTACGTCTACATAAATCATGCTGTTTACCGTTAGCTATAAATCTGCTGTTGATCTAGTTTACGACTAGTCTGGGTGAACATTGTTTACCTACGACTAGTCTGGGTCTACATTGTTTACCTACGTCTAGTCTGGGTCTACATTGTTTAACTACGTCTAGTCTGGGTCTACACTTTTAGCCTACGTCTAGTCTGGTTCTATATTGTTTAACTACGTCTGGTCTGTGTCTACATTGTTTAACTACGACTGAGCTTGGTCTACTTTATTTACATATGCCTAGTCTGAGTCTGAGTCTGCATTGTTTATCTACGTCTAGTCTGGATCTACACTGCCTACGTCTGATTTGGTCTATATTCTAACCTACGTCTAGTCTTGGTCTACATTGTTTAACTTCGTCTGAACTTGGTCAACACTGTTTATATATGTCTGATCTTGGTCAACACTATTTACGTACGTTTGATCTTGGTCGACATTGTTTAACTTCGTCTTTTCTTGGTCTGGTTTTAGCCTACACTGTTTGTTTATGTCTGGACAAGGTATACATTCTTTGGCTATGTCTGGACTGGGTCTGCATTGTTGTCCTATATCTGGACTGGGTCTGCATTGTTTGCCTATGTTTGGACTGGTTCTACAATGTTTTGCTATATATGGCCTTAGTCTACACTGTTTGTCCATGTCTGAATTGGGTCTACATAGTGTGGCTATATCTGGAGTGGGTTAACACTGTTTGCCTAGATCTTATCTGACACTACTTGGTTTACCTGTGTCTACATTGTCTGTCTACGTGTATTCTAGATTTGACCCTGGTATACACTGTTTGCCTACATTTGGTATGGGTCTACAAAGTTTTGACTACATGTATACCTTGCCTGGTCAACACTACATGCCTGTCTTTATCATGGGGCATTAGGCACAATGCTATTTTAAGAACATAAGGAACGTAAGCAATGCAAACTTTGTGGTAGTCTTTCTGAGTAACTTTCTTCTTTAAGCTACAGCTGCCTTAGCGGCCAGAATGAGTCTTATTTTGCGTAATACTTATGGAAATGTTTTATTGTTACAGTGCTCCCTCCCTATAACGACCCTCTCAATAACGATTCCCTCCTTACAGCAACGCATGTCGCTGTTTCCGAAACAACAAGACCTCAGAAACAACGTTTTCCATCGTAATTTCTTTATGCCTCCATCAAACCCTAGGTTGTGACCACTCTTTAGAATCGTCACTTTGTGACGATTCTAAAGAGTGGTCACAACATAGGGTTTGATGGAGGCATAACGGTTTTAGTTCTCGAAATACACATTATATGGGGATCGGCAAACAAGCTAATTATGTTTGATTTTCCCTCCCTATAACAACTCCCTCTGAACAACACATACAATCTTCGTATCCCAAAGGGTGTCGTTGTAGAGAGGGGGCACTGTAACAGGCGAGGATTTAGAGGGGCGGAGTCGGCGTACGCCCCCCACCCCCCTAAAATTGCCAAAACATTTTTTATATACAAAATGTATCTACTAAAATCAATAAAACAATGATTCAGTAAGAGTGTTTAATTTCCCTCACCCATTTTTTTTTCAACATGTATTAAAAACACTATTTATTTATGTCAACAAACATAAAAATCTACGCCATCACCCCCACCCCCTCCAAAAAAAATTCTACGCCCCCCCCCCCCTTAATCTGAAATCCTGGATCCGCACCTGGTTAACTACAGGGAATTGATCCACAACTATACGCTACTTTTGGTACACGTAGATAGGATCATCGGTAGATTTGTGCCAGATCTATAGGAACTGAAGTTTTACCCATGTACGCAGATTATATTTGTTATTAATCTGATAAGGTAAAAGTTGATACTCTATAAAAAATATTATGTACATATAACCTATGCTGGAATTCTGAAGGGACTACACTTGTTACACCATATTTTGTATGCCACTTTAGTAAAATTCTATAGTTGTTCCATATTTTTCATACTTAAATTCGGAATGGGCTGCACTTGTTGTTCTGTATTTGTATGCCGTCTATGCAGTAATTCTCAAGTGACTGAATGCGCTGCTTCATATTTCCATGTCATTTAATTCTAGAGTTCTCAAGTGACAGCATTTGTTGCTCCATAATTGTATGCCACCTATATGTTGGTATTCTGTAGTTCTGTAAGCTTTCTTATTTAATGCTACATAGCGTTGATGTTTAACTCTTAATTGAAATTCGCTTTACTAACTTATAAACTCTTAACTAATACTTAAAGTACTGAATAATATACTAAAAATACAAATTTATACTAAGAGTACCGAATTAGACTTAGAGTACTCACTTATGCCAAATGTGTAGACTTATACTTAAAGGTCACTGATAACCTGATAAAGACGTCTGATCACGGATAACCTGACAGACGCCTTACTACTAATAACCTGATAAAGACGTCTGACCACTGATAACCTGATACAGGCGTTTGATAACCTGATACAGACGTATGATCACGGATAACCTGACAGACGCCTTATTACTAACAACCTGATACAGACGTCTGGCCACTGATAACCTGATACAGACGTCTGACCACTGATAACCTGATACAGACGCTTGATAACCTGATACAGACGTCTGGCCACTGATAACCTGATACAGACGTCTGACCACTGATAACCTGATACAGACGCTTGATAACCTGATACAGACGTCTGATCACGGATAACCTGACAGACGCTTCATTACTAATAAACTGATACAGACATCTGACCACTGATAACCTGATATAGACGTTTGATTACCTGATACAGAGGCCTGGTCACTGATAACCTGATACAAATGTCTGATCAGGGATAACCTGACAGACACCTTATTACTGATAACCTGATACACGCGCTTGATTATCAGATACAGACGTCTGATCACGGATAACCTGACAGACGCTTCATTACTAATAACCTGATACAGACGTCTGACCACTGATAACCTGATATAGACGTTTAATTACCTGATGCAGACGCCTGGTCACTGATAACCTGATACAAACGTCTGATCAGGGATAACCGGACAGACACCTTATTACTGATAACCTGATACACGCGCTTGATTACCAGATACAGACGCTTGATTACTGGTAACCTGATACAGACGTCTGATCACGGATAACTTGATGGACGCCTTATTACCAATACCTTGATACAGACGTCTGACCACTGATAACCTGGTACATACGCTTGATAACCTGATACAGACGTCTGATCACGGATAACCTAACAGACGCCTTATTACTAACAACCTGATACAGACGTCTGACCACTGATAACCTGATACAGCCGTCTGATCACGGATAACCTGATCGACGCCTTATTATTAATAACCTGATACAGACATCTGACCACTGATAACCTGATACAGACGTCTGATCACGGATAACCTATCAGACGCCTTATTACTAATAACTTGATACAGACATCTGACCACTGATAACCTGATACAGGCGCTTGATACAGACGTCTGGTCACTGATAACCTGATATAGACGCCCGGGTCACTGATAACCTGATACAGCCGTCTGATCACTGATAACCTGATACAGATGCAAATGGGTCACTGATAACCTGATACAGACGCATGGATCACTGATAACCTGATACAGACGCTTAAAGAGGAAGTCCCTACAATGATCGCATATTTTCAATAGTATCATAAAACTTGGTATTTGTTATGCTCTATCATTATTATGAAGGTTCCCAATTTAAACTTATATCGAAAAATGCCCCTGTGATACAAATAAACCGATTTCATCAATACTGATAATTTTTGTTCTACAACACAATATTATCGGCCTTTTCCGTTAAATTCTTCCGCGTTTTGCCGATGATCACCCGATCCCTCCATTGTTTACGTAATAGCTTTCTCGGAAGTGGTCGGAGAATCGCGAATAGGGCGAACAGTTACGAACTAAAACCCAACCCGAATAAAACTGAAACATCGGGGATTAAAACCGGGATCGGCGATATCAAACACATGGATGTTTTGTCATTATAAACGGTAATTGGATGGGGCTTTTTGCAATATACTACTTTTAAGCATATAAACAAATGAGTTTTGTACATTTTAAGTGTTTATGAAACGCGTCAAATGTAGGGACATCCCCTTTAATCACTGATAACTTGATACAGACGTCTGGTCACTGATAACCTGATATAGACGCCCGGGTCACTGATAACCTGATACAGACGCCCGATCACTGATAACCTGATACAGGTGCATGGGTCACTGATAACCTGATACAGACGCATGGATCACTGATAACCTGATGCAGACGCCTGATCACTGATAACCTGATACAGACGTCTGACCACTGATAAGCTGATACAGACGCATTGGTCACTGATACCCTGATACAGACGCATGGATCACTGATAACCTGATACAGACGTCTGACCACTGATAACCTGATACAGATGCATGGGTCACTGATAACCTGATACAGACGCCCGGGTCACTGATAACCTGATACAGACGTCTGATCACTGATAACCTGATACAGATGCATGGGTCACTGATAACCTGATACAGACGCATGGATCACTGATAACCTGATGCAGACGCCTGATCACTGATAAACTGATACAGACGTCTGACCACTGATAAGCTGATACAGACGCATTGGTCACTGATACCCTGATACAGACGTCTGACCACTGATGACCTGATACAGCCGCCTGGCCACTGATGACCTGGTACAGCCGCCTGGGTGACTGAAAACCTGATACAGACGCCTGATCACTGATGACCTGATACAGACGCCTGATCACTGATGACCTTATACAGATGTCTGACCACTGATAACCTACTATAGACCCTTGATCACTGATAACCTGATAAAGACGTCTGATCACTTATAACCTGATATAGACGCCTGGTCACTGATAAGCTGATACAGACGCCTGACCACTGATAACCTGATACAGATGTCTGACCACTGATAACCTATTGTAGACCCTTGATCACTGATAAGTTTATAAAGACGTCTGATCACTGTTAACCAGATACAGACGCCTTAATACTAATAACCTGATAAAGATGCTTGGCCATTGACAACCTGATACTGACGCCTTATCACTGATAACCTGATACAGACGTTTGATCACTGATAACCTGATACAGACGCTTGACCACTGATAACCTGATACAGACGCTTGATCACTGATGATAACCTGATACAGACGCTTGGATATTGTTATCCTGATACAGACGCCTTATTACTGATAACCTGATACAGACGCTTTATCACTGATAACCTGATACAGACGCTTGATCACTGATAACCTGATATAGACGCGTGGCCATTGATATCCTGATACAGACGCCTGATCACTGATAACCTGATACAGACGTTTGATCACTCATAACCTGATACAGATGCTTGGCCATTGATATCCTGATAAGACGCATTATCACTGATAACCTGATACAGACGCCTTATCACTGATAACCTGATACAGACGCCTGGTCACGGAGTAAATTATACTTTTTAAAGTATTTACCTTTACTTAAAGTACTAACGTATACTACAACGCAAACAGAGTGAGAACTGTCTGATCAGGGTCTGCTCTGTTTGCTATGGAATCATTTCGATCTGAGTCTAGTGCGTGTGATTGCCAGATATCCCTGTGTTCATATGCAAATAAATATCATTAAAATTTTACTGAATATTCATTATTTCATTTTCTCTGACATGTATATTCATCAGGTATAGAATTAAGTACCATGTGGTTTTTGAAAATACAATTTAGCATAAACACTATCAGAGTATTAACATTTTAATCCATAGATCTATACACATTTTAACACAATTGCTAACAGAACAGTCCCAGATCAGAAGTCCCAGATCAAGCTCTTTTAGAGTAGTCCCAGATCAGGATATTTTAGGTTGATTTTGATTTGTCGTCTGCTTCAATTCTTGAAATAAACTTTCTGTAAAAAAAAATCAAAAATATGGTCAAGATGACAAACAGTTTGGATCCTGATGAGACGCCGCATTATGCGGCGTCTCATCTGGATCCAAACTGTTTGCATAGGTAATCACAGTTTCGCCGCTAGCGTGCAAAGAGTTATGCTAACATTGTCATGAAGACTTGCAGTTGGACTTCTTTTGAGTGGTTGCTTATAATTTGATTATATTGGTCTAATTATAGCTGCTGTCATGGCCAAATAACATGTGTTCATGTGTCAATAAACTTCAGCTGATAAATATTTATGACGTCATTATTTCTGACATGTATATGCATCAAGATATTGTTTTGATAAAAGAGCATAAAATACTGCTCGCTGAGTCCCTTTGCTTTGTATAAAGAAACGTGACGCTGCATCAATTATCGCACTATGTTGACATATTGCGTGCATCATTGTATAACTCAATCAGTTATCACTAATTTCGTCTCTGATCAACTATATACGGAATCAGTGCTGCATTGTCCACGTTATTTTAGTCTATCATCATATGCACAAGCATTTATGTTGGTGATAAAAATAATCACGGTTTAATTCTATGACGTACAATTTCTTCTGCTATCGGATTTCTCCGTTTAGTGAAAAAAAAACGATAGTAAGTTTTTCCGCCGATCTTGATGAATCAAGACATGCTGAGCGACTGTAGTCAATCGACCGTTTTCCTCCATCACCGATTTGTATGTGTGATCATATGACCTGTGTAACGTGACAGTCAATATCACAGTTCTCAGCTGCTGTCGTCTGCAATTGAGGTCTTCTACAGTACTGGTAATTGTGAGGTCTTCTGCAGTACTAGTAATTGCGAGGCTTCCACAATTTAACCTTTTACCTTATTAATATTCATGATAGAATCTACCTGTTATGAATATTAATCAGCTATTTTTCTTATACATGCATTGCTATATAAAAAGTGAATACATTGCTATGGCACATAATATAGAATAAATCAATAAGCAAACAGAGCAGATCCTGGTCAGACGGCTTCTATTGGAGCCGTCTGATCTGGATCTATCTTGTTTGCAAGAAGTTCTAGTGTAATGTATGAGGTAAATGCTTATATTAAATGTCGTCTTATTCAGTTCTTACGGTCTACTCATTTATTTTCATTTCAAAGAGAGAATTAGAGTCACAGGGGGCCATTTCGTGGGTCTACATGGTCTAAAAAGTAAAAAAAATGATTGGGTCGATTTGGTGTTATATTATATATATGGCGTTATTTCGAATCGGTCGTGAAATTTGCGAATGGGTAGTTAGACCCCTTGTATATATAATATAACACTAAATCGACCCAATCATTTGTTTTTACTTTTTAGACCATGTAGACCCACGAAATGGCTCCCTGTGGGTGAAATATGATCTTGTTCATAATACTTTTTATAACAGATTGACAAATACCCCATTCCCGCATATTGATGCCTTTTGACGCTTCTGTAAATGTCACTTTGTGAAACCATTGTGATAAATAGAGCATTTGCTCCTATAGGAGCAAATGTTCTATTTATCACAATGGTTTCAAACTACAAAATTAAAATAAAAATCCTTTTCTCTAGTTAATGCTCATTTTCGGTAGATTTATTCAAAGTGGTTGGATCTAAAAAATAGTCTATGAGGTAATGGGTTAAAGTCACTACTCCTTACTTATTATTCATGAGGTCAAGGGTCAAACAGTTGAGTATGAAGTGTGATCGAATTGGTCTTTGTAGAAGTACTGTTGTCGAAATAACAAGTGATTTGTTGAAACAAGGCTGGTAATTGTTAGTTGTTATTATGTTTTGTAACATCACACCTCTGTGGCCACAGGAGTCCACCCCATAGAGAATGATTGCGCGTATTGGCTCGCGTCAGTGTCATCTCGGTGGCTCTTGTCATATTTCTTGACCCTTTTCCAAAGTTGTACAGTCGTACGTAGTTCTTTGAATCTACAGTAAATCCTTTAAAAAACCGGATGTTCAATTTAGTATAAATATCAGTGTTGGATACAGATGGCAGTTTAATGCAGGGTGAAAGTCATGAAGAAAGCTCCTCTAACAATACTTATTTCATGAATATCTATTAGCTGATTTTTTATAGTGACACGTGTATACAGCGTGTTTTGTTATCCGTAGAAACCAAAGAGGAAGTTCTATTATAATTTTATAAGAAAACAAAGTAGACTCTGATCAGACGTCTCCAACTGGAGCCGTCTGATCTGGTCTTCTCTGTTTGAAAATGCATGAAAATGCGTTTGTAAGAGGTTTTATTCTCCAAATTTGACCTGAGACTGGATTAGTCTTCAGTATGTTTATCGGGGTTCTTCGTAATACTCTGTGACAAAAAATTAACAAAACAACCCCCCGGTAATAATCATGTTCCACAAGGATTGTATTCTTATAGTGTATTCTTATACCTTCGTAAATGTATCCGAAGATTACCGACGATAATAAGTGGAATATGCATGAGTCTCGGGTCAAATTGGGAGAGTAATAAAGGTGTTAAAGCAGGTTGGTGTTTAATGCCGAACGAAAGTAATCTATAATGTACAGGTTAACCATGGTGAAAAAGTTGTGACTCGACTGGGACTTGAACCCAGGGCCTTTGGCTTACCATACCAACACTCTACCGACTGAGCTATTAAGTTACGCTGTATAACCCTATCAGTTGTTTCACCACTCTCTCTACCCGGCTACACTACCTGGAGCTTTCTTCATAAGTTTAAGTTACCACATGACTTACCAAAATTAGACTTCATTTACGTGGTCCCTTTAGAGAGAATTTACTTTATTCTACTGCTCTACAGGAGCTAAGATCTATGTTTATTCGATATATTCTACTGCTCTACAAAAGCTAAGATATATGTTTATATACCGTATTCTACTGCTCTACAGGAGCTAAGATCTATGTTTATATACTGTATTCTACTGATCTACGGGAGCTAAGATCTATGTTTATATACTGTATTCTACTGATCTACAGGAGCTAAGATCTATGTTTATATACTGTATTCTACTGATCTACGGGAGCTAAGATCTATGTTTATATACCGTATTCTACTGCTCTACAGAAGCTAATATCTATGTTTATATACTGTATTCTACTGCTCTACAGGAGCTAAGATCTATGTTTATATACTGTATTCTACTGATCTATAGAAGCTAAGATCTATGTTTATATACTGTATTCTACTGCTCTACAGAAGCTAAGATCTATGTTTATATACTGTATTCTACTGCTCTACAGAAGCTAAGATTTATGTTTTTATGCTGTATTCTACTGCTCTATAGAAGCTAAGATTTATGTTTATATGCTGTATTCTACTGCTCTACAGAAGCTAAGATTTATGTTTATATGCTGTATTCTACTGCTCTACAGAAGCTAAGATTTATGTTTATATGCTGTATTCTACTGCTCTACAGAAGCTAAGATTTATGTTTATATGCTGTATTCTACTGCTCTACAGGAGCTAAGATCTATGTTTTTTTGCTGCATTGTACTGTTCTACAGAAGCCAAGACCTATGTATATATTCTGTTCTACAGAAGCCAAGATCTATATTTATATACTGTGTTCTACTTTTCTACAGGAGCTAAGATCTATGTTTATTTATGAAGTGGTTGGTTTCTAACGGGGTTACAGTACAAATTGATTGTATCTACAGTAAACTTCTGTAGAGCCTCCACCATATGATTGCCTAAATCTGGTTGTTAAAGTCTGGTTGTAGCTTAATGCAGGATGAATGTTGTGCAGACAGTTCATACGGGGACTTTCTGCATTTGTTTTGTCCTGTATTAAGCAACCAGCCAACCACATGCATTTAACCCATTATGCCTCTTTACGCCTCTGCAAACAGAACAGACCCAGATCCGACGGTTCCTATAGGAGCTGTCTGATCAGGATCTGCTCTGTTTGCTTATTATATATTATATAGATATGATTCTGCAGTTCTACCATGGGCAAACATTCCTGTGTCCGTGTGCTATTATAAATATTACTCTAACAAATACTCATGAAGTCATGTTTTCTTACATGGAGTAGAGGGGTAAACATTAAATTCGGGTGACATGATTAACCCTTTCCCTAATAGAAACGTGTTTTCACGCATTTGCAAACAGAGTAGACCCAGATCAGGAGCCGTCTGATCAGGGTCTGCTCTGTTTGCTTATGGACTTAGATAGATCTGTTTCTATACTTTCTAAAATGGCTACAATGTTCCACCTTCCATATTTCATTATAACTATTGTGCCATGACTATTCAGTAGGTATTACAATTTGAAATAAACATAGAACAGGGAAAGGGTTAATAGAAATCCGGTCCGGGAGGTATGTGGAAATTGTAACTTGCGTGGCGTGGGAAAACACTTTAGTAGAGGGGTTTAGGCATTAAAACACTGTAGACGGGTTTTAGGCATTAAAATACCTTAGGCGGTTTTAGGCATTAAGACACTTTAGGGGGTTAGGCATTGAAACACTTTATGGGGTTAGGCATTGAAACACTTTAGGGGGTTAGGCATTGAAACACTTTAGGTGGATTATGGGTATTAAATCATTAGTCTACCTACGAATCAAAATAAAGCCTCAAGAAAATGGACCTGATGGCATTTCGTGTTTACGGGCAACTTTCTTCTGATTCATATAGCTGAAGGGTTCACATTGAAAGCCTGATAGGATGTAAAGTCAGAAAATGCCCATAAGTGTGATTTTTGGGGGAAAACTGTAAAAACTATCGCTCAAACTGCGAATTTCTGGAATTCTTATATTGCACAGATAATACATTGATTATTCGTACAGAAAAATGTCTATGGGTTGTTAACAGTTTATACTAACATACTAAGTAACAAAAAACCAAATCACATGACAATGTATGCATTTTTTTGGGGGGGAAACCTTAAAATTTAGTATAAAAAGCCCGAAATTTTAGAAACCGGCATTCATTAAATGTCTCACATTTTGTTTTCACGTATTTTCTATAATGCTAATTATATACATAAGTAGCTGAATGGTTCACTTTGAAGGCCTGATAGGATGTAAAGTCAGAAAATGCATGTTAGCGTATTTTTGGAGGAAAATGTGGGAATTATCGCTCAAACTGCGAATTTCTGAAATTCTTATATTGCACAGATGATACATTGATTATTCGCACAGAACAAATATCTATGGGTTGTTAACGGTTTATACTAACATACTAAGACACAAAAAACGCAGATCACATGACAATGCATGCATCTTATGGGGAAAACACCTTATAATTTAGTTAAAAAAACGGAATTTCAGAAATCGGCATTCATTAAAAGTCCAACATTTTGTTTTCATGTATTTTCTATTCTGCGAATCATATACAAAATTTGAATTGAAGTAAACTTCATAACTAGGTACAGAGCTTCTGCCAGAATTATACACGTTATCATTTCAGGAAATGCACTATACGTCATGCAAATGCTTTCTGAAATAAACAGCCTTATTGTACTTTCAAATACAACATATCGAATAGTGTTACTTTAATTATCGTCAATGCAGTGAAACTTGTATTGAGCGATCATATATATACAAGACCTTCCGAACAGGGGATAGCTTAATACAAGTAGAAAATAATACAGAAAGCTTCAGTTGGAACTGAGACATGTATACAGTAACCACTGTGTTCCCTTAACACATTGTCACTTAAAACAGATTTCACTGATCTATTCATATCGATTTCTTTAACGTCCAACACAAACCAACCTATGAACCAGCTGTATGTATACATGCATAATTCGGATTACGTTTCTACGCCAACATCTATTTTTTACGCGTCTATAAGTTTGCATATGTTTGCCAGCTTGAGACAAAACGGGTTTCTTGTATCGTCTTTTTTAATCTTTAGTTCTGTTACAAGGTCTGCAAAACTGCCGGTGGCCAATTCGGCATCACACAACAAGACTAACCCCGAGACAGAGTGTATATCACATGGTCCTGTAAGTTTCAGGTAAGCGGTGAAACACAGAGACTTTACAGCCTCAATGATGACGACGATGAAACAAAGAGCACAAAACATGATGCCCAGACATCTCGTGTAAATGCAGAAGAGGAAAAGATCAACGCTTTTGCTGCTTTGTTTGATGCTTTAGAAGTGTTTGTTATGAGAAGCAAAGCAATGTACCCGATGCAATAGAACTGCTTGTTTCCATTGCATCCAAGGATGTGACAACAGAGGAGATCCACAATGGCTTGCTGACAGGTGAAATTAGAGAAGTCAGCTAGTTGAGGAATTCGCCATCTCTAGATTAAAGGAAAAGAGTACAGAGTTTTTCGCTGCAATGAAAACAACGAAATCAAAAACGTTCACCATTCTCTACAAAACAATCGGTTCGGACAAGCAATATGCGTCAAAGCAGATAAAAACTAACCGCAAGCTGCTGCAGCGATTGTTCAATGCAGCCAGTTCCGGCCGCACTGTGAAAACCGCTGATGTATTGTAGCATGAGCTGTCCCGTGCCATTGGCCTTGGCAAAACTAAATGGAGATATGAATCCAACGACAAAATTCCGAATCCTGGATCTTTTTACAAAAGACAAGGGTATAGAAACCCCGCAAAAGATACCTGAATCACTGAGGTCTATGTGCATTGTTATAGACGGGCACGCGCTTGTTCAAGCCAAAGGCAACCCTTACGGTTGCCAGACATTTTGAGAGTATGCAAACGAATGCGTTTATTCAGTCTTTGCCCTTTATAAAGAAACAACGGCACGGTTGGTGTCGGTTTTGATAGATAATTTGTGAACAAGTCTGTCCAAGGTGCCACATGGAAGAAAAGGACTGGTAAAGATATCCAATACGAAATTCACAAGTTCAGAGGTTCCACTGCCTCATGTCTGGGAAGTTGGGAACAATACATTTTTCTGGATGAAAACAAAAAAGACCTAGCTGATTTCTTGTTAGCTGAATTGCTTCGCCAGAGTGACATGTTGCCAGAAGGATCTGTTGTTGTAGCAGGTGGGGTTGTACAGGCGACAGAAATGCAAAAAGTAGAAATATGAGTCATACAGGAAACACTACATACAGTTCAATAGCCGCCCGAACAGCAGCACAAGAAATCACAACAAATGTACATATCTACCAAAAAATACAGTGACACACAAAGACAAAACAAGCAAACAATAGGAGGAATATGGAAGTACCGCCTTGGAAGGGTCAGTGACAATAGTCACTTAGGGTTTAGGGGCGCCTAACCTCACATTTATTCCATCCCCACCCTAAAAGACAAACAATGTAAATAAACGTACCCCCTCCGACTTAACTACAACAACCACGATGGCAAATACAGTGGTAATGTGCATGTAAAATGTTTAAGTGAAACAAAACCTGTATCCACCTATCGCTAGTGTACTCAATGATTGAGCTGCAAACAGAGTAACTGTAGAAAAGTAATAAAGGGTACGATACAAACGAAATAGTACAGATATCCGACGTCCTCCTTCCGTTTTCGGAATTGAGAGGTCGCTTTCATAGAGTACTAAACCTTTCTTGGCATACATGCAAAGAGGCCAGCGTGATTGCCAACTGTAAAAGGGTTGACAGCCAGACATGCAGTCAAACAACTTTAATACAGACCACTTGTCTGTTGACCACGAAGAATCCGATTGATGCTTTATCATATTGGCAACGTTGTGATAACATGGATGGTGCCTGCAACAGCAAAGCAAAGGCGTTGCTACCCTGTATACACAATATGTGACAGGGTTGACAAAAGGGTTCGTCAAAATGTGTTGGGTTTTCATGCCCTTACCTATCTGCGACATTACCTCTGCCTTTCATAGTATCAGCAAGAGGTCGTGCTGGATGCAATTTGTGGAAACCCCGACACTGCTGGAATATATCGGACATGGCGGAGCCATACAAGACATTGAAAAATACCTTTGTCACCTGTATAGCTGCAGTTCGATAGATGAACATGACCCGGTGTGACTCCAGTTTTTATCAGGAACCCCCCTGTCCCATTGGCTTGCATACAGCTTGTGTCTTGCAACTGTAAGACTACGGGCAGCTCGGCAATATGTGCTTGTTACAAAATCCAACAAGTATGCCTGTATGCGCATGTCTCTGAAGCTACACACTGTGCAAATCCAATGACATAAACTGATTAATGATATTATATGCCAACATGCATGACTCTTACATGTACTTTTATATCTGCTTGTCCAAACGAGTTTTCAAATTCCGCATTTTTGTGACTGATGTATACAATATGAAAATATTATTAAATCAATTAGATCAATTTTCGATTACTGCATAGAAATACATGTATATCAATTAATTATAACAATTATGTCATATACAGAGTAACCGCCCTTGAATTTTAATAATAGATACTTGTTCCACTGTATATACATAATCTGTATATTTAGGTAATGAACTTCAATCGACGCTGTACGTAAAGTGTGTTAATGTAAAACAATACCATTTATTTCACTTTATTTGCAAAAACCAAATAAAAAATAGCAACAAATATCTATTTCAAGAGTTATTGCCCTTGAAAAGGATTATCGGGAACAAATAAAGGGTTAACCCTACTGTAATTTGAAATTTGCGACGGTATATGAGATTTTTAACGGTCGCAAATTATTTTAATGGCGACGCCGAAGGCGGAGTCATTAAAATAATTTAAGACCGTTAAAAACCTCATATACCGTCGCAAATTTCAAATTACAGTAGGATTAACCCTATTCTAACGCAATCTTAACACGAAAAACGACAAATTGTTAAGCCGATTTTAACTCAAGTAATATCCTTTGCGCGCGGATGATTAAATGAGTGATGAGGCAAGAAATAGTGCACCAGTTTCTCTCAGATTTCTTAAAGTAACTGTGTTTTCACCCTGGTTTATATATATACATTTCATTAGTCATGAATAATTGTGCGATAGCTATTTAACATGCTCAATACATACATTCAATACACATTTTGGTAAAGTAACGTCATCTTTACTTAGTCTTTGGCGCCATACGGGAAAACGTCGTCTGTTACAATGACGTCACGTTATAACGTTATGTTTGAACGATATAATAAATAAGGACTAATCTGGATCCCAACGCTTAGAGTATCTCAATAATTCTCTACATGACACATGTGCATATAAGAGACCGTTCAAGTCGTGACAAAGTAAACAATGGAAAATAACTTGAAATAACGTGCCAAACTGGAATAGATCTAGATTTATATGTCAAAGTATGCATACGGATTTATCATTGCTTATAAACAACGCGCATTGATATATTTACATGCACATGGTGTTATTCGGCCGTTTTCGATTGGTTGAATTTGCGACATATAAAACACTTTTTATATGCCGCAAATTTGGTCACATGAGCCAATCAAATTTCAGGAAATTGACAGATTGCGTTAGAAGTGGCCTTTATTAGATCATACTTAGCATTTGCAAACATTTGTTAACTAATTCCCAACCAAAACGTTCATTTTTTAAAAAAAATACTACATACTGGAATTGAATCAAAGCGTTGATGTACCAAAAACTGCACTCGTTGACCATTGACCCCATTTATGACCTTAATTCGTGCTTTACAACTTTACACCCCCTAGAATTCTTGAGGTACCTTCACTTAATACAAATGAGGTGGATGTAAACCGTAAACACGCGATGCCATCAGGGGTCAGAATCTGTCAAAATATTGGTAGACTACATTGTGATTAAAACACTTTAGGTGGATTTTATGCATTAAAACACTCTACGTGGGTTTTAGGCATTAAACACTTTACGTGTGGTTTATGCATTAAAACACTTTAGGCAGGAATTAGGCATTAAAATCTGTAAGGGTTATGCATTAAAACACTTTAGGCGGGATTTAGGCATTAAAACACTGTATGGGGTTAGGTATTAAAACAGTTTAGGTATGTTTAGGCATAAGAACATTTTAGGGGCAGGCATTAAAACACTTCTGGGGTTTAGGCATTGAACTATTTAGGGGTCTTGGCATTCTATCAACCCTTTTTCAGTGCCACGTAAAGTCGCGTTCAAAAGTTGTCGTGTTGTATAATTGCTGTTTGTGATGTTTTTCTTTTTAATTTTCTTCTATTTTCTTTCAAGAAACATGATCACGGCATCAAACAGTTTGAATCCTAATGAGACGGTGAGTTACTCTGCGCTTCATCTGTATCCAGCGCATTGCATAGGTAATCACAGATTGGTCGTTAGAAGCGAAAGGAGTATTTATAAGCAGCACGTGATATATGTTTATTAATTTGAGATTTCTGTTCCATGGAATGAAAACATAAACTACTTCCATGGCCGATTGCCTGAACATTTCAAGATCCGTCTGTGTGCTGATACTAACAGTGCATAGGGTAAAGCAATTACCTTCATCTCCTTCCGTTTAGAACTAAAGTACGCATTCCTGAATACAGTTAAAACCCCGTTACCACGGCAAGCTAGAAAGGAATTAATATTGTGATGCTAAACATGTGACCACGACAGGTGACAAAGCAGTATTTCCCCCAATACTGAGTCAATAATCTGTCAAATTCCGTGTAACCTATCTCCAAAACAGGAACAACATTGTAAGTTTTCTTGATTGTTTTATATAAACACATGACTTATATAACGAGACGATCCATGCGGTTGACTCGTCACGTGACTCAGGGAAACATCTCATAATATACGCGCATGTGAAGCGCTCACGTGTGCCAAATGATTGCTTGTAAGGCTGAGCTGAAAACAACCAAATGAAGCAATAGTAAAATAGCCAATACTGCAAATTTCTATAGCGTGTCTGATAACTCCTACACACATACGAGAGATGGAGCCGATATGGAATGTGGTACACTCTAAAGTAAACAGACCGATGCTGAGAGAGAAAGAGAAATACAGACACAGATAGACAGATAGAAACAACGAAACGGGAACAGACAGACGGACACAGAGAATCAGTGACAGCCAGACAGACAGGCGGGCATATATACAAATATAGACAGACACAGAGAGACAGAAACAGAGCGACAGTCTGACAGACAGACAGAGATAGACATATACGGAGAGACATACAGACAGATATACAGAGACAGACAGACACAAATAGACAGGGATGGAGATACATATATAGACAGAGACAGACAGCTATAGATAGACAAATACAGATAGACAGAGATTGACAGAGACAGACATATAGATAAACAGAAATTTACAGAGATATAGACAGATAGACATGCACAGATAGACAGAGATAAACAGACATATTGGCATACACAGACAGGTAGTCAGACACAAATAGACTGACGCAGACGGACATACACATATATAAATACAAAGACAGGTACAGACAGAGATAGACACAGATATACATAAACAGACGAAGACAAAAGAAAACGAACAGACATAGTAACTTGCATTACTGACGAGAACGTGCCACGCTGTATTCGTCCGAATTTGAACAGTACAATATAAAGTGCATCCAATTATCGAATAACTACAATGTGATAAAGCACGTTGTTCCAAAATCGAAGACTTCTCACATCTTATAAAGTGGCGTTGAATGAAAAAAGTAACACAAATATTGGGACTTCAACTTCAACATAATATATAGCAATCATGGTTGTCATAGACCAATGAATTAGGCTTGTTTTAATGACCACGCTATAGGGTGGTTATACTGTACAAAGTTTGTGTTTTTGGATTGAGTTTCCGTCCAATACTCTGTGTTCTATAGCGCGTCTCTTGCAGTGTATTTCTAGCAGTAAAGTCTAATACTGCCTTACACTGCGTTGCTATTTTTAGAATTCTAATGGGAAACGTATTGGTACTGAATATAGTATAGTGGAGTATAGCCTCGCTTCCGGTCCACCACCTGTGTATTGTGCTTCAGTATTGGATTGCATCAATGTCACCTGAATGAAATAGCACGTGGCATTGAAAAACCTCTGCGTAACCTATGAATTCTTCACTATAAATAGCAGTCACGTGGTTCCCAAATCCTTTGCTTACGTATCAGGACAAGTCGTACAATAATCTGCACGTTTTGCAATTTCAGAGTAAAGTACCCAGATGTTGATACAAAATAGAATGGTTCATCTTGTACTCGCTGCTCTCAGTCAATTTTGAACACTTGTAACACGTGATCATTGTTAGTGGTTATTAACTTCTTCTGTCAGAAAATTAGCAGTATTGCATTTTGTGATACGAGTGCAAAACGAACTGTTATGGGAGTTAATGGTGAACTTGATGACAGAAAAAGGAGGTAATTTTTTTTTTTGAAACAAAAAATGAACTTATTAAAATATAATTCGAAGGCCTATTCAATTTATAGTTTTAATTTCTAGTGACCCTTTACTTTATGAATATAAATGTAAGAAATGGTAACATCATGAATATTAATTAGATGATTTTTATAATAGCTTGAGATCACCCGAATAGTTGACTATGCAGAAACTGTTGAATCGGGTCTATAGTGTTCCATAGGTAAGTAACGGAGCAGATCCTGACCAGACGGCTCCTACACGAGCCGTAGGATTTGGGTCTGCCTTGTTTGCAAAGGTATTAATCCTTCTCTTGCTGAATTTTAAACTACGTTTCTCCTTCTTTACCCATGCCCTGTTGTATAGTTACATATATCTTCACTGTGTACAAGTATTTCGCTGTGAAATCACTGCTGTGGAGTGCACTGGTTGCATAATCAACTTGTAAATAATGCAGACCCTGATGAGACAGCTCCTGCAGGAGCTGTCTCATCTGGGTCTTCACTATTTACAGGTAGGTATATTGATGTGAATAGCAAGCGAAGGGTTAAAAGGAGTCTCTGTAGGGTAAAACGTTAACAGAAGAACCCCTATATTACAAGAGAGAAAACGCCAATCTTTAGATACGGCTAGCCGATTTTTAACCCATAATAATTTTAACTTTATGTTTGTATCAAATGTCTGAATACATATTTATTTGCTTTCTCCGTTATTTTGTTTTCTATCAATATGTTTTAAATAAGTCAGGGGTAAACTGTGTAGAGCCAGATCAGAAAGAACCTTCTTATCAGAACCTGCACTCATCGCTTGACAATAATTTCCCAATAGTCAATTTGGAACAACTGCCCTTCAAATTAAATTAACTTAGATAGAATTAAAATTCATTTTGGGCATGCATACTTTAACCCTCTCTCTGTTCTATGTTTATTCCAAATTTCAATACGTTCTGAATATTCATTAACAAAATAGTTATAAGGAAATATGGAAGGTGCAACATTGTAGACATTTTAGAAGGTAAAAAACTGATCTATCAAGTTCTATTAGTAAACAGAGAAGACCCTGATCAGACGGCTCCTCTAGGAACCGTCTGATCTGGGTCTACTCTATTTGCAAATGCACGAAAACACGTTTATATGACGGAAAGGGTTAATTCTTTTATCTCTTACATCGTCGAAATGCATCACGACACACGATGCAGCGGTACCTTTTAACCATTTCCCTGTTCAATATTCATGTAAGTAAAAATGACATCATGAATATTTATTACCTGAATTTTTATAATGTAAGATTTGCTAGGGAAGTTTTTGCTCTAACACAAGCTGTAAATCAGATCTTTATCATGTCATAAGCAAACAGAGCAGACCCTAATCAGACGGCTCCCATATGAGCCGTCTTATCTGGGTCTACTCTGTTTGCAAATGCGTGAAAAGGCGTTTATATGAAGGAAATGGTTAATTGCGGCGACTGATCAGGAACTTCACCGTTTTGCTCAACATGTATATTTATGTCTGTGATTTATTCCATTAAAACTTTGCATTTAGTTATCCCAAGTCCGCATTTTACCGAAATGTTTTAACAAAATTGGGTTGTGGACGACAATCAGAAATTTGACGACGAAACGGTAAATAAATTAGACCAACCCTTTCCCTCATAATAAACAGTTTTGGGCAATTTTGCAAACGGGGTAGACCTATATCAAATGGCTCCTGTTGCTCAGTTTGCTAATTTCTATACACGAGTATTTTGCGGACTAGTTCTGTTTTCTATATGATACACGAGTTATTGACGGATTAGTTCTATTTTCTGTATAATACACGAGTAAATGGCCGATCAGTTCTAACTTCTATATGATGCACGAGTAATTGGCGGATTAGTTCTGTTTTCTATATGATACATTAGTTATTGGCGGATTACTTCTAATTTACTTCCGGCGGATGTGGTTGTGTGGCTAACGCGCTCGATTGCAATACCAGGGGTCACGGGTTCGATTCCCCGCCGGACCAAGTCCTTCGGACGAGACTATAAACCGAGGTCCGATGTATCAGTACTTTACAGTGGGCATCTAAAAGAACCAGATAAACTCATTCGATAATAAGAGTAGGGCACCGCGGTTTCTCTGTATCCTCTCCCCTCTCCGTGGGGCGTCCAATTAGCCCATAGTGAGCAGAAACGGTCGTAAATCAACACAAACAAACAAACACACTTCTAATTTCTATATGATGGACCAGTTATTGGCGGATTACTTCTAATTTCTATATGATACACCAGTTATTAGCGGATTAGTTCTGTTTCCTATATGATACAAGAGTTTATAGCGGATTAGTTCTGTTCATATATGATACAAGAGTTATTAGCGTATTAGTTCTGTTTTCTATATGATACAAGAGTTATTAGCGGATTAGTTCTGTTTCCTATATGATACAAGAGTTATTAGCGGGTTAGTTCTGTTTCCTATATGATACAAGAGTTTTTAGCGGATTGGTTCTGTTTTCTATATGATACAAGAGTTATAAGCGGATTAGTTCTGTTTTCTATTTGATACAAGAATTTTTAGCGGATTAGTTCTGTATCCTATATGATACAAGAGTTATTAGCGTATTAGTTCTGTTCCATATATGATACAAGAGTTATTAGCGGATTAGTTCTGTTTTCTATATGATACAAGAGTTTTTAGCGTATTAGTTCTGTTTCCTATATGATACAAGAGTTATTAGCGGATTAGTTCTGTTTTCTATATGATACAAGAGTTATAACGGACTAGTTCTGTTTCCTATATGATACAAGAGTTATTAGCGGATTAGTTCTGTTTCCTATATGATACAAGAGTTATTAGCGGGTTAGTTCTGTTTCCTATATGATACAAGAGTTTTTAGCGGATTGGTTCTGTTTTCTATATGATACAAGAGTTATAAGCGGATTAGTTCTGTTTTCTATTTGATACAAGATTTTTTAGCGGATTAGTTCTGTTTCCTATATGATACAAGAGTTATTAGCGGATTAGTTCTGTTCCATATATGATACAAGAGTTATTAGCGGATTAGTTCTGTTTCCTATATGATACAAGAGTTATTAGCGGATTAGTTCTGTTTCCTATACGATACAAGAGTTATTAGCGTATTAGTTCTGTTCCATATATGATACAAGAGTTATTAACGGATTAATTCTGTGTTCTATATGATACAAGAGTTATTAGCGTATTAGTTCTGTTTTCTATATGATACAAGAGTTATTAACGGATTAATTCTGTTTTCTATATGATACAAGAGTTATTAGCGGATTAGTTCTGTTTCCCGCATGCGGGATATACTAGTAGTCAGAGGTAGGTACATAGAACTGATGAGACCAATGTGTGTTAGGGATGCTACAAGAATATTTTGTTTTAGAACAAGAAATGACGAGTGACTATGTAAATCGTTAGTATTGATTCTCAGTTTGTTTTTACAATATCATTTTTCAGCAAAACATCATGGTTCCAACTGTATTTCCTTCACACAAACGCCGTGTTTACTCCTTTGCAAACAGAATAGACCCAGATCTGGCGACTCGTGTAGTAAATGCCTGATCCGGGTCTGTTCTGTTTCCTTGTGTAATTATATTGATCTAATTCTATAGTTTTTGCCACAACCAAGACTGTTTTTAATCATTCTGTAAAAGAATTGGCGCATAAATATTCACAATACGATTTTTGTTTATATATACCAATATTCAACAAGGAAAGCATTACTCCAATGGTAATGATATATCTTCAAAGAAGGCGTTATTCGTAGACAAATAAATACGAGTCTATATTACAAAATTAAAGACTGCCTACAAGTCAGACATACCGTTTTACAATTAACCCATCTATTAACCCTTACTGTGCGGAACACGAGACACTAATGTCTTTGCAAACAGTGTAGACCGAGATGAGAGAGTTGCTAGAGGAACCCTCTCATCAGGGTCTGCCCTGTTTGTCATGTAACACTTTCTTTAGAAAAATCCCTTAATACCTGTTTTAATTTTGGAATAGTCGATTTAGACATTCGGCGTAACTTAAGGGTTAAGAAAACCCCGTCCAGATCTTACTATGGACCCAATCCATTTGTCACGCGGAAATCTATTTGCTGGAATAAGCCATTGGCACTGGTGGGTTCACCAAATAATGTAGACCCTGATCAGAGATAGATAGTTTTTAAGCGACACTGGACACTAATGGGTTAAGTTATGGAATTCACAGGACAGTGAAATATGAAGTAAAGAGACTATAACGTCTAGTGAAATATGAAGTAAAGAGACTATAACGTCTAGTGAAATATGAAGTAAAGAGATTATAGCGTCTTATTTCAAGTACACTTAATTCACAGTACATGTATCACTATCTACGGACAGCACTAGAAAAGAATAGTATTTTTACAGTGAAGACTAACACAGCAAAGTAATGGACTTTAAAATAACCTGTGAATATCAAACTTGTATATTAAAGATTTAACCCCTTCAATGTTGCATTTTCATATGGACTATTCCAAACT
Source organism: Azorinus chamasolen (assembly GCA_963576725.1). Classification (NCBI taxonomy): domain Eukaryota; kingdom Metazoa; phylum Mollusca; class Bivalvia; order Cardiida; family Solecurtidae; genus Azorinus; species Azorinus chamasolen. Next base: position 21,009,171 of record OY755246.1, on the reverse strand, counting down.
TGTATATTAAAGATTTAACCCCTTCAATGTTGCATTTTCATATGGACTATTCCAAACTTGTATATTAAAGATTTAACCCCTTCAATGTTGCATTTTCATATGGACTATTCCAAACTTGTATATTAATGATTTAACCCCTTCAATGTTGCATTTTCATATGGACTATTCCAAGCTTGAAACACGTAAAGCTTACCGTGAGTATTCAGGGAATTGCAACATGGCATGTATACACTGACAACAGCACTCTGTTATGAACAGAGCATCTGGGTCTATACTATTTGTTAAGGCCATTAGTACAGTAAAACATCTCTATAACGGCAACTGAATTATGTTAATTAGTTGGTATTTAAAGCAGATGGCTGCTTAAAGCAAGGTGAAAGTAAAACAGAACGCTCCTATAGGAGCGTTCTGTTTTACTTTCACCTTGCTTTAAGCAGCCACCTGCCTTTAACACAAAATACTTGATGTAATTTAGTGGCCATTATAGAGAGGTTTTACTGTAACTTGGTTCCCCCACTGAAAGGTTTAGGACATCAATATAGTGAACTGAAACATGACGTGTAATATGAATAAAACTCCAGTTTTACAATTGTGCACCTGTACATTCGGGTGTCCAATAGGTTTGCTTTGATATAAAAACGTAACTTTTGTCACTCGTCTTTTTGTTTCTTTCCTCCTCTTCTTTTCTGATCGACATACAAATCATGCCCAGATTTCGTTATATTCTGTAACACTTTGATTTGTATCCTGTTCATTCATGCCTAATATTTACGGTTAAATGTCACTGTTTTGTGAATATCTTTTGAGTCTGTATTCTGTAACGTTTAAAAATCAACTTCTTTACTTTATGCATATGTATTAAACCTTTCCCTGTTTAATATTCATGAGAGAAATATCGACACTATGAATATTAATTAGCAGAATTTTGATAAAATAAACTTTTCATTGGAACTATTTGCTTTGCCAAAACTGTAGGATAAGATCTGTCAAAAACAAACAGAACAGGCCCAGGGTCCATGCTTATAAAGCTTTTTAGTTGAGTCTGAGTTCGTTCTCAAGCTTTTGATTGGTCGGATTTGAGTTCTCAAGCTTTTGATTGGTCAGATTTTAGCCAAAGGCTCAAATCTGACCAATCAGATACTTGAGAACGAACTCAGACTCAACTAAAAGTTTTATAAGCATGGACCCTGATCAGACGGCTCCTATAGAAACCGTCTGATCTTGGTCTACGCTGTTTGCAAATGTGTGAATATGCGTTTATATGACGGAAAAGGTTAAGAAATAAAGACAATTTGGACATTAATTAGTAAATTGTTATAATGGCATTATGCACGGGAGATTATTTTAACATGGCACATTTTGTAGAAATACATCTCTATTGCTTTATAAGTAAACAGGATAGATTCTGATCAGACGTTTCCAAACGGAGCCGTCTGATCTGGGTCTAATGTGTTTGTAAATGTGTTAAAAGGTATGTCTGAAATATCCATTTCCTCATATTGAAGCCTTTTGAAGGCTTTGAAAAAAGCGAGTGTTCGAAACCATTGTGATAAGTAGAGCACATGCTCCTGTGGAACAAACGCTGTATCTATCACAATGGTTGTATAAGTACACAAATCTGATATGTTCCTCTTGCTGATTTTCAGTAGATTTTCTCACTTATGAGATGTCATGTCCGAATCTCCACTGTATACAAAATTCCAGATATCATCAGGTCATTTTCTGATTCAGCATGTATAACAGTCAAATAAAAATGTGAACCGGACAACACATTCGTAACTTTTATCGCGGGTCGGCTCCAAAGTTTGCTGTAGCTTTTATTGCTGGGCGAGTCCGGTGTTTGCTTTTCCTTTTAATGCGGGGCGGCTACAGTGTTTGTTGTATCTTTATCTGGCATGGTTTCTTTATAGCTGTATGTTTGTCTTTGTATGCTTGCAACCATGAAGAGACTCTAATAAAGATTATAATATGTATATTTTATTGCGGAGCGGCTCCGGTGTTTACTGTACCTTTTATTATGGAGCGGCTCCGGTGTTTGAGGGGCGGTTCATGTGTTTGCTGTACCTTTATTGCAGGGCGGCTCCGGTGTTTGCTGTACCTTTTATTGCGAGGCGGCTCCGGCGTTTGCTGTTCCTTTTAGTTTAAACATATTTCATTTCAATAAATTCACAGTTCCGCATGATCATCATGGGTACAAAATGTTCCTTTTATTGCGGGGCGGCTCCGGATTTTGCTATTCCTTTTATTGCGGTGCGAATCTAGTGTTTGCTGTACTTTTTATTGCAGAGCGGTTCGTGTGTTTGCTGTACCCTTTTTGCGGGGCGGTTCATGTGTTTGCTGTATCTTTTATTGCGAGGCGGTTCATGTGTTTGCTATATCTTTTAATTCGGGCGGCTCACGTGTTTTTGCTGTACCTTTTATTACGGGGCGGCTCAAGTGTTTACTTACCTTTTATTACGGGGCGGCGCCGGTGTTTGCTGTACATTTTATTGCGTGCGACTCCAGTGTTTGCTGTACCTTTTATTGCGGGGCAGTTTATGTGTCTGCTGTACCTTTTATTGCGGTGCGGTTCACGTGTTTTTGCACCCTTTGTTGCGGGGCGGCTCACGTGCTTACTGTACCTTTTATTGCGGATAGCTTTGGCGTTTGCTGTAACTTTTATTGCGGGGCGGTTCATGTGTTTGCTGTACATTTTATTGCGGGGCGGCTCACGTGTTTCCTGTACCTTTTATTACGGGGCGGCTCACGTGTTTACTTACCTTTTATTGCGGGGCTGCTCCGGTGTTTGCTGTACCTTTTATTACGGGGCGGCTCGTGTGTTTACTGTACCTTTTATAGCGGATGGATCCGGCGTTTGCTGTAACTTTTATTGCGGGGCGGTTCATGTGTTTGCTGTACCTTTTATTGCGGGGCGGTTCATGTGTTTGCTGTACCTTTTATTGCGGGGCGGCTCACGTGTTTCCTGTACCTTTTATTACGGGGTGGCTCACGTGTTTACTTACCTTTTATTGCGGGGCTGCTCCGGTGTTTGCTGTACCTTTTATTGCGGGGCGGCTCACGTGTTTGCTGTACCTTTTATTACGGGGCGGCTCACGTGTTTCCTGTACCTTTTATTACGGGGCGGCTCACGTGTTTACTTACCTTTTATTGCCGGGCTGCTCCGGTGTTTGCTGTACATTTTACTGCGGGAGGCTCACGTGTTTCCTGTGCCTTTTATTACGGGGCGGCTCACGTGTTTACTTACCTTTTATTGCGGGGCTGCTCCGGTGTTTGCTGTACATTTTTATTACGGGGCGGCTCCGGTGTTTGCTGTACCTTTTATTACGGGGCGGCTCCGGTGTTTGCTGTACCTTTTATTGCTGGGCGAGTCAGGTTTTTGATTTACCTTTTATTGCTGGGCGGTTCATGTGTTTGCTGTACCCTTATTGCGGGGCGCCTCGGATGATTGCCGTACCTTTTATTGCTGGGCGGTTCATGTGTTTGCTGTACCTTTTATTGCTGGGCGGTTAATGTGTTTGCTGTACCTTTTATTGCTGGGCGGTTTATGTGTTTGCTGTACCTTTTATTGCTTGGCGGTTCATGTGTTTGCTGTACCGTTTATTGCGGGGCGGCTCACGTAATTATTGTACATTTTATTGCGGGGCAGTTCGTGTATTTTTTAACCCTTCGCTTGCTATTCACGTCAATATACCTACCTGTAAATAGTGAAGACCGAGATGAGACAGCTCCTGCAGGAGCTGTCTCATCATGGTCTGCACTATTTACAAGTTGATTGTGCAACCAGTGCACTCCACAGCAGTGATTGCACAGTGAAATACTTGTACATAATGAAGATATATGCAATTATACAACAGGGCATGAGTAAAGAAGGAGAAGTGTAATTTAAAATTCTACCAGAGAAGGGTTAAACAATACAGCGCTGTATATAAGATACGTATCTATCTCAGTTCTCAGTCAACTCCTCTCTTGCTGTTACACGGAGAGGTGATCCCATTGATTAGCAGCCAGATAGGGTATATATATATATATAATTATTTAAATTTCTTATTTATTCCTCTCATCTACAGTTCCGTAATTTCCAGGTTTACTTTGTTGTTAATGAAAAATTTTGAGCTCTAAAGTTCAGACAATCTGCCAATTGGTTCTGTTTGATATATTAGGAAATAATTACGTGCTTCGGTATTCAGAGGAAGTCAACTAATAGGAAATATCTCTTTCTCTCTCTTGAACCTATATGTATAACTCGTTTGAAGTATTCACTGTTCTGTTTCGTACTTAATGAATATTCATGTAAAAATAATCAAATCATCAAGTTTAGAGCATATGATGAAAACAGTAATTTTGGCTTTGTTAGAAACTGTTTATATAGGAACTGTCACGAATTCAGAGGAAAAAACTTCTGGACGGGCACTAGATGCAGTGGTGGTAAACTGGCAGATCAACTGCACTTGACAAATACTAGGTGCATTGGTGGTAAACCTGTAGAACAACTGCACTTGACAAGCACAGCGCAGTTGCAGGTCACAAGAACTAGATGAAGTGGTGTTAAACCGGTAAAGCAACTGTATGGGGCATAAACGACATTTCCATTCAACTCTTAAGGGCCAGTGTTACACCATGTAAACAGGGAAATTATAAATATATGTTTGGATATTCTAGTTAAATAAGTAAATGTGTGTTAAACTGTTTGTTGTTTCAGGATACTATGAATTGTCCGCTGCCATGGCAAAGCTGTTCATCAACGATGACAACCAGTATTGTTGTGCATCCGGCCAGTCTTGGTAAGTCTACTTGCTTTGGGTATGTTGCTGTTTCGATTCCTTTTCGTGAGGTTGCTCTTGGGTGTTCTGGGGACTAGGGAATGAGCGGGTGTTTTTAGCTCACCTGAGTATGCTCAGGTGAACTTTTATGATCGCTCATCGTCCGCTCATCGTCCGGCGTCCGTCCGCCCGTCTGTCCGCTCACACGAATTGATGGTTATGTGACACTGAGAACAAAAGATATTTGTATTTTTCTTTTTATGTGACATTTTTTTTATTTTATGTGACTATTTTGAACAAAAAATAGTCACATAACATTCAACTCTGAAACCAAAAGGCAGAACGTAACCAAACTTTACAGAAATGATCTTTGTACCATGCTCTATAAAACTATTAAAATAATATTGATCCATGTAGAACGTTAGTTGCATTGGAAATATCTTATTCTCCAAAACCAGTGATCTGAATAGAATGGCATTTGATAGGAATATTCTTCTTGTGACCCTCTACCACAGTTGTTAAAATTATCTTTATATCTCAAAACGAAAAACACATGGCCGCCGCCAAGGACGGGGCTAGATTTCCTTATGTAAATACATGTCTCTAAAAAACATGGCCGCCAGGGGCGGGCTAGATGTCCTTATATAACTATATAGATTCTTCTCCAAAACCAGTGCTCCAATTTAAATGAGATTTGATAGGAATAGTTGCCTGGTGATCGCAAGAGGCGTGGCTAGATTTTCTTATATAACTGTATAGAAAACCTTTAACAATCTTCTTCTCCAAAACAGATTGTTCAATTTAAATGGTATTTGGTGACCCTTTATCAAATTTGTTAAAATCATGTTGATGTATATGAAAAAACATGGCCGCTAGGAGCGTGGCTAGATTTCTTTAAATAACTGTATTGAAAACCTTTAAACATCTTCTTCTCCATTACGGGTGGTCCAATTTTAACTGTATTTGGTAGGAATAGTTGCATAGTGACCCTTTATCAAAATTGTTAAAATAATGTTGATATTTTCAAATATATGCTCCCGGGGGCTTGGCTAGAATTCATTATATATAACTTAACAGTAAAGAAAACCTTTAAAAAATTCTTCATAACACGTGGTCCAAATTTGATTGACATTTGGTATGAATAGTCGTCTGGGGACCATATTGAGAATTAATTATGGCTATCATACTTTTTGAACAAATTGAATAATCTTCAGTTGAAAACAAAATTACTATGGCCCTCTCATCTTCATTTTCCGAAGATGGTGACTACTTCATCTCTATCTAGTGCTAGCATTCACAGGTGAGTGATATAGGACAATCATATCCCTCTTGTTATAGTGACAATATGCACTTATCTTTTTCGTTTTAACTATTTTTGTTATAAATCATTGTCCAAATCTGAAAAAAATGCGTCACGCCTTATAGCCCATTATTTAAAACAAATTGAGATGAGTCCACGCACTCGTGCTAACCATGACACGTGATGTAGTTCACCATTAAACCGCTGACAAAATGGATATACAGTCGAAACCCTGTAAACAGGACGTTCATTTGATATAGATATCGGTCTTAATGACTGGTGGTAGCTAAATGCAGGGTGAAATTTATGCAGAAAGCTCCCCTATGACCTTTCTTTATGACGTTCACCCTGCATAAGCAGCCTCCTGCCTAAAAGTATCTAAATTCTTCTCTACAAGAATTCCGGTTTAGCGGGGTTTTATTGTGGTGCAATTTTGACTATCTCCGAATCCTTTACATTTTTAACCTTTTTTATTCCATGAATATTCATATAAGAAATAATAGCATCATGATTTTTATAATGGCACGTGGTCACGGGAATTGTATCCATAGCAGAAAATGTAGAATCATACTACTCTGTTTGCAAAGACGCAGAAATGAGTATTTATGGCCTAAATTTTCAATTTTGATTTGTATTATATTGAAATTCCTATCAGCAAACAGTGTAGACTCTGATCAGACGCCACATTATGCGGCGTCTGATCAGAGTCTACACTGTTTGCATACGTCCCATAATTATATGGTATCGTGGGAGTAAAAGGGTTAACGTCCCATTGTATTTGTATGTCAATTAACTTCTGTGATCAATTATCTGTGAAGTGGCTACACATGAGGTTTTGTATAGAAAATAACATTTAATATTTTGTTTGCTCAAGTACTATTAGTTTATTAAAGTCTCCTCCAATACAGTGTCATACAAACACAAGACAATGATTAACATAATAAACACATGATTGGTAATTCTCATACAGAATTATAAGAGACCGCAAATGTTTACTATCACAGTATGCAATATATTTACAAGATAAACGTTAGATAACCATTGCTAATCTAGATATAAAAACTGCCTTAAAATGGCTATCGTTAAGAAACTGAGAAGCGTAAATCGGTGCCATAATGCGCTTTATAAGAATCAGTTTTCAAAAAACGAATATCATCCCTGATTCAATCAGGGGTGAACTGATTAGCAATGGCTAACTAAACTCATATAAAATACACGGAAATTATGAAATACCACATTCATATTATTTACAAATAAATAAAAGACGACGTTGCGAAATATTAAAACAAGTAAGACACGGTGGGGGGGGGGGGGGGGGGGGGGAGCAGAACAAGTAGAAAAGTACAAAATAAGCGCGTATATGAGATGTCAATAAATCACGTTACCATGGATTGTAATATTTTCTATTTTCAATCTATCCGTTAGTAATGGGTATATCATTAGTGCGACTAAATTGACAAAATAGAAACTAGAACTGAAAAATAAATGCAAGCAACAGGTTCCATATTCCCCAAGTTTCTTGGTTTAAGCGGACGATGTGTCTGGGACCACTGACCCTTATGTTTGTTTTTTTCTCTTTTCTCTCCTGATATCAGTTATGAATGCGGACTGGGACCACTGTCGCTTCTGTTGTTGTTTTTCTCTATTCGCTCCTGACATCAGTTTTGAATGCGGACCGGGACCACTGACCCTTATGTTTGTTTGTTTTTCTTTTCTCTCCTGATATCAGTTTTGAATGCGGACTGGGACCACTGTCTCTTCTGTTGTTGTTTTTCTATTCTCTCCTGATATCAGTTTTGAATGCGGACAGGGACCACTGTCTCTTCTGTTGTTGTTTCTCTATTCTCTCCTGATACCAGTTTTGAATGCTGACTGGGACCATTGTCTCTTTTTAGGGCTTTTCTATTCTCTCCTGATCTCTGTTTCATTCACGACTAGTTAGTCGCCATTTTTGTTGACCCCTTCCTTCTTATAAACGCATTTTTGTACGCATTTGCAAACACAGTAGACCCAGATTAGACGGCTCCTATAGGAACCGTCTGATCAGGATCTGCTCTGTTTGCATGTGCAATTTTATAAATCTAATTTTACGGTTTCCACCTTTGTTAAATCCCCTTTCCTTATTCCATTTTACTGATTCTGTCAATCAATATTAATGGACTGATAAAATATTGAATAAAATTTAAACAGGAAACGGATAATGAAAAAGTAGTAAAGTCATGCAGGAAAAGCCACACATAAGATGCAGCGCAATGTCCTTTCCCTTTGTAAACCCCGTTCATTTCTTCGAATTCAAACATTTTTCGAGCATTGCGCTTTATTTGCAACTGTTTAAAACAAGTTTTTGACAAAAAATCGATTTTGTTTTTCAAGTTTCCAAAAGGAAAGGTGATGCTAAATATAATTACACTTGAAATCAATATAACAACATTGTCATAATATACATTCACTAACCAAATATGGAAATATTCTTATAAAATATGTTATGAGAAAGCATTGCCCGACATAAAATATACATGATACAATGCACATAATAGCAAATGTCTAATGAAAATACGCCAAATAAAATAAAACATAAAATTCAAGTAACAAAATGTACCTAGTAAAATACACCATGTAAACAATACACATAATAAAATATACCTGATAAAATACAAATATACTGAATTAAGCGTGCTAACTATAAAGGTATGTGTAGTTAGACTGGTGTAATTCTACAATAACAATTGTAAAAATAAAAGCTTCTTGCTAGGTATTGCTCTTTTCTTTTTTTTTTTGGTGGGGGGGGGGGTTGACTTTTCCGATGTCCCTTTGGAAATAACAGATAAATATTATATTACCTTATTCATCAACATAAGAGAGGTATAAAATGATCCATTTAAGGTGTTAGCTGTGCATATTATTGTAGTAATTTTCTATCAAAGATAACGTTTGTTTTGGTTGTGGATTTCTGTCTGTTTGGGAGATGGTATATCTAATGTTTTTGGTTTTGTTTGTTGTTGGTGGTGTCTGTTTTGTTTGTGGTGTTTTGTTTGTTGGGGAGATGATAGATCTAGTGTTTTTGGTTTTGTTAGTTTACGGTTGGTTTTTGTCATTGATATCGGGGTTGTTGGTGGGTTTTGGGGGGCGCGGATGTTGTTCCAAACATGCAGTTAGGGTAATCATTGATTCAAATCTGGTTCAACATTTGACATCCTAACAAAAATTATATTCTGAAAAGGCAAATGAGTGATAGCTACAAGGTCCCATGTCCATGCACGATACAACCTCTCTAAATATTGCATGTGTCTATATGCTATTTTAAATATAAATCTATTTAATATTCATGATGTCACTATTTATGCGCCTTTAGGAGACGGGGTATTAAGTTTTACCCTTGTCCGTCTGTCCGTACGTACGTCCGACATTTTTGTCAAGGATTTCCTGGCTTGTGTTAGGTGGAAGTATTGGATATTTGGTCTGAAGCATTATTATAGTGAGTTGTAACGTGTCTCACCTTTTCAAGTCTGTCGTCCATCTGCTTTCTGTTTGCAGACACTTTTATTGAATTTTGTTGATTGCTTAATGACATAAACTTCGTCAAAGATTTCTTCGCTTGTGTAAGCTGCAATGATTTGATATTAACTTTGGTCTGAAGCATAATCATAGTGACTTGCACCGTGTCTCCCCTTTTCAGGGTCCATGCTTATTAAACTTTTAGTTGAGCCTGAGTTCGTTCTCAAGTATTTGATTGGTCAGATTTGAGCCTTTGGCTCAAATCTGACCAATCAAAAGCTTGAGAACGAAACAAGACTCAACTAAAAAGCTTTATAAGCATGGACCCAGGTCTGTCGTTCAGCTACTTCCTGATTGCCGGCGGGGTATCCGTGTCCCATGGACACATTGTGTTTTATTCTTACATGAACATTCATTGAGTAAAGGGTTAAACACAATAAACACAACGATTGACCTTGTTCCACATTGTTTGTAGATTTTTAAGGGTTGTTTACATGTAGAGGGGCATTTTCTGTGATGTATTGTATTTTCTACTTAAAACAGCCAAACACCCGCAGCGATGGACGAAGGAGGAGGTAGGGGCATGGCTTCTGTGGTGTGCTGAAGAATATTCCATCGAACCAGTGCCGCAAGAAAAGTTCGATCTCAACGGTCTGTTATTATCTTAATGCTCTAGACGTTGAAATTTATTCAGTGAGAAAGGGTATGGTCTGTGTGTGCGTGCGTACATGCGCGCGCTTGCGTGCGTGCGTGCGTGTGTGTCTGTGTGTTTGGGGGGTTAGTAACAAACAGTGCAAAATTTGCAAATGTAAACTCATTTACAAGATTTAAAGGCTAACATTCCCCCTTGAGCCTTATGCAAACAGAGTAGACACAGAGTAGACAGCAAAATAGACCCAGATCAGACAGCAGAGTAGACACAGATCAGACAATGTAGACCAAGATCAGACAGCAGAGTAGAGCCAGATCAGACAGTGTAGACCCAGATCAGACAGCAGAATAGACCCAGATCAGACAGCAGAGTAGACTCAGATCAGACAGTGTAGACCCAGATCAGACAGTGTAGACCCAGATAAGACAGCAGAGTAGACTCAGATCAGACAGTGTAGACCCAGATCAGACAGCAGAATAGACCCAGATCAGACAGCAGAGTAGACTCAGATCAGACAGCTTTTTGATCAGCGTTCGTTCTATTTGCTTATTGATTGTGAAACTGTTGAGCAAGTGTCGAACAGGTGGATCCTGATGAGGCGCCGAGCTACTGGGTGTGTCATCTGGATCCAAGCTGTTTGCGAATGTGCATCAGGTATTGGAGTCGCCTCCTATAGGAGTCGTCTGATCAATGTCTTCTCACACATTTATATCTAACAGGTCTATACCATTTATATCTAACAGGTCTATACCATTTATATCTAACAGGTCTATACCATTTATATCTAACAGGTCTATACCATTATATCTAACAGGTCTTTACCATTTATATCTAACAGGTCTATACCATTTATATCTAACAGGTCTATACCATTTATATCTAACAGGCCCATACCATTTATATCTAACAGGTCTATACCATTTATATCTAACAGGTATATACCATTTATATCTAACAGGTCTATACCATTTATATCTAACAGGTCTATACCATTTATATCTAACAGGTCTATACCATTTATATCTAACAGGTCTATACCATTTATATCTAACAGGTCTATACCATTTATATCTAACAGGCCCATACCATTTATATCTAACAGGTCTATACCATTATATCTAACAGGTCTATACCATTTATATCTAACAGGTCTATACCATTTATATCTAACAGGTCTATACCATTTATATCTAACAGGTCTAAACCATTTATATCTAACAGGTCTATACCATTTATATCTAACAGGTCTATACCATTTATATCTAACAGGTCTATACCATTTATATCTAACAGGTCTATACCATTATATCTAACAGGTCTATACCATTTATATCTAACAGGTCTATACCATTATATCTAACAGGTCTATACCATTTATATCTAACAGGTCTATACCATTTATATCTAACAGGTCTATACCATTTATATCTGACAGGTCTATAATATTTATATCTAACAGGCCCATACCATTATATCTAACAGGTCTATACCATTATATCTAACAGGTCTATACCATTTATATCTAACAGGTCTATACCATTTATATCTAACAGGTCTATACCATTTATATCTAACAGGTCTATACCATTTATATCTAACAGGTCTATTATATCTAACAGGTCTATACCATTATATCTAACAGGTCTATACCATTTATATCTAACAGGTCTATACCATTTATATCTAACAGGTCTATACCATTTATATCTAACAGGTCTATACCATTATATCTAACAGGTCTATACCATTTATATCTAACAGGTCTATACCATTTATATCTAACAGGTCTATACCATTTATATCTAACAGGTCTATACCATTTATATCTAACAGGTCTATTATATCTAACAGGTCTATACCATTATATCTAACAGGTCTATACCATTTATATCTAACAGGTCTATACCATTTATATCTAACAGGTCTATACCATTTATATCTAACAGGTCTATACCATTATATCTAACAGGTCTATACCATTTATATCTAACAGGTCTATACCATTTATATCTAACAGGTCTATACCATTTATATCTAACAGGTCTATACCATTTATATCTAACAGGTCTATACCATTTATATCTAACAGGTCTATACCATTTATATCTAACAGGTCTATACCATTTATATCTAACAGGTCTATACCATTTATATCTAACAGGTCTATACCATTTATATCTAACAGGTCTATACCATTTATATCTAACAGGTCTATACCATTATATCTAACAGGTCTATACCATTTATATCTGACAGGTCTATAATATTTATATCTAACAGGCCCATACCATTTATATCTAACAGGTATATACTGTTTATATCTGACAGGTCTATACTATTTATATCTAATATCCTTTTTTAACCATATCTATACTATTTATATCTAACAGGTCTATACTATTTATATCTGACAGGTCTATACTATTTATATCTAACATCCCTTTTAACCAAGTCTATACTGTTTATATCTGACATGTCTATACTATTTATATCTAACAGCCCTTTTTAACCAGATCTATACTGTTTATATCTGACAGGTCTATAATATTTATATCTAACATCCCTTTTTAACCAGATCTATACTGTTTATATCTAACAGGTCCATACCATGTTTACCATTTTATCATTTGTAATACAGGAAAAGCTCTGTGTTTACTCTCTCGCAACGACTTCATTGAACGATTGCCAACGAATGGAGATGTTCTGTACAATTGTCTACAAACGTTGATCTCAAGAAATACAGGTAATGTATTCATTAAATGGAAATCAACTCTTTTAACTTTGTTTCACAGTCACAAACCGTTACTCGGCGTCTCATCTGGATCCAAACTGTTTTCATTTGTAAACATAAATACGACATTGGTAACAAAGAAGTTCATTGAGTCACTTTAGTGTCCGATACCTGGTCGCGAGGGTATATTTAACTTTCTGCTCGAGACCGAGTTCATTAACAAGCCTTTGATTGGAACTTGTTACTCTATAAATTCATCCTTAACCTCATGTTTAACCCTTTCCTCCATAAATACGCCTTTCTACGCCACTGTAATAACCACTTCTTGAAACCATTGTGATAAATAGAGCATTTGCTCCTATAGGAACAAATGCTGTATTTATCACAATGGTTTCAAACTACAAAATTCTCAAAAATTATTTTTCTCAAGTAAATGCTCCTTTTCGGTAGATTCATTCAAAGAGGCGGGGTCTAAAGATAGCCTATAGAGGAATTATTTTATAATGGTACATACACAAAGGCATTTTGGGTCATTTTCAAAATTGTAGATTATATTTATACTATTTGATAAACAAACATAGCACATTTGATCAGATGGTTGCTACAAGAGCCGTCTAGTATGGGTCTACTTTATCTGCAAAGGCGTTAGTAGGAGTCTGTGTCAGGTAAAAATGCCTACATGTCTATATACAATAAAAATGCCTATATACAATACAAATGCCTATATACAATAAACAAACCTATACTAAATGCCTATATACAATGCAAATGCCTATATGCAATAATCAAACCTATACTAAATGCCTATATACAATACAAAAACCTATATTAAATGCCTATATACAATACAAATGTCTATATACAATAAACAAACCTATACTAAATGCCTATATACAATACAAATGTCAATATGCAATAAACAAACCTATACTTAATGCCTATATACAATACAAAACCCTATATTAAATGCCTATATACAATACAAAAACCTATATTAAATGCCTATATACAATACATATGCCAATATACAATAAACAAACCTATACTAAATGCCTATATACAATACAAAACCTATATCAAATGCATATATAAAATACTAAATGCCTATATACAATACAAAAACCTATATCAAATGCCTTTTTACAATACAAATGCCTATATACAATAAACAAACATATACTAAATGCCTATAATTATACAATACAAATGCATATATACAATAAACAAACCTATACTAAATGCCTATATGCAATACAAAAAACTATATTAAATGCCTATATACAATACAAAAATCTATATTAAATACCTATATACAATACAAATGCCTATATTAAATGCCTATATACAAAATAAACGTTTGTCACTGCTTAGTATTCTAAGTAGACGCACTGATAGACAGAAAACAGACATAATCAAAGTACTGAGGAACTGATGGTGGTTTCAAATTTAAAACTATTAAATTGGGATTTAAAGAATTGAGAGAAACGAAAGTGTTATGGCAGTGAAGAATTAACAATTGCTAATAATTTGTGGGGATAATTCAACTAAAAGTAATACAGTTCAACAGTATGAGATATGAGTATATTGTGGTAAGAAGCAATATGTAGACAACATATAAACAACAGGATCATTATTAATTATCTTCAAATATAGTTTTATAAATTATTTGTCTGAATGTTGTAAAGTATTTGTATATTTTATTTTATGCCCATTGAATGTCCGTACTATTGAATCTGCATTTGTTTTTTTTTAAATATTACGCCCTCTTACTAAGCATTGTTCTTCTATTTTGTCTCGGACCTATCCCTTTATCTACTTCATTAATATTAATGTAAGAAATAATGACATCATAAATATTCATTAGCTGATTTTTACAATTGTATATTAACGCACGCGTTTTTGTCATGGCAATATTCAAGACCAGTTTACACTACAACGTGTATTCTGTGGATTTTGTAAACAATGAAGACCGCTTTCTACAAACCTGTCGCTTATAACATATCTGATTTAAATGAAATGTTTATCTCTGACTGCAACGAATGTGTGATCAAATATGTAAACAGTTTGCGTCCAGATAACATGTCGCATAGTCTCAACAGGATCCAACGTAGTTGATACTCTGATGTTTGGATATCCACTGCAACCAGTGCAGACCAAGATCAAACGCAGTGTCGAGGACAAGGGTTTAAAATTGTGATAACTACAATATATGGGGTGACGTAGCGATGACCTTAGCAAACACTTTGGATCCAGATGAGATGTGCGACGACAGATGGGAGTCTTCCCCTAAAGACCTATTTTCTCATTACAATGCTTCTTACAAATTGTATATATATATAGATCTGCTATGGATTTATTTTTATTACCTTCAGGTGGAAGCATCTTGTATCAACCACAAGTGTCGGTTACTTCTTCCGAACAACGATCACCAACAATTGAGTTGCAACCGGACCAGGGTCCTATATGTACAGAAAAGCAGGGTAACAGTCCACACCGTCACGATTATAACATACACCTTCACGGTAACAACACACACCGTCACGACTATAACATACACCTTCACGGTCATAACCCACACCGTCACGATTATAACATACACCTTCACGGTAACAACCCACTCGGTCACGATTATAACATACACCCTCACGGTAACAACCCACACCGTCACGATTATAACATACACCTTCACGATAACAACCCACAACGTCACGATTATAACATAAACCTTCACGGTCATAACCCACACCATAACGACAATAACCTTATCTGTCATATACGGCGAGAACCTACACCATCGAGAACGTATTGTTACTAGTATTATTACTATATTATTATTATTATTATTATTATTATTATTATTGTTATACCACGTTTATATAGTGCTCTTTTCACTCAGGATATGTGCGTTCAAAAGCGGCTTTAATCCACACCATCTGGGAATAACCAATACACAAAAGGTAATAACACACATTGTCACAGTAATAACTCACACCGTCAAAATACCAACCCACACCATCACGGTAATAACCAACATTGTAACGATATCAACCCACATCGTCACGGTAATAAGTCACACTGTCACATGCGATGATAACCCACACCGTCACATACGGTAATAACCCACAAGGTCACGGTAAAACCATCATGGTAATAGCCCACACCGTTTCAATACTAACCAACACCATCGCGTTATTAACCCACACCATGACGATGATAACCTACATCGTCACGGTGATAACCCACATGGTCACATACGGTACTAACCCACACCGTCACGGTAATAACCCACACCGTCATATACGGCAATAACCGACACAGTCACACGGTATTAAATAACACCGTCGCATACGGTGATAACCCAAACTGTCACATACGGTAATAACCCACACCGCCACGGTAAAAACCCACACTATAACACACGGTAATAACCAATACTGTCACACATGGTAATAGCCCACACCGTCACGGTAAAAACCCACACTATCACACACGGTAATAACCCATACAGTCACACATGGTAATAGCCCACACCGTCATATACGGTAATAACTCATACTGTCGCACACAGTAATTACCAACACTGTCGCTCACGGTAATACCCCAGAACGTCATATACGGGAATAGCCAACACTGTCACGCACTGTTATAACCCACAATGTCACGCATGGTAATAACCACACTGGCACGCACGATAATAACCTACAACGTCATGATAATTATCCACACCACCAAATTCTCAGCAGTCGCGCGCAAGATTATTCACATGTATGGTAACTCAGTTTCCATACAAGAACCATGAAAGCTTATAACCAAACAAACCTACAGTATAACCTAGCTAATCTGAACTTATAGTGAAAACGAATTGAGAACAGGTGACTACTTAAGAACATATCTCTATCAGTTGTGTGTTTGCTATCAAACAGTTTACACCATGCCTGCAAAAAGAAAAGTGAAGAAAACAGCGAAAAGTAAATGCCCACGGCAAACAGAAGCCAGTTTACCGCCATCACCTCATCAATCAGGTGATGAATCATCACATGCTTCTCGGGCAAGCACCCCATCCAACTCCACACCTCACAGCCCCGACCAGCCACAAAAGAAAGCAAACTTTGTTTCAGACTTTAACTATCTTCTCCCTGTTTATGGTCATATTATTAGTAATTTCTAATTGTAGTATATATAGAATTATCAAAATATTAGCCTATAGTAAATTATTTTGTCGCCTGTGTTTCGCAGAGGCGACATATAGGGATCACTACCGATCTTGCATCATCTACAAATAATCACGCAAACCTTAAGTCAATAATGTTAGTGCAATTTAGAAAATAACCTGGCGGGGACATCCGTGTCTCATGGACACATTTTCTTTTATTATATATGTAGTTTAGTTTAATTTTCTTTCTTTTATCTTATTTGTTTATTTTTAATGTTCTTTATATCATGTTTATTTCAATTAGTTTATGTTATTCATTTATAATTATTATATTACATTATATCATTATGTCTCGCAATAATATATTGTCATACATTGAATCTTACTTTATTCTATGATTATTATATTCTATATAATATTCAATATAATAATTCAATGTAGTCAGAATTCCGCTATGTACAAGATTGTGGCATATATTCAGAAAATTGTCACTTATATATCGAAGTGTTTCACTTACATGCAGTCATAGCGTTGGGGTTACACACAATATATACTGTAGTGAACATTTTTGATGCCCAAAAAGGTGAGAGACATATACATGTAACATTGCTCTTGTCCGTCCGTATGTACCGCAAATTGTGTGCGTCCTCATACACTAGTTAGAAGATTTACTTCAAACGTTCACCACAGATGAACAAAGTTGATGAACATAAAGGGGGGAAATTAGCTCCGACCATTTTACCAGAGGTATGGGGCTTTGAATGTTTCTTAACTACAGTAAAACTTCGATTATTCGAACACTAAAATACGTATTATTATCGATCTTTAAGACAGGTGGCAACTTAATGCATGGTGAAAGTCATGCAGAAAGCTCCTCTAGGAGCTTTCTGCATGACTTTCACCATGCATTAAGCAGCCACCTGCCTAAAAGGGTCTAAATTCTTTTATAACGAAAATTCGAATAATCGAGGTTTTACTGTATATAATATATACTGACAATTTCGTGTGTGTCCAACTCCTAACACACCAATGGGAGGATTTACTTCAACATTTCACGGGTGACCAACGTTGGTAGCTGTGAAAATGTATATTTGTATAATGAAAGGAAATTTTGCTAGATTTATGGAACATTGAAATTTTCTTCACTACTGAACATATAGTGAAAAGCGCTTGAGTTAGAGACCCTATCGCTGGGGTGTAATCCATGCCCTATGGACACACTTTTCTAGTCATCTCCTCATGTTTTCTTGTGTTCTGCATCAGAGGAATACAGCGGATTAGAGTTACACTGTCTGCTGTATTTCTCCGTCTAACCCTTTGCGTTTGGTTATCGTATTACAGTAAAACCTCTCTATAACGGCAACTTAATTAAATCAAAGTATTTTGTGTTAAAGGCAGGTGGTTGCTTAAAGCGAGGTGAAAGTAAAATCAAACGCTCTTGTAGGGGCATTCTGTTTTACTTTCACCTTGCTTTAAGCAGTCACTTGCCCTAATATACCAACTAATTAACACAATTAAGTTATAGAGAGGTTTTACTGTAATCGTTTTGGAGAGACGATTCTTATGAGAACCAGCAAGATAGGGTTGGCTGACAAATAAGAGATATGCACACTTTCTACATCTATGCAATTGTCTTCTGTAATTTCAGATCCCATGCCAGCTGGACTCCTGCTACTGCCTTCTGCGTCACCGGCCCAGTCGTCCCTGACATCGTGCGCAACATTTCCGGGTAGAAGCTATGTTCCTATTCGCCCTCATCCTGTCTTTTCCAGCTCAGTGTGCGACACCACCGCTCTGTATTCAGCCACGAAAGGTCAGTCGATTTCTTGGCATACACTCCTAAACTCTAGTCACGTTTGTTTGCATGACAATAGTGTCGACTGATTCAATTCTAAAATCATGAATGTTTTTTACCATTTCTTTTCAAACATTAGATCAGAGATAAACGCAGTTTGGATCATGTCATCCCGTTTTGATGCAGAGATTTAGGATTAGCCTAGCGCAACGGGTCATAGTTCACGAGTAAAAATGTATTTATTGTAAATTTGAGCATAGTTCATCTGAAGGGTATACACAATACACCTGCTTCACTTCCTTATTTGACATAGTATTCAATTTTGATTCACTCATTAGCAAATCATTATGGAATAAAAACGTTCAATTTACTTAACTCATTATTCTCATGTTTTTTTTATTTTCATTTTGTATACCGGTGTCTCAAAGGTTGACTGTTTTCCGACCAATTATTCAAACGGTCGAATTACAGCCAAGATATATAATGCAATACTCCATGTTTATTAACCTTCCCCCCCCCCCCCCATATCGACGACATTTGACGACCCTGTAAAAGTCACTTTGTGAAACCATTGTGATAAATAGAGCATTTGCTCCTATGGGAGCAAATGTTCTATTTATCACAGTGGTTTCAAAGTACAAAATTCTAAAAATTTCCTTTTCTCTTGTTAATGCTCCTTTTCGGTAGATTTATTCAAAGAAGTTGTATCTAAAATAGCCTATGAGGGAATGGGATAAGCAACATATTATGGTTATGTTTTCTTTTTTGTTTCAAAACTATGCATAGGGCTTTAACTCTTTCGCTGCCAAATTGTGTCGTCTGCAAACTTTGTCGTCTGCTACAACTTTCCAGTTTTTATTTTTCTTCACCTTATTTCAAGAAACAGTCAGAGAAACAAACAGTTTGAATTCTGATTAGACGCCGAGTCATTCGGGATCTCACCTGGATCCAAACTGTTTGCATAGGTAATCACAAATGCGACATTGGCAACGAAAGAGTTAAGCAGTTCTTGGCCCTGGTGAGACGCTTACATAATATGTGTCTCACCTTGACCCAGACTGTTTAATACTAAGGGCTGATAAGTTAAGGACGTATACGTTATTAAGAACTGACAAGTAAAGGACTGACAAATTAAGGAGTGACAAGTAATTAAGAACTGACAAGTAAAGCACTGACAAATTAAGGAGTGACAAGTAATTAAGAACTGACAAGTAAAGCACTGACAAGTTAAGGACAGACAAGTTAAGAGTTGACAATTTAAGGGATAACAAGTTAAGGACTGACTAGTTAAAGTTAGGCAGGTTAAGTTCTTACAAGATAAGGACTGAGTAATTAAAGACTGAGCAGTGAAGGTCTAAAACATTGTGGACAGACTAGTTAACTCTGGCAAGTTAAGGACTGGCTAGTTAAGAACTGACTAAATAAGGACTGCCTGTCTAAAGACTGACTACTTACGGACTGATACGTTAAGGGCTGACACTTAAAGGAGCTTTTAACAAGTTAAGAGCTGACACGCTGAGGACTGACAAGCTAAGGACTGGCTGGTTAAAGATTGACAAGTTAAGGACTGACTAGTTAAGAGCTAACACGTTGAGGTAAGACAAGTTAAGGACTGACTAGATAAGGGCTGACTAGTTAAGAACTAACACGATGAGGACTGACAAGTTAAGGGTTGACTAGTTAAGAACTAACATGCTAATGACTGACAGGTTAAGGACTGGCTAGTTAAGTGCTGACAAGTTAAGTGCTAACTCTTTAAGGGCTAACACGTTAAGGACTGACCAGATAAGGGCTGACAGGTTAAATAACTTTTTAACAAATTAAGAGCTGACAAGATCAGGACTGACACAATAAGGGCTGACACGTTAAGGGATGACTAGTAAAGATCTTCCTGAACTGACCACTAGAATGCAAAGAGGCTGCACTGGTACTAATCTGATAAATATTCATGTAAGAAATAATGACCCCCATCATTATGCATTACCTGAAGGACTTTAGATAAATGATCTTGGTATCATGCTCTTTTTAATTGATAAAAGAAGCTGGATCCATTTAGAACTCCGATTGACATGGAAGGAAGCCTTCCAACTGGTTTGCGGTATGTCGGTGGTTCTATCTGGGATTTCTGTGTACAAAACCTTGCAGTTCGTTCCTTTTCCCTACATATTATTAGCTGGGCATCGCAATGTGACTTGAAATACTGTTAAAGCGATGTAAAACCCGATACAAAGAATATACAAAATTAACGGTTCATTTCGAATGGTATTTTGAAGGAATAGTTACCTGGTGACCCTTTATATGACTAAAACGAAAAGAAATTATCCAAAACCGGTGGTCTAATCTAAATGGCATTTGGTAAGAGTAGTCCTCAGGTGACCCTCTAAAGTTGATAAGCAAACATGACCGCCACGGATGGGGCTAAATTTCCCAATATTTCTACATGGAACACTAATATTTTTTTTAAAAAATGATGTTCCAATTTTAAATGAGATTGAATCCCTTTGCGATCCTTTATCAAAGTTTCTGTTATCTGAAAAAGATAGCCACCAAGGACGGGGCTAATCACCTTATATGACTACAGGAAAAAACTTCTAAAACCTTCTTCTCGAAAACCGGTAGTCTTATTTGAAAGGTATCTGGTAGGAATAGTCTACTGATGACCACGTGGAGAATTAATTATGACTACCATGCGTTTTGATCATATTGAATACTCTTTTGTTGAAAAAACAAGAAACTTCTATTGGCCTCTTACCTCCATTTCCGCGGATTACTATGACTACTCCACCTCTATCTAATTCTATGATTCGCATTTGAGCGATATATAGTCGTCATGAACCTCTTGTTCTAAGTATAAGAACATAATTAGATGATTCTACAAGAAAATATAAATAGAAAAAAATAGAATATATATCGGTCTTATCTAGGTCTACTTTGTTTACAAAGGCTTTAAAATGTTTATCTATACGGTAATGTACTATACAATTTGTTCTGTAACTCATTTTACGGGAATGGTGGCAAACAACACTGGCACCAGACCAACTGTAAACGGCCTTGCTCCCGACAGGCGTGGTTGGTAAATGACGACCCGTGTTCGTTCTGCACTGTGATCTTCTACAACCAGGTTCCATAGATCACAGGCCTACATATTTCTCGTATCACGTAGTGAAAAAGGACTGCTAACTTGTTTTGATCTATTATATGTGTTAACCCTTTCAATCCTGATTTATCAGAATGGAATGGCCGGTCAGTGTTTAATTATAGAGCCAACTCGGTAAATGCAAGACTTAAACTTTGCTAGATGAGTTTGGATGACATCGGTGCAGATCCTAGGGGAGACCCCTGATCTGGGCCTACACTGTTTGCAGAGGACAGTACATGTGTGTCTCGGTACTCGACCCTCATTCCTGTATTTCAAAATATATTAGTCTGGACCATTAACCATTTACTCCATAGAGACGCATGGTGAAGTCTTTGAAAACAGAGTAGACGCAGAGCGTGTGGTTCTCGTAGGGATTATCTGATCAGGGTCTTCTCTGTTTGCTTAAGAACTGATCTTGTTCATATGATGTTAAAACATTAAGGTACTTAGCATTCATATATGAGCTTTCTGCGTTACTTTTGCCCTGCATTAAGCAACAACCTGCTTTTTAAAACTCATATGTATATAGAGGACATACTGATTTATCTCGTAAAAGGATTACTTACCGCGTTTAAAACGCTGGAAAATGAAAGTACTGCCATTGTAGACTCAGATCAGAGGTGTACCAGAGGGTTTCTCTGATCAGTCTCTACTCAGACCAGATGTGTACTAGAGGGGCTCATTGATCAGGGTATGTACTGTTTGTCATTCAAAACATCTAACAATGTAAACATTTCATAGTGAATGTCGTTAAACAGTAACGAACAATCCCATTCTGATTATATTGAACATTCAAAAGACTAAATTGATTTAGCGAAACAGCAATGAAACCAGTCGTATACCAGTCGTATACCAGTCGTATACCATTGATTACAGTTCTTGGTGCTTAACCTTTTCCCTCATATAAACGTGTTTTCACGCATTTGCAAATAGAGTAGACCCAGATCAGACGGCTCCTAGAGGAGCCGTCTGATCAGGGTCTACTCTGTTTGCTAATATAATTTGATAGATCTGTTTCTTTACGTTCTAAAATGCCTACAATGTTCCACCTACCATACTTCATTATAACTACTTTACTCGTGAATATTCAGTAGGTATTGAAATTTTGAATAGATATAGAACAGGGAGAGGGATAATTCAATTCATGGCAGTTTTCAGTATAACCCTTTCCCTATTCAATATTCATGTAAGAAATAATGATATCATGAATAAATGGTATCTGAATAGGATTTTTTACCTCGACAGAAACAGTAAAATCACATCTGTATAACCCCATAAGCAAACAGAGCAAACCCTGACCAGACGGCTCCTACAGAAGTCATCTGACCTGGATCTGATCTATTTGCAAAGGCGTTACGAGCGTTTATATGAGGGAAAGGGTTAAGCAATCATTTCTTAACCTTTTCGGCGCCAAATTTCTAATTGTCGTCTGCAATCCAATTTTTGTTAAATCATTCGGTACAATAAGGAAATGAGATAAATAAATGCAAATTTCAAAGGAATAACGCACAGGTATAGAAATAGAGATTGAGACAAAAAGTGGAGTCCCTGATCAGACGCCGCCTTGAAAAGGCGGCGTCTGATCTGGGACTGCACTATTTGTCGTGGTGCATTTATGCGACTTCGGCGGTGAAAGGGTTAATGAGTTACACACCAGCAAATAGCCTGACTCAAGTTGTAAGTACCCTTTTGTTTAAATTCTGAAAGTAGGAAATCCTTCGAAATCAAAAGCTGCGAAAAGAGAAAATTGCAGACTCGATATTAATTTGAGTCCGTTCATTACTCCATGAATATGCATATCAGAAATAACCACGGTATGAATATTAATTAGCTCGTCAGTTTTTATAAGTGCATCATTTTACCATGGCAGAAACTATTAAAACAGATATTTATGATCTCGTAACCAAACAAAACAGATCATGATCAGACGGCCCTTTCGGAGATTCTTCGGTAATTCTTCTGGTCTGGATTTGCTCTACTTGCAAAGATGTCTAAAGGTGTCCCTATGGATTAAAGGATTAGCCATTGACTCTATAAATACGCCTTTCTACGCCTTGGCAAACAGAGTAGGCCCAGATCAGATGGCTCCTGTAGGAGCCGTCTGATCAGGGTCTGTTCCGTTTGCTTATGATATAGTACAGGTATGACTCTACAGTTTCTGTCATGATCAAAATTCCCTTGTCTATATGATATTATATTCATAATGTCATTATTTCTTACATAAATATGCAAGGGGCAATGGGTTAAGCACACGATCAAAGTGTCAAACAGTTTGACTCCAGAGGTCACGTGCCAAACAGTTTGGCTCCAGATGTAACGTCCAATTGCATCTGAAATTCAAGCTCTGTTTTTGCGATATTACAACTACGAACAACAATTACAAATGCAGTGCTGAATGATATGGACTTTTTACCTCTTATTATACTTTAGGAAGTGTGACCAACAAAACGGAAGTACCTTCTACTAGCGAGAACAGACTTAGACTCTGCGAACGCCGGAAATCCTCTGGTATAATGTTTGCTTCAACTTTCGGCATCCCCACCAAATGTTTTGTAAAACAATCATCGTCTGTTTGAATTAATGATGAATCGTCGATCATTTACTCGGTGACGAGTCAATGTCCGTGAACGCGAATATTGGTCATATTGGTTGTGCAGTACAAATAGATGTTTTCTAGGAAAATCATTTACAAACTTCCTTTTTCGCGGATAATGAAAAGTGGTCTATTTACCTAAGACCAGTCAATACAGTTATTGTCATGGTCCTAAAAACCAACCCTTCCTTTGCAGTTTTTAACCCTTTCGCTGCCAAACTCTGTCGTCTGTTAACTTTGTCGTCTGCTACAAATTTTCATTCTTTTGATTTTCTTCATTTTTGTTTCAAAAACACAGTAACAGTAACAAACAGTTTGGATCCTGATGAGACGCCGAGTTACTCATCTGGATCCAAACTGTTTGCATAGGTAATGACAGATCCGGCATTGGCAGCGAAAGGGTTAACTTTGATATGTTTGTGTCTTTCGAAATCCTTTATTCTCGCATCATCTAGCGATGCAACAAATCTTTACCGAAGGAAGCTGCAGTTCAGATCGTAACTTTGCCTGACATCAACGTCATGTCAGAAAAAATGAGAAAAAAGATCATTGTAAAATTCAATGTTTAAATGTCGCTTATATTAACCCTTTACATCATGAGTATTAATGTAAGAAATAATGGCATCCTGAATATGTATTAGCTGTGTACATCCTAGATCTCGAACGAAACTTGCGTGTGTGCTTCCTAAAACTGGAGCGACTAAATATCGAACGAAACGTGTGTGTGTGGTCATCTTAAATCTCGAACGAAATACAGTAAAACCCCTCTAATGTGACCCCTTAATGAATAAACACGGGTGTCTTTATAAGCAGGTGGTTGCTTAATGCAGGGCAAAAGTAATGCTCTCCTCTGTACTTTTGTACTGCATTAAGCTATCACCTGCATCTACCACCCAGAAATATACCTCTTATAGTGATCGCATTAGAGTGGCTTTACTGTATGTATGTGCCTCCTTCATCTCAAACGAAACGTTCGTGTGCCTCCTTCATTTCGAACGTCTCAGTTAGCTTTGCTGGGAGCCGCCATTTTGTACTGCTGAAAGTTTTGGTGAATACATGTATTTAGCATGTTTATATGTTACTTCACTAGTTCACATGTCTAAATAGATGTGGCTGATATCGTTGTTGTTTATTTTAAATTTCACATGTATATGGAAGGATAATTTTGAGACTGCAAGACCTACTGGTCCATAACAAAGGAAACCGTTTGGATCATTTGAGGGTGCGAATGACACTGAATCGTTTAGCTGTGTGCCTCGGGTACCAAATACTTTGATGATTGTGTGTCCTGATAAAACAAGATTTAAAAAGGGTTTCAGAGTTATAGTTTCAGTGTTATAAAAGGTTTCACAGGTTTATTTCCGGTAACGCAGGGTTTGAATTTTAACTAATTTCCTCATAGGCCATTTTAAGACCCAACCTTTTTTAATAAATCTACCGAAAAGGACCATTTAGGCTACTGGAGAAAAAGAAACTTTCACAATTGTGTAGCTTCGAAACCATTGTGATAAATACAGCATTTGCTCTATTTATCACAATGGTTTCAAAACATGACTTTTACAGAGGCGTCAAAAGGCGTCGGTATTAGGGAATTGCTTAAAGGAACACATTGTAAAACGAGTTTTGAAGACTAATATGAGTAATTTATATACTGTTTAGTAAGTTCGAATCTGCTACACTACGGCGTTGTGCACTTATCAGCATTTGTGATAATTAGGTGTAGCACATACCTACATGTATATACAACGCCGCATGCCGACTGCTCATGATCTACCATAACCCATTATCTGATGAATATTCATGTAAGAAATAATGATGTCATTAGTATTTATTGGCTGCTTTCCAATATGTGTTCAGGTCAAATGGCTCCTACAAGTCAGATGGCTCATACAGGTCAGCTGGATCCTGCAGGTCAGATGGCTCATACGGATCAGATGGTTAATACAAGTCAGATGGCTCATACAGGACAGATGGCTCATACAGGTCAGCTGGCTCCTGCAGGTCAGATGGCCCATACGGGTCAGATGGTTCATACAAGTCAGATGGCTCATAAAGGACAGATGGCTCATACAGGTCAGATGACCCATACAGGTCAGATGGCTCATACAGGTCAGATGGTCCATACACGTCAGATGGCCCATACATGTCAGATGGCCCATACAGGTCCGATGGCTCATACAGGTCAGATGGCTCATACATGTCAGATGGTTCATACAAGTCAGATGGCTCATACAGGATAGATGGCTCATACAGGTCAGATGGCCCATACAGGTCAGATGGCTCACATAGGTCAGATTGTCCATACAAGTCAGATGGCCCATACAGGTCAGATGGCCCATACAGGTCCGATGGCTCGGTCAGATGGTCAGATTTATTCTGTTTTAAAATGCGTGAAAATACGCCTTTATCAGGGAGATGGTATTTTTTTTCTCTTAGGGTCACCCCATTTATATTTATATTGGTGATTTAGATACAAACAGCATTCCAAATGAAAATGTTGCTAATTTACATGACTATCTGTCTTTGAAATTTTCAGATTGTAGATTGCTGTGGGAGTTTATCTACCAGCTTTTGATCAACACAAAATACAGAGAGTATGTGAGCTGGGAGAACAGGGACGATTATGTGTTCAGAATTGTCAATCCTACAGGTAATAAACGTGTCGTCATGGACAACGGTAGTTGTAGTAGATCAGTAAACCCTCCATACAGCACGTCGTCACGGGCAATGGAAGTTAAGGTAGTGCAATAAACCCTCTGTAGAGCACGTCATCATGGACAACGGTAGTTATGGTAGACTAGTGCAGTAAACACTCCGTAGATCGCGTCGTCAAAGACAACGGTGGTTATGGTAAAGCATTAAACCTTCCGTACGGCACGTCGTCACGAACAACGGTAGTGATGCAATGTAGTAGTGCAGTAAACCATCCGTAGAGCACGTCGTCATGGACAATGGTAGTTATGGTAATACAGCAAACTATCCAAAGAGTGCGTCGTCACAGACAACGATATTTAAATCAGTGTAGTAAATCCTCACTTAAGTGCCAGTTATGGAAATGCAGTCAACCCTCACTAGACAGTCCCTCGGGATACTGCAGATGTTATTACCCTAAGGAACGTGTATTAACCCTCTATCTAAAGTGCGTCGTCATGGACAACGGTCGCTATAGTAGAACAGTAAACTCTCCTCAGAGCGCGTCGTCACGGATAGTGACAGTTATAGTAGAACAGCAAACTCTCCTTAGAGCGCATCTTCACGGACAACGGTAGTTATAGTAGGGCAGTAATCCTTCCCTAGAACGCGTTGTCATAGACAACGATATTTGTAGTCATGTAGTAAATCCTCACTTAAGAACATCGTCATGGACAACGATAGTTATGGAAATGCATTCAATCCTCACTAGAGTACGTCGTCACGAACAACGACAATTATAGTAGAGCTGTAAACTCTCCTCAGAGCGCGTCGTCACGGACATAGTAGAGCTGTAAACTCTCCTCAGAGCGCGTCGTCACGGACATAGTAGAGCTGTAAACTCTCCTCAGAGCGCGTCGTCACGGACATAGTAGAGCTGTAAACTCTCCTCAGAGCGCGTCGTCACGGACATAGTAGAGCTGTAAACTCTCCTCAGAGCGCGTCGTCACGGACATAGTAGAGCTGTAAACTCTCCTCAGAGCGCGTCGTCACGGACATAGTAGAGCTGTAAACTCTCCTCAGAGCGCGTCGTCACGGACATAGTAGAGCTGTAAACTCTCCTCAGAG
This sequence comes from Azorinus chamasolen, assembly GCA_963576725.1. Taxonomy (NCBI): domain Eukaryota; kingdom Metazoa; phylum Mollusca; class Bivalvia; order Cardiida; family Solecurtidae; genus Azorinus; species Azorinus chamasolen. Next base: position 20,980,794 of record OY755246.1, on the reverse strand, counting down.
CGCGTCGTCACGGACATAGTAGAGCTGTAAACTCTCCTCAGAGCGCGGCTTCACGAACAACGACAATTATAGTAGAGCTGTAAACTCTCCTCAGAGCGCGTCGTCACGGACATCGACAATTATAGTAGACCTGTAAACTCTTCTCAGAGCGCGTCGTCACGGACAACAGTAGTTATAGTGGAGCGGTTTGATCGCCTTTTCTAGAGCGCGTCTTCGCGGACAAAGGTAGCTATGGTAGGGCATTTAACCTCCCTAGAACGCGTCCTCGTGGACAACGGCAGTTATAGTAGAGCAATAAACTCTCCTCATAGCACGTCCTCACGGACAACGATAGTTATAGTTGAACAGTTATCCTTATCTAGAGCGCGTTCTCACGGACAACGGTAGTTATGACAGTGCAGTAAACCTCCCTAGATACGCATTTACGCAAACAGAGTAGACACAGTTTAGACAACTCCTGTATCTGCTATCTGATCATGTTCTTCTCAATTTGCTTATGGAATTTTACAGATCTGATTCTAAAGTTTCTGCCATTGGCAAAAGTTCCTTTGTCCATGTGCCTTTATATAAGATGATCTAATTACTATTCATGGCGCCATTATTTGCTATATTAATATTCATGGAGTAAAGGTTTATTGCTCTGCAATTGTAGGATTGGCGGAGCTCTGGGGTCAGCAGAAAAACCGAACAAACATGACATATGAGAAGTTGTCTCGGGCACTACGTTATTACTACAGAATGAACATCATTAAAAAGGTTCCGGGGAAAAGACTTACTTACAGGTCAGTAGTTCCTTTTACTACAGCACACGGAACATGTTGTTCTTTGTGGCTCCAGTAGAACCCCTCTCTAACGGAACATGTTGTTCATTGTGGCTCCAGTAGAACACCTCTCTAACGGAACATGTTGTTCATTGTGGCTCCAGTAGAACACCTCTCTAACGGAACATATTGTTCATTGTGGCTCCAGTAAAACACCTCTCTAACGGAACATGTTGTTTATTATGGCTCCAGTAGAACACCTCTCTAACGGAACATGTTGTTTATTGTGGCTCCAGTAGAACACCTCTCTAACGGAACATGTTGTTTATCATGGGTACAGTAGAACACCTCTCTAACGGAACATGTTGTTCATTATGGCTCCAGTAGAACACCTCTCTAACGGAACATGTTGTTTATTATGGGTACAGTAGAACACCTCTCTAACGGAACATGATGTTCATTATGGCTCCAGTAGAACACCTCTCTAACGGAACATGTTGTTTATTGTGGCTCCAGTAGAACACCTCTCTAACGGAACATGTTGTTCATTGTGGCTCCAGTAGAACACCTCTCTAACGGAACATGTTGTTCATTGTGGCTCCAGTAGAACCCCTCTCTAACGGAACATGTTGTTCATTGTTTGTACCGTAGAACACCTCTCTAACGGAACATGTTGTTCATTGTGGGTACAGTAGAACACCTCTCTCTCTAAAACGACCACTCGGTGGATAAAAAAGACTGTCCTTAAAGACAGGCGGTTGCTTAATGCAGGAAGAAAGTAATGCAGAACGTTCATGAAGGAGCTTTCTGCATTAATTCCATCGTGCATTAAGCTACCACCTGCCTGTCTGACCTATTCATGTAAGAACTAGTAACATTGTGAGTGTCAAATGGATTAATTTTGTGGTGGCACATGGACACGTGATTAATTTTGTAGTGGCACATCATGGACACGTGATTAATTTTGTAGTGGCACATGGACACGTGAATTGTTAGAGTAGAAACTGTAGAATCATATCAATGTTATTTCATAAGCAAACAGAGTAGACCCTGATCAGACGGCTACTACAGGAGCCCTGTGATCTGGGTTTACTCTGTTTGCAAATGCACAGAAAGGAGTATTTATGGAGTAAATGGGATGGGTCAGTTACATCGACTGACCTTAGTAAACGAACTGGGACAGGGGAATGTAACTGAAGACTGTTTAGCGGCTTTTGGCACAAAAGTGATGGGAACATGGAGACGAAGCGGGTGGAAGGTGTGTAAGAGAGAAAGAGGATTGAAGGTGAGGTGCAGAGAGAGAGAGAGAGCGAAAGAGAAAGAGATTGGGAGAGTACTTTAAAAGTTCTGAATGTCTTTTAACAGTGGTGTCAGTTAGTGACCACGCACTCAACCACGGTCAAGAAACGGTGGAGTAAGTAAGTCGCCACGTATTTCAATAAAGATCATTGAGCTGTGGGGTAAGTTAGTGACCACATACTTCAGCTAGGATCATGGAATAGTATTCATAGTATTATTTGGTATCTGTATCTGTCGGTATATCCTGCTATGGTGACCATGTATTTCTCTTAGTGCCATTTAACTGCGGTGTCAGTTAGTGACCACGCGCTCAACCACGGTCATGAAACGGTGGAGTAATTAAATGGTCACGTACTTCAGTTAGGATCACGGAACCATGGAATACGTTAGTGACCACATACTTAAATGGTCACGTACTTCAGTTAGGATCACGGAATCATGGAATAAGTTAGTGACCATGTACTTCGGGTAAGAAAATGATCAGGTACTTCAGTAAGGGTGGTGGAACTATGGAATGCGTGGGCGATCACGTACCTTCAATTAGGGTCATGAAACTATTGTGAGTTAAGTGAGTGATCATGTACTTCAGTTTGGGTCATGGAACTGTAGGGTAAGTTAGTCATTACGTACTCAACCTCGATCGTGGAACTGTGGGGTAAGTTATTGATCACATACTTAAGCTAGGGTCATGCAATTGTGGAGTACGTTAGTGATCACGTACTTTAGCTAGGGAGTAAGTCAATGATTACATACTCCTTCTTTGACACGGAACTGTTGGGTACGTTAGTGACCACGCACTTCAGCTAATATCACGTAATTGTAGTGTAATTTAGAGATCACGTTCTTCAGCAAGTGTCACAGGACCGTGGTGTAAGTCAGTGACCACGTGCTTCAGTTAGGGCCATTTGACTGTGGAACAAGTAAGTGATCACGTTCATCAGCTAGGATCACGGATCTATGGGGTAACTTAGTCTTAGTGTACTTCAGTTAAGGCCATGACACTATGGGCTAGGTTAATGACAATGTACTTCACCTAGGGTAACTGAACTGTTGGATAAGTTAGTGATCACCTACTTCATAGGATTATACATGTACATGTTCATAAATATCCATAAAAATAAGATTTTACTCGACATTGTCCTGAATGTATAAAGGTGTATTTATAGAGGATGTGGTTCAACCATGGTTGAAATGGTAGTCACTTTTACATTGTATATTAGATCTAAACGAGACGCAATTCGGTATACTATCAGTACCAAACTGTTGGACACCGTGGTTGTATTTCTGAAACGGACAGCGAAAGTTTCAAAACAAAATCAAAGCGCTGAAATCATTCAAAGACTGGCGGAAAGTATCCCTGTCCCTGGCAGTCATCTTTTTGAGATATCAACATCATTTTAGAAATTTTGGCACATATTTTTCAGAGGACTACAGACAAACGGATGGACGGACTGACCCCTTGGAAACATGGGTGATAATAGAGATGATAGTAAGAAAATAACAATATGTTATTCTATTCAACTGTAAATTACAACATCAGCATGACAACTGCAACGCATTTCATACCGCAATTTGCCATACAATTGCACAGAAAAAGAAGTATGCGATGTAACCTCAAAAGTTACTAGCCCTTACAGTACAACCTGTCTTAAGCGACCATTAATTTATTGAACGCATGTGGTTGCTTAATGCTGGGCAAATTAATGCAGAAAGCTCCTATAAAAGGAGAATTTGAATATAATAGAATTTGACAGATCTGTTTCTTTGCTTTCTAAAATGTCTACACTATTCCACCTTCCATGTTTCACCATAACTATTTTGTTAATGCATATTCAGTAGGTATTGAAATTTGGAATAAATACAGAATATGGAAAGGGTTAAGACTGCTTGTACTGTACTTATATTTATCTGGAAATATCTGTAGCCGAGAGAAAGATTTTAAAAACAGTATCGCTTTACATGAAAACTAATTTCAGAGTTACACTGACAATACTCGGCTGTAAATACAACAGAGCAATACTTAAAACTGGGCCAGCCTTGTACCATATTTCACATCACAATTGTAAAGAATCATCCTCTAAAAACACGACAATTCTACTGATTTGCAACTTTGAAAAATAAGATGACACTTAAATACGACATTTAAAGAATTAAAAATTGTATCAATATGACAAAATACACACTTCGTTTTGGATGAAAGGTCTGTCAATTCAAGCGCGTGTGAAACGTTCTGAAAACGTTTTTATCATATCATTCACGTGACCGCTTCACTGCTATAATTTGCTCATTTTCTCTTCCCGTTTTGGTATTGGTTTTCAAATATTTTAGTTTACTTTTCCTTCCCAAAATATACCGGACTGCTTCGGATCACTCTCATTATGATAGGAGTGAAATTTCAAGGGGTGCTATTTTTTTTAACCGCTGGTTCTGCATCAAATAGTTAAAATGGTATTTTGCTGTATTAAAAATATGCGATTAGACACATGGATCCGCCTATGGTGCATTAATACATAAAACGGTTAAATCGGGCGTGACATTGGTACGATTGTTGAATCCGATTTGCGGTACTTAAGACTGGCTTCCGCCAGTCTAAAAATGAAGTCGACCACACATTATCCCATTGAAAATACATGACAGCGAAAGGGTGAAAGTAGTTGTTGAAAGAGTAAATAAGCGATTGGGTTGTTTATCTTCAGGTTCCTGCAGTCACCATCCAGGATTCAGAAGGGACAAAGGGGTGCCAAACCGCATTGCAAATATCCAGTAAGCTACAAATGTCCTGTCAGTACACCGAGTGGTCAAGCCCCGTCTTCAGTTGAACAAACAACCCGCGAATATCATGACGACCGTTCCGCCTCCTCCGACATGAAAGACTCGTCGAGTGACATGAATGATGACATTGGAAGAGATTCCTCCGAAGACCGGGAGTTTAAAACCTGGGATGTACTCAATAAGCTGGAGAGCGGTAAACACTTCACTAGTGAGTTCGAGCTTTTAAGGGTAAACAAAGACTTGAAAGTAAGACAGTTTGAGAGCCATACAAAATTCGATCCCCGTGCCTTCTTTTCCCTTCCCATCACGTGCTCCGCTGAGACGCATCTGTACAACTTGCCTAGCTCATCCAGTGCCTTTCGACCAATTCATCAAAGTTATGATAACCCTTTCCTTCTTCAAGATATTAAGGTGGAAAAAACTGATAGCACTTTAGCCCCTTCATTTTCGGCTCCATCTACGGGCTCAACAAATTTCATTACATCGCCTGGGACTCAAGATGGTCAAATCATGACAAGTTCCTCCATGCCTGTCAATCCTGCATTCCGACTGCAGGACAGCTTCCATAGATCTCTGTCAGAAGATTGTGCTCAAACCCTGCACACCTCTGGGTATCTGTTCCGTCCACATCACACCCGGTCAGCGAGTCCTAGGACCGACGTGCAGCTAGAACCGGAAGACCTCTCCGTAAAGAAAAGTACAACAAGCATTAAGTCTACTGACGTCCATTAACCCTTTCCCTACTAAATATTAATGAAAGAAATAATGACATCATGAATATTTATTAGCTGATTTCTATCGTACTTAAATATAGGATTGTCTTACTTTGACAGCAACTGTAAAATCACGTCTGTATAACTTCAAAAGCAAATAGAGTAGACCCAGATCAGACGGTTCCTAAAGGAGCCGTCTGCTCTTGGTTTTACTCTGTTCGCAAATGCGTGAAAAGATGCTTATATACAGGAAAATGTTTGATTATTCCGCTATTCGCGACCCAGCATCCATTTTACTTTATTCCGCTATTCGCGACCTGGCATCCATTTTACTTTATTCCGCTATTCGCGACCTGGCGTCCATTTTACTTTATTCCGCTATTCGCGACCTGGCGTTTCCTCCATTGCCCAAAATTTCTGTGCTCAAATGCTAGTATGACAATGCTTCTAATTATTGTTCATGATGTCATTATTACGTGAATAATGTCCATGATGTCATTATTACGTGCATAATGTCCATGATGTCATTATTAAGTGCATGATGTTATTATTATGTCTACATAATGTCCATGATGTCATTATTACGTGCATACTGTTCATGATGCCATTAGTACGTGCATAATTTCCATGATGTCATTATTACGTACATAATGCCCATGATGTCATTATTACATGCATACTATTCATGATGTCATTATTACGTGCATACTATTCATGATGTCATTGTTACGTACATAATGTCCATGATGTCATTATTACGTGCATAATTTCCATGATGTCATTATTACATGCATAATTTCCATGATGTCATTATTACGTGCATACTATTCATGATGTCATTATTACGTGCATACTATTCATGATGTCATTCTTACGTGCATAATGTCCATGATGTCATTATTACGTACATAATGTTCATGAAGTCATTATTAGGTGTGCACAATTTCCATGATGTCGTTATTACGTGGGGTAAATTGTTAAAAAAGAGTACATTTTTTTTATAAATTAAGGGAATACAACTGCAGTTGAACTTCGATATCGAACTAGGATAACCCGAAATTGTAATAACTCGAACTAAAATGTCGGTCCGTTAAACCATTTGCAATACAGAAGTGTTCTAAAATGTATCACGGTGCATGTCTGGAAACACGTGTGACAGCTTAATGCAGGTCTAAAGTAAAGCTGAAAGCTACCGTGGGAACGTTCAGCATTAATTTAGACCTGCATTAAACTGTGAACTCGAGAATTTATCCAGATTAGAAATCGGATGTCTCAAACCTCTGTTATCTCGAACACAGGTGCCTTTCGCATGCTATGTATCAACAACAACAACAACTCCATCACAAATACATTTTTTTAATCACATGTCATAAGTATCTAAGAGATAGTTTTCTGATCCAAACAAAAAAGGGTTTTTTTCGCGGTCAGAAAGAACAATTGTGCTATGGCGTAAATACTTAAATCTAACGTTTTTCCTAATAAGCAATTGCACGCAACTCCAGGGTTGTTGCACAAGTTTGTTCTAGTCCGAGAATGACATGTTTGTACACATTTTGTGGAAATCTGATAAAGAAGGTTATATTACAAACACTGTTTAACGCTCAACTCCATAAATACGCCTTTTCTACGTTTTTGCAAACAGAGTAGATCCAGATCAGACTGTTACTATAGGAGCCGTCTGATCTGTGTCGGGGTTGTTTGTTATATGAAAGTACAAATATGAGTCATGCAGGAAATACCACATACAGAACAAACAGCCGCCCGAACAGCAACACAAGAAAACACAGCAAATGTACATAGCTATCAAAAACATAAAGAGACGCACATAGACAAAACAAACAAACAATAGGGGGAAGATGGAAGTACCGCCTTGAAACGGTCGGTGACAAAAGTCACTGGGGGTTTAAACCAGTTTAGGGGCGCCCAACCTCACACTTATTCCATCCCCACCCTAAAAGATCTAGTCCTATAGTTTCTGTCATTACGCTGTTATGAGACTGCATCCAATTAATATTCATCCTGTCATTATTTCTTTCATGAATATTCGTGATTCATCATGTCATTATTTCTTTCATGAATATTCATGATTCATTATTTCTTTCATGAATATTCATGATTCATCATGTCATTATTTCTTTCATAAATATTGATAGAGTACAAGGCTAATAAGATTGTTTTAAACTTGAATGGGCAATAAGCTGTCGATATACTTGATTCCGTTGATCAGGATATACACGCTTGATTAAGAAATTAGTTTTTAGTAAAGCTAAATAGATACGATGAAGACCTATGAAGAAAAAGGGTAGTACATAGGAACCGGTCATAAGCGGTCATTCATTTATTGTTGATAGGAGTAGTGAACGCAGGTGGTTGCTTAATGCAAGGAGATACATGTATACATAATTAAAATCATATTGAGCGTCTGCATCACGTTTGACAGGTGCATTAAGCTTCCACCTGCTTAAGACCGTAACATAATTCTTTTTTTAATTCAAGGGCAAATAATTCCTGACCAACTACGAATCACATTTGTAGCGGTATCATATCAGACACTTCGTGCGGGTTGCTTTTGGAATAATATAGATAAGATCCGATTCTATAAAGTTTGTTCATGGCCGTACTTTCTAGTTCCGTATAACATCTAATCAATATACATGTATAAACATAGTCTCGGTATTTCTTACATGAGTATCCATGGAGGTAAGGGGATAAATATGATGAAGACCCATGACGAAATAAAGATAATTACTGATTCAACATAGCAGCAAACCCTGGAGTCGCCTCCCGGCGTGTTTGGCGGTGACTGAGTTAGTTCATCTATCAAAAATACAGTAGTTTACAAAGCTTACACCCATGCACTTGAATTCATTAACCCCTTCCCTGTTCTATGTTTGTTACATTTTTTAAATTATAAAATATGGAAGGTAGACCATTGTAGCCGTTTTAGAAAATATAGAAACAGATCTATTAAATTTCATTTGCAAACAGAGCAGACCCTGATTTATTCAAAGTGGCTAGATCTTAAAATAGCCTTTGAGGGAATGGGTTAAAATCCTAGAATTATTCTACTTTTGAATGGTCGTATTAGCGAGACTTAAATCCTTCCGTGTTTATTCCCAATTTCAATACCTACTGAATACGCATGGACTTAATAGTTTTAATGAAATATGGAAGGTGGAACATTGTAGCTATTTTAGAAATAAAAGAAATAGATCTATCAAATTTTATTAGCAAACAGAGCAGACCCTGGTCAGAGAGATGTCTGATCTGGGTCTACTCTGTTTGCAAATGCGTGAAGAGGCGTTTGTCTGAATGAAAGGTTATCTGTACTTATCCAGTGTTGTATGGTTATAAAATCCCTTTCATGTTTGACTGTAGGATAAAGTGTCGGTCTAGGATTGTGTGTACTTCATCTTTCAAATTATTTTTAACCAGTTACATGGTAAATATTCATATAATATGTAATGACAGCATTGATAGTAACGCTTAGCCTGCTATGAAAATGAAGTCTGCTTAACCCAGTATCTCATAGGCTATTTTCAGATCCAATTTCTTAGAATAAATCTACCGAAAAGGAGCATTAACTGGAGAAATGGAAACTTTTAGATTTTTTCAGTTTGAAACCATTGTGATAAATAGAGCTTTTGCTCCTATAGGAGCAAATGCTCTATTTAGCACAATGGTTTCAACAGGTGACATTTGCAGATGCGTCAAAAAGCGTCAAAATGATGGAAAGAGTTAAGCTCCTATCTGTTTCCGCCCTCAGTTACTTCGGATTTGTTAAAGCTTTTGAGATACTATTGACAAAATGTGAAACAGTTTGGATCCAGATGAGACGCCGAGTTACTCAGTGTCTCATCTTGATCCAAACTATTTGCAAATGTCATTTATGTTGCGCTTAGCAGGCTACTGGTTAATAAGATGACTTGTTTAACTTAGTTATGGCATATGAACAAAACTGTAGAATCAAATCTATATTATTCCTTAACCCATTTGCACCCACGATCCCATATATTGACTTATGCAAACAGTGTAGACTCTGATCAGACGCCACACTATGCGGCGTCTGATCAGAGTCTACACTGTTTGCTGATGGGAATTTCAACTTAAAACAAAATGAAATTGAAAATTTTGAACAGGCACCCCTTAGATAAAAATGGACTAATCCAGTATATAAACATGGAAGAATCCACTGGGAGCAAATGGGTTAAGCAAACAGGGACCGTCCGTTCTGTGTCTACTCTGTTTGCAAAGGTGTATGGTCTGGATTTACTTTGTCTGCATAAGCGTAAACTATATCTATCGCAGGTACAATGTTTATAACTGATTAGAGTTTTCAGTTTTATGTAAGAAAAACAGAATTTCATTTTATTAGATGTTGTGTTGTTTAATTAATAATTGTGGTGTATTAAACCAATACCACTCTGCCACTTAGCTGACGCGAAAGAGTTCACTTTAACCCACTGGCGCCCAATGTCCTTAAGTAATGTGGGAATAAATAGGTAATAATACGACAATAAGTATAAATGGAATAACGACGTGATGAATTCCTGCATAAATATTAAAGATGGAAATGGTTAAAGGCCATTTAATCCTCAAATATTGTGTAAGCGTGTCTGATAGATGGTACAAACTGACGTTAGCGTGACTGGTAGTTGGAACTAACTCGTGTTAGCGTGACTGGTTGCTGGTACTAACTGGTGTTAGCGTGACTGGTATGGCAGTTGGCACAAGTTGACGTTAACGTGACGAGTAGTTGACCTAAACTGCTGTTATCGTGATTGAAAGTTGGTAAAAACTGATGTTAGCGTGACCGTTAGTTGGTACAAACCGGTATTAGCGTGACTGGTAGTTGGTACAAACCGGCATTAGCGTGACTGGTAGTTAATTAACACTGATGTTATCGTGACTGGTAGATGGTACAAACTCATGTTAGCGTGACTGGTAATTGGCACTGATGTTAACGTGACTAGTAGTGGATACAAACTGCTGTTATTATGACTGACAGTTGGTAAAAAGTTAAAAACTGATGTTAACTTGACTGGTAGTTAGTACAAATCGGTATTAGCCTAACTAGTAGTTGGTAAAAACCGGTATTAGCGTGACGGGTAGTTAGTACAAATCGGTATTAGCGTAACTAGTAGTTGTTAAAACCGGTATTAGCGTGACTGGTAGTTGGTACTAATTGGTGTTAGCGTGACTGGTAGTTGTTAAAACCGGTATTAGCGTGACTGGTAGTTGGTACTAATTGGTGTTAGCGTGACTGGTAGTTGGTACTAACTGTGTTAGCGTGACTGGTAGTTGGCACTAACTGGTGTTAGCGTGACTGGTAGTTGGTACAAACTGGTATTAGTGTGACTGGTGTTTAGCATTAACTGGTATTAGGGTGTCTGGTGGTTGGTACAAACTGGTATTAGTGTGACTGGTAGTTGGTAAAAACTCGTGTTAGCGTAAATGGTAGTTGGTAAAAACTCGTGTTAGCGTGACTGGTAATTGATACAAACTCGTGTTAGCGTGACTGACACTTGGAACTAACTGGTATTAACGTGACAGGTAGTTGGTATTTACTGGTGTTATCATAACTAGTATTTGTTAAAAACTGGTATTAGCTTGACTGGCAGTTGGTACAAACTCGTGTTAGCGTCTAATCAGGGTGTACTCTGTTTGCCAATGGAATTTGATAGGTCTGTTTCTTTACTTTTTAAAATGGCTACAATGCTGAAGCTTCCACATTTCATTATAACTATTTTGGCATGAATAGTCAGTAGGTATTGAAATTTGGTATTAACATAGAACAGGGAAATATTTAAACATAGAACAGGGAAGAGTTAAAGACATTTGATAGATTAATACAGGAGAAACGTTATGCAGGAAGCTCCTAATCAATGCAATGAATATTGGTGTAAGAAATAATGACACCATGAATATTAATTAGATTAATTGTAATAATAGCACATGGACACAAAAGTGTTTGACCATGGCAAAACTGTAGAGCATGTTTATATTATATAATTAAGCAAACAGAGTGTCCCCACAGGAGTCGTCTAAACTGGGTCTACTTTTATGCAAAGGTGTAGAAATGCATATGTATGGCGAAAATGGTTAACTCTTTACCAGGTGTGCATATAATCGCCTTTTACGCATTTGTAAACAACGTAGACTCAGATAAGACAGCTCCTGTAGGAGAAGTTCTGAATCTACAGTTTCTGCCAAAGTCACACAATCTTTGTTCTTGTACCTTTAACCCTTCGCTTGCTATTCACGTCAATATACATACCTGTAAATAGTGAAGACTCAGATGAGACAGCTCATGCAGGAGCTGTCTCATCAGGGTCTGCACTATTTACAAGTTGATTGTGCAATCGGTGCACTCCACAGCAGTGATTGCACAGCGATATACTTGTACACAGTGAAGATATATGTAATTATACAACAGGGCATGGGTAAAGAAGGAGAAATGTATTTTAAAATTCAGCAAGAGAAGGGTTAAAAAAATTCAGCTAATCAATTCATACATATTGCACCATAGTTATATAAATGTTTAACCCCTGTGAGAAACGAGTCACTTATACCCTTTGTAAACAGTAGATCCGGATAAGAGGATACCTAGAGAAGCCCTCTTATCAGGGTCTGCACTGTTTTTCATGTTACGTTTTTCTTTTTAAAAATCGCTGAATATTCATGGTAAGCTTGGCCTGTTTGATTTTTTCTTTGAGTAGTCCATTCCATATTCAGCGTTGCAATGGTTGACTAGATATCAGATTTGAGTGGGATATGTGTTAAATGTCTGCAATCGAGTCCCTTTTTATCCTCAAAGAGATGACGCTCAATCATATAATAACCCATTCCCAATATTGACGCCGTTTGATGCCTCTGTTAAAGTCACATTTTGAAACCATTGTGATAAATAGAGTTGCTCCTATGGAACAAATGCTCTATTTATCACGATGGTTTCAACACTTTCTAAATGTTTCCTTATTGTCTTGTAAATGCTCCTATTCAGTAGATTTACTCAGAGAGAATGAGTCTTAAAATAGCCTATGAGGTAATGAGTTAAGAATCAAAGCAGACAGTATTTTAGATGGCTGTTACTTTATGTTCAAAGGTTGGTGTCAGTGATATAATTGTAAGTGTATTGTGTTTTCATTTGTTTAACTTTCAGTTCAAGTTTAAGTATATCGTATGCAATACATCATTTTGTTTTTACGTATATCTTTATATATTTTGAATTTTGTTATATTGTTTTGTAATTGTTTGTGACAAATTGATATAAATATAAAATCATGCAGTTGGGTCTTTTACTTTTAACCCTTTATTTCATATTTGATAATCCAACTTTTTACGTATCTGCGAGCAGAGTAGACCCAGACCAGACAGCTCCTGTAAGGGTTGTCTGATCCATGTGTATTCGGTTTGCTTATGTATCATATCAATTTCTCACCTGATTGCCGTGGCAATAAAATGATACAATAAACTTCCTTATGTCACATCGTTTCACAATAAATACTTTATAATTAGCGGAGTCTTGCATCGTTAATAACTTATTCATCTGTTAAAAATATCAGGTGGACTTATTAATAGCTGGTATATGTGGACCATATGAATTTTGAGCTATTCTCTGACTGAAAATAGGCATAATGCTTTAAATTCAAACAATTCGGCTTGATTGTCTGAAGCAGATACGTTCCAAAGTTAAGTGAGTATGTTCACGCGATAGTAACTTCCACACGGACGCTCTTTTGGATATAATAGCTCTCTTACGTGCTCAAATCATGAAATGGTCGAGCTTAGCTTCTCTTTATTACATTGTAGGCAAGAGAAAGGTAACTCCGGCGAAACCCCCGAAGTTATCGTTTGGAGTTACCTCTCCCGACGTGAATATTAATTAGATTAATTGTTATAATAGCACATGGACACAAAGGTGTTTGACCATGGCAAAAACTGTAGAATCATTTTTATATTATATCATAAGCAAACAGAGCAGACCCTGATCAGACTGTACCTACAGGAATCGTCTAAACTGGGTCTACTTTTTTGTAAAGGTGTAGAAAGGCTCATTTATGGAGAAAAGGGTTAACTCTTTACCAGATATGCATATTTAAATGCATTTTAGGGGGGGGTTCCTTTTAAAAATCGTTGAATATAAATGGTAAGCTTGGCCTGCTTGATTTTTTTCTTTGAATAGTCCATTAGAAAGTTTAAGTGGGATATGTGTTAAATGTCTGCAGTCGAGTCCACTTTTATCCTCAAAGAGATGGAGTTCAATCATATAATAACCCGTTCCCAATATTGACGCCGTTTGATGCCTCTGTTAAAGTCACATGTTGAAACCATTGTGATAAATAGAATTGCTCCTATGGAACAAATGCTCTGTTTATCACGATGGATTAAACACTTTCTAAATGTGTCCCTTTTTACCTTGTAAATGCTCCTATTCAGTAGATTTACTCAGAGAGAATGAGTCTAAAATAGCCTATGAGGTAATGAGTTAAGAATCAAAGCAGGCAGTATTTTAGATGGCAGTTACTTTATGTTCAAAGGTTGGTGTCAGTGATGTAGTTGTAAGTGTATTGTGTTTTCATTTGTTTAACTTTCAGTTCAAGTTTAAGTATATCGTATGCAATACATCATTTTGTTTTTACGTATATCTTATATATTTTGAATTTTGTTATATTGTTTTGTAATTGTTTGTGACAAATTGATATATAAATATAAAATCATGCAGTTGGGTCTTTTCCTTTTAACCCTTTATTTCATATTTGATAATCCCACTTTTTAAGTATCTGCGAACAGAGTAGACCCAGACCAGACAGCTCCTGTATAAGTTGTCTGATCAAGGCATATTTGGTTTGCTTATGTAACATATCAACTTCTCACTTGATTGTCATGGCAATAAAATGATACAATAAACTTCCTTATGTCACATCGTTTCACAATAAATACTTTATAATTTGCGGAGTCTTGAATCGTTAATAACTTATTCATCGGTTAAAAATATCAGGTGGACTTATTAATAGCTGGTATAGGTAGACCATATGAAGTTTGAGCTATTCTCTGACTGAAAATAGGCATAATGCTTTAAATTCAAACAATTCGGCTTGGTTATCTGAAGCAGATACGTTCCAAAGTTAAGTGAGTATGTTCACATGATAGTAACTTCCACACAAACGCTCTTTTGGATACGTACTGAAATAGTCGAGCTTAGCTTCTCTTTATTACATTGTAGGCAAGAGAAAGGTAACTCCGACGAAACCCCTTAAGTTATCGTTTGGAGTTACCTCTCCCGGCATTCCAGATTATTCCAAGACGTTGGTCCAGATTCATGTAAGAAATATTGACACCATGAATATTAATTAGATTAATTGTTATAATAGCACATGGACACAAAGGTGTTTGACCATGGCAAAAACTGTAGAATCATTTTATATTATATCATAAGCAAACAGAGCAGACCCTGATCAGACTGTCCCTACAGGAGTCGTTTAAACTGGGTCTACTTTTTTGTAAAGGTGTAGAAAGGCATATATACGGAGTAAAGGGTTAACTCTTTACCAGATTTGCATATTTAAATGCATTTTATATTTTTTTTATGAATATAAATGGTAAGTTTGGCCTGTTTGATTTTTTTCTTTGAATAGTCCATTAGACAGTTTAAGTGGGATAGGTGTTAAATGTCTGCAGTCGAGTCCACTTTTATCCTCAAAGGGATGGAATTCAATCATATAATAACCCATTCCCAATATTGATGCCGTTTGATGCCTCTGTAAAAGTCACATTTTGAAACCAACACTTTCTAAATGCTCCCTTATAGTCTTGTAAATGCTCCTATTCAGTAGATTTATTCAAAGAGAATGAGTCTAAAATAGCCGGTGAGGTAATGAGTTAAGAATCAAAGCAGACAGTATTTTAGATGGCAGTTACTTTTTGTTCAAAGGTTGGTGTCAGTGATATAGTTTAAAATGTATTATCAGAGTAACAAACAGCTGGTGTCGTCACTGGTATCACAAGGTCGTCAGTGGAGTCCTGAAGGTCAAAACCAAGAGCGGTCTTTAGGCATCTAAACTTAAACCTTTCCTTCATATATTCACCTTTTCACACATATTAGACGGTTCCTCTAGGAGTTGTCTGATCAGGGTCTGCTCTGTTGCTTAAGAAATCATAATAGATCTGACTCTACAATTTCTATCAATACCAAACATCCTGTGTACAAATGCTAATATAATATTTCAGCTAACCAATATTCATGACGTTATTTTTTCGTGTATGCATACTAAACAGGGGAAAGTATAAGACTCTGTGTACATGTATGACTATCAAAATAATGCAATATGTTCCACCGTCTGACAAAGCTAGTATTGCAGAATTACACGCATATGGTATAATTGATAATTACATGACCGAACAGTAAATAGATTTATTGACAATAAAAACGCCATGCTTTTCCATGTGTGACCGCATTCGGAACAGAGTCGAGAAATTCTACATAAATCGCATCACAATAAGGAGATCGTTTTGATGGACAGCTTTCGATATGAAGTTTTTTTATTTAAAGCTACTGAAACATTGTTGAAAACACTAGAAAGTGTCTTATATTTGTTGTTGCCTGGAAGGATGAATAATTATTTTTAGACACATTCAATATCGCCTCTCTCTCTCTCTCTCTCTCTCTCTCTCTCTCTCTCTCTCTCTCTCTCTCTCTCTTTCTCTCTCTCTCTCTCTCTCTCTCTCTCTCTCTCTCTCTCTCTCTCTCATACACACACTCTCTATCTGTCCCCTCTCTCTCACCTCCCCCCTCCTTCTCTCGATATGTCTCTATCTCTCTCTGTCTGTATGTATGTCTGCCTTTGTTGCTGTCTCTGGGTCAAGCATAATATAAAGTCATAAGCAAACAAAACGACACAAACATCAGCTGTTCCAGCAAGACTCAGTCCTATCTGGAGAGACAAAACATCTCAATAACATATAAAATTCGACTAATGCGCACCCTTGTCCCCGCAATCTTCTTATATGCGTAAGAGACATGGACATTCACGACTAAGTTACAAAGAAAAATCCTGTCCACAGACATGAGATGCTATCGTACCATAGTGGGCATATATCTAGACTATACCACAAATGAAAGCATAAGAGACAGAATTAAACTATACGTAAAAGACTACGAAGACATTCTAGCAACAATTGGACATCATTGTATCCTAGCAACAGTTAAAAGGCGCAAACCACAATTGTCACAGGATCAAATGGACTCTCAAAGATCATTCTCCAAGGTACAATCGAGGGCAGGAGACGTAGGGGGCGACAATGAAGAAATGGGTCGACAATATCGAGGAATGGACCGGCAAACCCTTTGCAGATACACAAACGCTGGTGCACGACAGACAAAAGTGGAAGAGGCGAATGAAAAAGTCAACCCTGCGGTGCCCCAACGATTCTGTCCAGAGTTAAGGGACCCAGGCCAGGTCAGAAGCAATTGTATGCTATTTCATAAGCTCCTACAGGTGCAGTGTGATATGGGTCCAATCTCTTCGCAAATACGTTTATATTTAGTAAATGGTTATACTTCTGACATTGTATTGAGATCCAGCTATGAACTAAGTTTGAGAAGCGTTGTGGACAAGAATATGTAAAATGACGCATTTTGAATTACTATAATTTATTATAAATGTTAAAATGTCATAAGTCTAGAAATTCTCCCAGTCAGAATACGGGTACAATAATACGGGTACAACATAGCATGTCTTCTTAGTAAATATACACACATATAAGTCTCATTCCAATTTAATGTTTCTGTAAACAGCCAGCTAGTGTGTTTACAAAGGTTGTCGAGTCAAAAAATTAAGTGCGATATATACAAACATTGAGCCAGTGTATTAACAGAGGTTGCCGTGTCAAGATGATTTGTAATATGTACAGACATTGAGTTAGTGTGTTAACGCAGGTAGGCTAGCCGTGTCAAAATGAGTTGCGATATTTACTAATATAGAGTCAGTGTATTAACACAAGCATTAAAGTCAAAATTAATTGCAATATATTATACAAACATTGAGCCAGTGTATTAACACAGGTAGCCGGGTCAAAATTAATTGCGATATATACACACATTGAGCCAGTGCATTAACACAGGTAGTAGTGTCAAAATTAATTGCAATATATACAGACATAAAGCCAGTGTATTAATACAGGTAGCCTACACAAGATTAATTGCAATACATACAAAAATTGATCCTGTGTATTAACACAGGTAGTCGTGTCAAATTAAATGAGATATATACAATATGGAAAAATAGTCAAACAGGGAGAGCCACACATGAAATGACACCGCACCAAACACCATCAAACAAGAAACGGTAAAGCCACAAGACAATATCAAAACGAAAAACATTAAACATTAAACATATTAAACAACAAAATTGACCATATGCTGAAAGCAGGAGTACTGCCTTGGAACGGCCAGTAACCAAACTAAGCTACTGGGGGACTTAAACCTGGTTTACGGGTACCCAACCTCGTCCTTATCCCACTTTCACCAAAGTCAAATGTAAATAAAATTCCCCCTCCAGACAACTCCACAACATGCATAACGATGTCTAAAATGACACATTGAGCCTGTGTATTAACACAAGTAGCCGTGTCAAAACGATTCGTAATATACACAAACATTGAGCCAGTGTATTAACACAGGTACGTAGCCGTGCCAAAACGATTCGTAATACAAATGTATACATAAACATTGAGTAAGTGTGTTAACAGAGGTAGCCGTGTCAAAATGAGTTGTAATATGTACCAACATTGAGTCAGTGTGTTAACATAGGCAGCCGTGTCAAATTTCCATAAAAAATAGACACTAACTAGAAATGATATATATAATCAGGATCTGTGATAATGTATTCTTTTTAGTTACATCATTATATCTATCCTGCATGATGTGAGGTCACTGTGTGTAAGTCTTTCGATACTTTTAATTTTTTGATAAAGTTTATAAAAGATTGTGAAATCTAATTTACAGATGAAACTGCTGTTTATCTTTTTTCTATATATAATACAATTCATTCACTAAACAAAATTCTACGTCAAACCTTGTTGTTCGTTTATTTACTGATTAATTGTCACTTGTTCTGTTTATCGAAAAAGAGCTATATAAAGCTAATGTTATTATGTTTTACTTAACCGACTCTAAAGAACGCTTCTTTGTATCTTGTATACTAGCCAGGCAGCGTTAAATATAGACTATCCTTTCTGCTACCGCAGTTGTCCAAGTCATAGTCGAAGTTTTACACCCAACCGTTCTGAAAAAATAGCACTGGATCCCGGTTATAAGAGCAAATTGAGGAATAAAAGGGGAACCAATCATTTATAAATGTGAAGGCTGCGGATAAAAAAAATAAGCCGAATCTAGCAGCCACTTACAGCAGCCACTAAGAGTTGGCAGCCGGAAACATCACAAATTTCTCCAACGCATGCGTAATTCATTACAGTTCTGTCAGACTAAAAACTCACCAAAGATGGTAATTTTTACAATTATTTAAAGGCTGTTTTTATTTAATATCACTTGAAATAAAAGCCATTGTTTGACAACTACAAATATGTAATATTCACCAAAAGTTTATTGACGCTGTACATGTTTTTAGCCGTACTGGCCAGTGACACAATAACCGGATAATACATATAGTCTGTGCAGTTTTAATAATATGGATAATGCTATTATTTAAATTTATTTTTATTATATTTTAGTAGTCGGATTCAATTACTATTAGGTAGTTTAATATCACTTGGTTTTAATTCCCATAGATACGAATTTATACTAGAAGAAAGGTTTTAATTAAAAATTTGCTTAAACTTTCCTTTTAATTATATGATTAAATGCCATACATGTATGTCTATGTCTCTGATTTGACTTGTGTGTGTGTGGTTTTTTTTTAAAATCTTTGTCATGTATTGTTTTGTCAGTTGGTTTAATATTTTACTCCTTGAATATTCATGTAAGAAATAGCAATGTTATCATGGATATCATATTATATCCAATTTTGTAAAGGCATATGTACATATAGGAATTAAACTGCTGTCTTATCTATATTATTACATTAGCAAATAGGGCTAACCTTGATCAGAAGGCTCTTAAAAGAAGCTGTCTGATCTGGGTCTACTCTTCTTGCAAATGCGTAGAAAGGCTTATTTGTAGCGTTAAGGGATAAAAGCTCTGCAGAGCTTGTGTTGTTCCTACAGGGCTGGAAAAATCCTTAAACTTTTACTCGTCCTGCCAGCTGCTTTCGTCTATTTTTACTTAAAATCATTGTTAAAATTTCCGAAATTCTACTCGTCCTGCTAGAAAGTTACTCGTCATGGCGAGCGGACGAGTGGAATATTCCAGGCCTGTCCTATTATTCAGGCATCCTGTCAGAAAAGCTCTGACCAATGGTAGAGGCGTTCTCAAACATACTCAAAACTTACATTCTAATGAAATTTCCAAATATCACATAGAAAATGGACTGATCTGATATAGCCTTCCCCATGACTCGGCATTAAGAATACTTTTATTTGAAACAGTTATATCAGTATTTTCAAACAGACATAGTCCCATCCTGTCACAAAAGCTTTAACCTATGGTAGGAGTGTTCTCAAAAGTACTCATATCTTACATTTTAATGCAATTAAGATATATGTAGAAATGGACTGATCTGATATAGCCTTCCCCATGTTTCAGCATTAAGAACAGTTTTATATGAAAGAATTATATCAGTGTTATTAAATAGACACAGTCCCATCATGTCACAAAAGCTCTGACTTATGCTAGGGGCATTCTCAAAAGTACTCATATCTTACATTTTAATACAATTGGGAAAAATCATGTCGAAAATGGATTGATCCGATATAGCCTTCCCCAAGTTTCGACTTTAAGAACAATTTTATATGAAAGAATTATATCAGTGTTATTAAATAGACGTAGTCCCATCCTGTCACAAAAGCTCTGACCTATGCTAGGGGCGTTTTCAAAAATACTCATACCTTACATTTTAATGTCATTGGGAAGTATCACGTCAAAAATTGACTGATCTGATATAGCCTTCCCCAAGTTTCAGCTTTAAGAACAGTTTCAATTAAAGAGTTATATCAGTGTTCTTAAATAGATATATAGTACCATCCGGTCACAAAAGCTCTGACCAATGCTAGGGGCGTTCTCAAACATACTCAAAACTTGCCTTCTAATAAATTTTCGAAATATCACATAGAAAATGGACTGATCTGATATAGCCTTCCCCATGACTCGGCATTAAAAATACTTTTATTTGAAACAGTTATATCAGTATTCTCAAACAGACATAGTCCCATCCTCTCACAAAAGCTCTAACCTATGGTAGGGGTGTTCTCAAAAGTACTCATATCTTACATTTTAATGTAA
The DNA here is from genome assembly GCA_963576725.1 of Azorinus chamasolen. NCBI lineage: Eukaryota > Metazoa > Mollusca > Bivalvia > Cardiida > Solecurtidae > Azorinus > Azorinus chamasolen. The sequence goes on along the minus strand of OY755246.1, from coordinate 20,959,852 downwards.
TTGAGATATATGTAGATATGGACTGATCTGATATAGCCTTCCCCATGTTTCGGCATTAAGAACAGTTTTATATGAAATAATTATATCAGTGTTATTTAATAGACGTAGTCCCATCCTGTCACAAAAGCTCTGACCTATGCTAGGGGCGTTTTCAAAAATACTCATACCTTACATTTAAATGTCATTGGGAAATATCACGTCAAAAATTGACTGATCTGATATAGCCCTCCCCAAGTTTCAGCTTTAAGAACAGTTTCAATTAAAGAGTTATCTTAGTTAGACTTATCTTAGCCCTCCGCATGACTCGGCATTAAGAATACTTATATTTGAAACAGTTATATCAGTATTCTCAAACAGACATAGTCCCATCATGTCACAAAAGCTCTGACCTATGTTAGGGGCATTCTCAAAAGTACTCATATCTTACATTTTAATACAATTGGGAAAAATCATGTCGAAAATGGATTGATCCGATATAGCCTTCCCCAAGTTTCGACTTTAAGAACAGTTTTATATGAAAGAATTATATCAGTGTTATTAAATAGACGTAGTCCCATCCTGTCATAAAAGCTCTGACCTATGCTAGGGACGTTTTCAAAAATACTCATACCTTACATTTTAATGTCATTGGGTATCACGTCAAAAATTGACTGATCTGATATAGCCTTCCCCAAGTTTCAGCTTTAAGAACAGTTTCAATTTAAGTGTTATATCAGTGTTCTTAAATAGACATAGTACCATCCGGTCACAAAAGCTCTGACCAATTCTAGGGGCGTTCTCAAAAGTACTCAAAACTTGCCTTCTAATAAATTTTCGAAATATCATATAGAAAATGGACTGATCTGATATAGCCTTCCCCATGACTCGGCATTAAGAACAGTTTTATATGAAAGAATTATATCAGTGTTATTAAATAGACACAGTCCCATCATGTCACAAAAGCTCTGACTTATGCTAGGGGCATTTTCAAAAGTACTCATATCTTACATTTTAATACAATTGGGAAAAATCATGTCGAAAATGGATTGATCCGATATAGCTTTCCCCAAGTTTCGGCTTTAAGAACAGTTTTAAATGAAAGAATTATATCAGTGTTATTTAATAGACGTAGTCCCATCCTGTCACAAAAGCTCTGACCTATGCTAGGGGCATTCTCAAAAATACTCATACCTTACATTTTAATGTCATTGGGAAATATCACATCAAAAATTGACTGATCTGATATAGCCCTCCCCAAGTTTCAGCTTTAAGAACAGTTTCAATTAAAGAGTTATATCAGTGTTCTTAAATAGACATAGTACCATCCGGTCACAAAAGCTCTGACCAATGCTAGGGGCGTTCTCAAACATACTCAAAACTTGCCTTCTAATAAATTTTCGAAATATCACATAGAAAATGGACTGATCTGATATAGCCTTCCCCATGACTCGGCATTAAAAATACTTTTATTTGAAACAGTTATATCAGTATTCTCAAACAGACATAGTCCCATCCTGTCACAAAAGCTCTAACCTATGGTAGGGGTGTTCTCAAAAGTACTCATATCTTACATTTTAATGTAATTGAGATATATGTAGAAATGGACTGATCTGATATAGCCTTCCCCATGTTTCAGCATTAAGAACAGTTTTATATGAAAGAATTATATCAGTGTTATTAAATAGACACAGTCCCATCCTGTCACAAAAGCTCTGACCTATGCTAGGGGCATTCTCAAAAGTACTCATATCTTACATTTTAATACAATTGGGAAAAATCATGTCGAAAATGGATTGATCCGATATAGCCTTCCCCAAGTTTCGGCTTTAAGAACAATTTTATATGAAAGAATTATATCAGTGTTATTAAATAGACGTAGTCCCATCCTGTCACAAAAGCTCTGACCTATGCTAGGGGCGTTTTCAAAAATACTCATACCTTACATTTTAATGTCATTGGGAAGTATCACGTCAAAAATTGACTGATCTGATGTAGCCTTCCCCAAGTTTCAGCTTTAAGAACAGTTTCAATTTAAGAGTTATATCAGTGTTCTTAAATAGACATAGTACCATCCGGTCACAAAAGCTCTGACCAATGGTAGGGGCGTTCTCAAACATACTCAAAACTTGCATTCTAATAAATTTTCGAAATATCACATAGAAAATGGACTGATCTGATATAGCCTTCCCCATGACTCGGCATTAAGAATACTTTTATTTCAAACAGTTATATCAGTATTCTCAAACAGACATAGTCCCATCATGTCACAAAAGCTCTAACCTATGGTAGGGGTGTTCTCAAAAGTACTCATATCTTACATTTTAATGCAATTAAGATATATGTAGAAATGGACTGATCTGATATAGCCTTCCCCATGTTTCGGCATTAAGAACAGTTTTATATGAAAGAATTATATCAGTGTTATTAAATAGACACAGTCCCATCATGTCACAAAAGCTCTGACTTATGCTAGGGGCGTTTTCAAAAATACTCATACCTTACATTTAAATACAATTGGGAAAAATCATGTCGAAAATGGATTGATCCGATATAGCCTTCCCCAAGTTTTGGCTTTAAGAACAGTTTTATATGAAAGAATTATATCAGTGTTATTAAATAGACGTAGTCCCATCCTGTCACAAAAGCTCTGACCTATGCTAGGGACGTTTTCAAAAATACTCATACCTTACAGTACAGACCTCGGCGGAACTTTTGAAATCCGCACATCACCGCGATTTCACTGATCGCGGGAGAGAGAACCATTTTGACGAAGTGACACCTGATTTTTCAGATCCCATCTGGATCCAAAACTATTTTTTCCGAAATAATGTAGGTTGGGGTCCCATTGAGGTAACAAACGGTAGTTTTGCACTTCCGAAATTTATAATTGGAATCTTTGTACATGTGTTACTGGAATCTACGTACATTTGAATGTAACAGCATAAGTGGATGAACTCCAATAAAGTAACTTTAAAGGCAGCTGTTATGTTCAAACTACAGATTGGGTTTTTTGTAAAGAATCTTTCAGGCACTCATCCATAGATTCCTGATTAGAAACATTGTTAAATCTCTTCAGAAATGCTTCAAAAATTATTAAAGGAGAAGTCCCTACATTCAACATGTTTCAAACATAATTAAAATGCCTAAAATATACAAAATTTGTTTATTTGCTGAAAAGTAGTATATTATTGCAAGAAAACCTATCCATTACACGTTGAAAATAACAAAATATTCATGTGTTTGATATCAACAGTCCCGATTTTATTCGCCGATGTTTTATTCGGGTTGGGATTTAGTTTCATATCTGTTTGTGCTATTCGCATATGTCAGACCACATCTGAGAAAAGCTGTTATGTAAACAATGGAGGGATCAGGTGATCATCAGAAAAACGCTGAAAATTTAAACGGAAAAGGCCAACAATAATTTTTTGCAGAACAAAAATTATAAGTATTGATGAAATCGGGTTATTTTGTATCACATGGTCATTTTTCGATATAAGTTCAAATTGACAATCTTCATAATATTATGAATGAACACAACAAGTTAGTTTTAATGATATTATTGAAACTATGCGTTCATTGTAGGGATTTCATCTTTAATGATGAAGTCTCAATAAACTTATGCACTAAATTGCCATTTTCCATATATACTGTCAGTGTAGTTTAATGGAAGAACACCTTCTCGGCACAGCCATAGAGGGGAGTCTAGGTTCAAATCCTAGCACTGCATGATGGAAAGGCTTTTGGAGTCAGTTCAATGTTAAAGAAAACCTACCTTAATTGTTATAGAAACTAATTCATAGAAATAGTGTTTCCACTTTTTGTGTTACTGGCTTTAGTAGGATGACAGTAAGAGATTATTGGTCACATTTCCTGATTTTCCTCTGTCAGGTGACACATATATGTTCCTCTTAACACTCTTTTTGTAATTATTCCTATCATACCGATTTATATGTCTCACTTTCTGTTCATATGTATATCAAAATAGACAAAATGTAACTAATTTAAATTAGATCTTGATTCATGGACAGATGATGGCTAAATAAGTTTAATATACCCCCACAAACGAAGTTTGAGAGGGGATATGTAAGAGTCAGTGTGTTGGTTGGTCGGTTGGTCTATCTGTCCAAACATGCAACAATTCATTGTCAACCAATGACTGAATGAGGCATTTCAAATATAAAGCTGATCTTCTCAATTCAGAACACACTTCAAGGCCTTCGATACTTACATTTATTGTTAATTCTTAACCTTTTCCTTCATATAAACATATTTTAACTATTTTCACGCAATGCAAAGAGAGTAGACCCAGATCAGATGGCTCTAATAAGAGTCTGCTCTGTTTGCTTATTGAACTATAAAGATCTGATTCTACGCTCTCTGCCACAGTCAAAAAGACCGTTGCTTATAATTCTTTAGGATACATGTAGTTCAGCTCATTAACCCTCTACTCCATGAATAGTCATGTAACAATTGATGATGTCATGAATATTTATTATATAAATTTGTTATAATAGTATTTTGCGCAGGTGACCGTGGTCGCGCCCAACGCATAACGTGTGGGATGTGACGTGCCATATTTCTTAAGGGACCAAGCCGAAACTACAGACTCAAGTTGTTTTCGATAACGTTTAATTCAAAGTTTCTTCTTCACAAAGTCTATACAATATCACACAATGATTTCACTCAGAGTTCCCGTATGTCACCTTGTTGCATAGATTTACAATTTAAAGTCACTGAGATTTTTTCAGTTTCACTTAGTAATTTCTTAATTTGAATTTTCAGTTACAGAGAAGTTTTACAGTCTTATCACTTAGAAAGTCAGAACTTATGTGTCTAAATTTTACAATTACTTACTCCACCTCTATTGGTATTTACACATTTAGCTCCAAACTAAACATCTACATTCAAAACAATCACACATGGCTTGGCAGCCATTTAATATTGATTAACAATTGGTCTCAACAGGTGACAAGTTATGTACACTACAATTATTCTATGAACAAGTAATTGGGATAAGTATTCAATTTGTAAAAAGGTGAAAATTGAAAGGAATTAGACTTATGCCTCAAGATTTGGCATCAAAACCGCCTTATGCAAAGATTAGCAACTGAATTTTAATATTAATAATGAACCGGTTTGGTTCCAAATCTGAAATCTAAGCTTAACATTTTAGCGCACAAAATGTGCATCATAATTGTTGCACATGAACATATAAAATTTTGGACATGGCAAAAACTACAATCATATCTATATCATATCATAAGCAAACAGGGCAGACCCTGATTAGACGGTTCCTATAGGAGCTGTTTGATCTGGTTCTCCTCTGTTTGCAAAGGCATAGAAATGCATATTTATGGAGTAAAGGGTTTATATTCACGATGTCATTATTTCTTATATGAATATTGAACAGTCATTTATATTGAAACATATTGTGAAACTTAAATAGTAATCTTCTTCTGAAACTGGAAATTTCTCTGCATTCATAGTTGGCACATAATTATCATCATCTTGAAGTGAGTGAGTGAGTGAGTTGGGTTTAACGTCCGACCAACAGTATTTCAGTTATATGCAGACGGCACCCGCATGAGACAAGTTATAGTGCTGCCTCACTGAAATACCCCTGCCGCGGGCACATGGCAAGGGCATCCCACCCAGTCACATTATCCTGACACCGGGCCGACCAGTCCTAGAACTACACCTTTTAATGTCGAGCGCAGACAAGGGAGCTACTAGTACCAACTTTTAACGACTTTTGGTCTGTCGCGGCCGGGGATCGAACCCACGACCTTGAAGTCCTCTACAAAACATACATGAATTATGCCCCTTGGTTCAAATGAAACACCGCCCCACGGGTGGCCAGATTTCTCTAGAAACATAGTGAAAACTTTGGAAATCTTCTCCTCTGATTGTGTGGTGAGCGATATCGGCCATCATGGCCCTCCTGTCTCTAGAAACAAATAATAAAAACTTTGAAAATCTTCTCCTCAGAAACTTGAAGGTTCTCAGCTATCATATATGGGACACTGCATCATGTTCAAATTATGGCCCTGGGGTCAAAATTGGCCCCACTCCAGGGGTGGTCAGTTTTCAATAGAAACATAGAGTGAAAACTTTCAAAATCTTCTCCTCTGAATACTAGTAACCAGGGGTTTTGTGACAGGATGAGACTATGTCTGTATAAGACCACTGGTATAACTGTTTCAAATAAATGTATTCTTAATGCCGAGTCTTGGGACAGGCTATATCAGATCAGTCCATTTTCTACATCACATTTCACAGTTACATTAAAATGTAAGATATGAGTACTTATGAGAACACCCCTACCGATGTCCAGGGCTTTTGTGACAGGATGGGACCATGCCTATTTAAGACCACTGATATTACTGTTTTACATAAAAGTATTCTCAATGCCGAGTCTTGGGGAAGTCTATATCAGATCAGTCCATTTTTGAATGATATTTCACAATTAACTAAAATATAAGATATGAGTTCTTATGAGAACACCACTACCGATTGTCAGGGCTTTTGTGACAGGATGGGACTATGTCTATTAACTCTTTGCATGCTAGCGGTGAAACCGTGATTACCAATGCAAACAGTTTGGATCCAGATGAGACGCCACATAATGCGGCGTCTCACCAGGATCCAAACTGTTTTGTCACTTTTACCATATTTTTGCAAAGAAATGAGAGAAATTTTATTTTAAGAATTGAAGCAGATGACAATTGTTGCAGACGAGAATTACTTAGCGTGCAAAGAGTTAAATAACCTTGATATAAATGTTTGAAATAAAAGTATTTTCTATGCTCTGTCTTGGGGAAAGATATATATCAGATCAGTCCATTTTTTACATGATATTTGAGGATTTAAGCAAAATGTCAGATGGGATTACCTTTGAGAATACCCCTAACGTTGGCCAGGGGTTTTGTGACAGGATTGGACTATTACTATTTTAGAACATTACTATAACTGTTTGAAATAAAAATATTCTTAATGTCGAGTCTTGGGGAAGGCTATATCGGATCAGTCAATTTTCTATATGACATGTCAGAATTACATTGAAATAGATGTTATTTGTACTTATGAGAACACCCCTACCGGTGTTCAGAGCTTTTGTGACAGGATGGGACTATGTCTGTTTAAGACCACTGATATTACTGTTTCAAATAAAAGTATTCTCAATGCCGAGTCTTGGGGAAGGCTATATCAGATCAGTCAGTTTTCTACATAATATTTCACAATTATATCAAAATATACGATATAAGTACTTATGAGAACACCCCTACCGGTGGTCAAGGGTTTTGTGACAGGATGGGACTATGCCTATTTGAGAACAATACTATAACTGTTTGAAATAAATCTCTTCTTAATACCGAGTCTTGGGGAAGGCTATATCAGATCAGTCCATTTTCTACATGATATTTCACAATTCCATAAAAATATACGATATGAGAACACCCCCACTGGTGGTCAAGGGTTTTGTGACAGGATGGGACTATGTCTGTTTAAGACCACTGATATAACTGTTTCAAATAAAAGTTTTCCCAATGCCGAGTCATGGGGAAGGCTATATAAGATCAGTCCATTTTCTATATGATATTTCACAATTACATTGAAATATAGGTATGAGTACTTATGAGAACACCCCTTCCGGCGGTCAGAGCTTTTGTGACAGGATGGGACCATGTCTGTGTAAGACCATTGATATTACTGTTTCAAATAAAAGTATTCTTAATGCCGAGTCATGGGGAAGGCTATATCAGATCAGTCCATTTTCTACAAGACATTTCAGAATTTCATTGAAATATTAGTTATGGGTACTTATGAGAACACCTCCACTGGTGGTCAAAGGTTTTGTGACAGGATGGGACTATGTCAGTTTTAGACCAATGGTATTACTGTTTGAAATAAAAGTATTTTTAATACCGAGTCATGGGGAAGGCTATATCAGATCAGTCCATTTTCTTTATGACATTTCAGAATATCATTGAAATATAAGTTATGGGTACTTATGAGAACACCCCCACTGGTGGTCAAGGGTTTTGTGACAGGATGGGACTATGTCTGTTTAAGACCACTGATATTATTGTTTCAAATAAAAGTGTTCTTAATGCCGAGTCATGGGGAAGGCTATATCAGATCAGTCCATTTTCTACATGATATTTCAGTTTTACATTGATATATAAGTTACGGGTACTTATGAGAACACCCCCACCGGTGGTCAAGGGTTTTGTGACAGGATGGGACTATGCCTATTTGAGAAAAATACTATAACTGATTGAAATAAATCTATTCTAAATGTCGAGTCTTGGGGAAGGCTATATCAGATCAGTCCATTTTCTACATGATATTTAACAATTCCATAAAAATATACGAAATGAGTACTTATGAGAACACCCCCACTGGTGGTCAAGGGTTTTGTGACAGGATGGGACTATGTCTGTTTAAAACCACTGATATCACTATTTCAAATAAAAGTATTCTTAATGCCGAGTCTTGGGGAAGGCTATATCAGATCAGTCTATTTTCTATATGACATTTCAAATTTTTATTGAAATATAAGTTATGGGTACTTATGAGAACATCCCCACTGGTGGTCAAGGGTTTTGTGACAGGACGGGACTATGCCTATTTGAGAACAATACTATAACTGATTGAAATAAATCTATTCTTAATGCCGAGTCTTTGGGAAGGCTATATCAGATCAGTCCATTTTCTACATGATATTTCACAATTCCATAAAAATATACGATATGAGTACTTATGAGAACACCCCAACCGGTGGTCAAGGGTTTTGTGACAGGATGGGACTATGTCTGTTTAAGACCACTGATATTATTGTTTCAAATAAAAGTGTTCTTAATGCCGAGTCATGGGGAAGGCTATATCAGATCAGTTCATTTTCTACATGATATTTCAGAATTACATTGAAATATAAGTTATGGGTACTTATGAGAACACCCCTATCGGTGGTCAAGGGTTTTGTGACAGGATGGGACTGTGCCTATTTGAGAACAATACTATAACTGATTGAAATAAATCTATTCTTAATGCCGAGTCTTTGGGAAGGCTATATCAGATCAGTCCATTTTCTACATGATATTTCACAATTCCATAAAAATATACGATATGAGTACTTATGAGAACACCCCAACCGGTGGTCAAGGGTTTTGTGACAGGATGGGACTATGTCTGTTTAAGACCACTGATATTATTGTTTCAAATAAAAGTGTTCTTAATGCCGAGTCATGGGGAAGGCTATATCAGATCAGTCCATTTTCTACATGATATTTCAATTTTACATTGATATATAAGTTACGGGTACTTATGAGAACACCCCCACCGGTGGTCAAGGGTTTTTTGACAGGATGGGACTATGCCTATTTGAGAAAAATACTATAACTGATTGAAATAAATCTATTCTAAATGTCGAGTCTTGGGGAAGGCTATATCAGATCAGTCCATTTTCTACATGATATTTAACAATTCAACAAAAATATACGAAATGAGTACTTATGAGAACACCCCCACTGGTGGTCAAGGGTTTTGTGACAGGATGGGACTATGTCTGTTTAAGACCGCTGATATCACTATTTCAAATAAAAGTATTCTTAATGCCGAGTCTTGGGGAAGGCTATATCAGATCAGTCCATTTTCTATATGACATTTCAAATTTTTATTGAAATATAAGTTATGGGTACTTATGAGAACATCCCCACTGGTGGTCAAGGGTTTTGTGACAGGATGGGACTATGTCTGTTTAAGACCAATGATATTCTTGTTTCAAATAAAAGTATTCCTAATGCCGAGTCTTGGGGAAGGCTATATCAGATCAGTCCATTTTTTACATGATATTTCAGTTTTACATTGAAATATAAGTTACGGGTACTTATGAGAACACCCCCACCGGTGGTCAAGGGTTTTGTGACAGGATGGGATTATGCCTATTTGAGAAAAATACTATAACTGATTGAAATAAATCTATTCTTAATGTCGAGTCTTGGGGAAGGCTATATCAGATCAGTCCATTTTCTGCATGATATTTCACAATTACATAAAAATATATGAGATGATTACTTATGAGAACACCCCTACCGTTGGTCAAGGGTTTTGTGACAGGATGGGACAATGTCTGTTTGGTACCACTAATATTACTGTTTCAAATAAAAGTATTGTTTATGCCGAGCCATGGGGATGGCTATATCAGATCAGTCCATTTTCTACATGATATTTCACAATTACATAAAAATGTATGAAATGAGTACTTATGAGAACACCCCTACCAGTGGTCAAGGGTTTTGTGACAGGATGGGACCATGCCTGTTTAAGACCACTGGTATTACTATTTCAAATAGACGTATTCTTAATGCCGAGTCATGGGGAAGGCTATGTCAGAACAGTCCATTTTCTACATGATATTTCACAATTAAATAAAAATATATGAAATGAGTACTTATGAGAACACCCCTACCGGTGGTCAAGGGTTTTGTGACAGGACGGGACTATGCTTGTATTAGACCACTGATATTACTGTTTCAGATAAAAGTATTGTAAATGCCGAGTCATGGGGAAGGCTATATCAGATCAGTCCATTTTCTACATGATATTTCACAATTACATAAAAGTACACGATATGAGTACTTATGAGAACACCCCTACCGGTGGTCAAGGGTTTTGTGATAGGACGGGACTATGCCTGCTTAAGACCACTGATATTACTGTTTCAGATAAAAGTATTCTTAATGCCGAGTCATGGGGAAGGCTATATCAGATCAGTCCATTTTCTACATGATATTTCAGAATTACATTGAAATATAAGTTATGGGTACTTATGAGAACACCCCTATCGGTGGTCAAGGGTTTTGTGACAGGATGGGACTGTGCCTATTTGAGAACAATACTATAACTGATTGAAATAAATCTATTCTTAATGCCGAGTCTTGGGGAAGGCTATATCAGATCAGTCCATTTTCTGCATGATATTTCACAATTACATTAAGATATAGGTATGAGTACTTATGAGAACACCCCTTCCGGTGGTCAGGGCTTTTGTGACAGGATAGGACTATGTCTGTTTAAGACCACTGATATTACTGTTTCAAATAAAAGTATTCTTAATGCCGAGTCATGGGGAAGGCTATATCAGACAAGTCCATTTTCTGTATGATATTTCAAAATTTCATTGAAATATAAGTTAAGGGTACTTATGAGAACACCCCCACTGGTGGTTAAGGGTTTTGTGACAGGATGGGACTATGTCTGTTTAAGACCACTGGTATTATTGCTTCAAATCAAATTATTCTCAATGCCGAGTCTTGGGGAAGGCTATATCAGATCAGTCCATTTTCTACATGATATTTCACAATTACATGAAAATACACGATATGAGTACTTATGAGTACACCCCTATCGGTGGTCAAGGGTTTTGTGACAGGTTGGGACCATGCCTGTTTTTGACCACCAGTATTACTATTTCAAATAAAAGTATTCTTATTGCCGAGTCATGGGGAAGGCTATATCAGATTAGTCCATTTTCTACATGATATTTCACAATTACATAAAAATATATGAAATGAGTACTTATTAGAACACCCATACCGTTGGTCAAGGGTTTTGTGACAGGACGGGACTATGTCTGTTTGAGACCACTAATATTACTGTTTCAAATAAAAGTATTCTTAATGCCGAGCCATGGGGAAGGCTATATCAGATCAGTCCATTTTCTACATGATATTTCACAATTAAATAAAAGTACAGGATATGAGTACTTATGAGAACACCCCTACCAGTGGTCATGGGTTTTGTGACAGGATGGGACCATGCCTGTTTAAGATCACTGGTATTACTGTTTCAAATAAAAGTATTGTTTATGCCGAGTCATGGGGAAGGCTGTATCAGATCAGTCCATTTTCTATATGACATTTCAAAATTACATTGAAATATTAGTTATGGGTACATATGAGAACACCCCTATCGGTGGTCAAGGGGTTTTGTGACAGGATGGGGCCATGCCTATTTGAGAACAATTTTATAACTGTTTGATGTAAAACTATTCTTAATGACGAGTCTTGGGGAAGACTATACCAGATCAGTCCATTTTCTACATGATATTTCACAATTACATAAAAATATATGATGTGAGTACTTATGAGAACACCCCTATCGATGGTCAAGGGTTTTGTGACAGGATGACACCATGCCTGTTTAAGACCACTGGTATTACTGTTTCAAATGGAAGCATTCTTAATGCCGAGTCATGGGGAAGGCTGTATCAGAACAGTCCATTTTCTACATGATATTTTACAATTACATAAAAATATATGATATGAGTATTTATGAGAACACCCCTACTGGTGGTCAAGGGTTTTGTGACAGGACGGGACTATGTCTGTTTAAGATCACTGATATTACTGTTTCAGATAAACGTAGTCTTAATGCCGAGTCTTGGGGAAGGCTATATCAGATCAGTCCATTGTCTTTGTGACATTTCAGAATTTCATTGAAATATAAGTTATGGGTTCTTATTAGAACGCCCCCACCGGTGGTCAAAGGTTTTGTGACAGGATGGGACCATGCCTATTTATTTGAGAACAATTTTATAACTGTTTGATATAAAACTATTCTTAATGACGAGTCATTGGGAAGGCTATATCAGATCAGTCCATTTTCTACATGATATTTCACAATTATATAAAATTACAGGATATGACTACTTATGAGAACACCCCTACCGGTGGTCAAGGGTTTTGTGACAGGATGGGACAATGCCTGTTTAAGACCACTGGCATTACTGTTTCAAATAAAAGTATTCTTAATGCCGAGTCATGGGGAAGGCTATATCAGATCAGTCCATTTTCTACATGATATTTCACAATTACATAAAAATATATGAAATGAGTACTTATGAGAACACCCCTACCGGTGGTCAAGGGTTTTGTGACAGGATGGGACCATGCCTATTTGAGAACAATTTTATAACTGTTTGATATAAAACTATTCTTAATGACGAGTCTTGGGGAAGGCTATATCAGATCAGTCAATTTTCTACATGATATTTCACAATTATATAAAATTACAGGATATGACTACTTATGAGAACACCCCTACCGGTGGTCAAGGGTTTTGTGACAGGACGGGACTATGTCTGTTTCAGACCAATGATATTACTGTTTCAGATAAAAGTATTCTTAATGCCGAGTCATGGGGAAGGCTATATCAGATCAGTCCATTTTCTACATGATATTTCACAATTACATAAAAATATATGAAATGAGTACTTATGAGAACACCCCTACCGGTGGTCAAGGGTTTTGTGACAGGATGGGACTATGTCTGTTTTAGACTACTGGTATTACTGCTATAAATAAAAGTATTCTTAATGCCGAGTCATGGGGAAGGCTATATCAGATTAGTCCATTGTCTTTGTGACATTTCAGAATTTCATTGAAATATAAGTTATGGGTACTTATTAGAACACCCCCACCGGTTGTCAAAGGTTTTGTGACAGAAAGGAACCATGCCTATTTGAGAACAATTTTATAACTGTTTGATATAAAACTATTCTTAATGACGAGTCTTGGGGAAGGCTATATCAGATCAGTCCATTTTCTACATGATATTTCACAATTATATAAAATTACAGTATATGACTACTTATGAGAACACCCCTACCGGTTGCCAAGGGTTTTGTGACAGGATGGGACCATACCTGTTTAAGACCACTGGCATTACTGTTTCAAATAAAAGTATTCTTAATGCCGAGTCATGGGGACGGCTATATCAGATCAGTCCATTTTCTACATTATATTTCACAATTACATAAAAATATATGAAATGAGTACTTATGAGAACACCCCTACCGGTGGTCAAGGGTTTTGTGACAGGACGGGACTATGTCTGTTTCAGACCACTGATATTACTGTTTCAGATAAAAGTATTCTTAATGCCGAGTCATGGGGAAGGCTATATCAGATCAGTCCATTTTCTATATGACATTTCAGAATTACATTGAAATATAAGTTATGGGTACTTATGAGAACACCCCCACTGGTGGTCAAGGGTTTTGTGACAGGATGGGACTATGTCTGTTTTAGACTACTGGTATTACTGTTATAAATAAAAGTATTCTTAATGCCGAGTCATGGGGAAGGCTATATCAGATCAGTCCATTGTCTTTGTGACATTTCAGAATTTCATTGAAATATAAGTTATGGGTACTTATTAGAACGCCCCCACCGGTGGTCAAAGGTTTTGTGACAGGATGGGACCATGCCTATTTGAGAACAATTTTATAACTGTTTCATATAAAACTATTCTTAATGACGAGTCTTGGGGAGGGCTATATCAGATCAGTCAATTTTCTACATGATATTTCACAATTATATAAAATTACAGGATATGACTACTTATGAGAACACCCCTACCGGTTGCCAAGGGTTTTGTGACAGGATGGGGCCATGCCTGTTTAAGACCACTGGCATTACTGTTTCAAATAAAAGTATTCTTAATGCCGAGTCATGGGGACGGCTATATCAGATCAGTCCATTTTCTACATGATATTTCACAATTACATAAAAATATATGAAATGAGTACTTATGAGAACACCCCTACCGGTGGTCAAGGGTTTTGTGACAGGACGGGACTATGTCTGTTTCAGACCACTGGTATTACTGTTTCAGATAAAAGTATTCTTAATGCCGAGTCATGGGGAAGGCTATATCAGATCAGTCCATTTTCTATATGACATTTCAGAATTACATTGAAATATAAGTTATGGGTACTTATGAGAACACCCCCACTGGTGGTCAAGGGTTTTTTGACAGGATGGGACTATGTCTGTTTTAGACTACTGGTATTACTGTTATAAATAAAAGTATTCTTAATGCCGAGTCATGGGGAAGGCTATATCAGATCAGTCCATTGTCTTTGTGACATTTCAGAATTTCATTGAAATATAAGTTATGGGTACTTATTAGAACGCCCCCACCGGTGGTCAAGGGTTTTGTGACAGGACGGGACTATGTCTGTTTAATGCAACTGATATTACTCTTTCAGATAAAAGTGTTCTTAATGCCGAGTCATGGGGAAGGCTATATCAGATCAGTCCATTTTCTATATGACATTTCAAATTTTCATTGAAATATAAGTTATGGGTACTTATGAGAACACCCCACTGGTGGTCAAGGGTTTTGTGACAGGATGGGACTATGTCTGTTTTAGACTACTGGTATTACCGTAATAAATAAAAGTATTCTTAATGCCGAGTCATGGGGAAGGCTATATCAGAACTGTCCATTATCTTTATGACATTTCAGAATTTCATTGAAATATAAGTTATGGGTACTTATTAGAACGCCCCCACTGGTGGTCAAAGGTTTTGTGATAGGACGGGACTATGTCTGTTTAAGACCACTGGTATTACTGTTTGAAATAAAAGTATTGTTAATGCTGAGTCATGGGGACAGCTATATCAGATCAGTCCATTGTCTATATGATATTTCAGTATTACATTGCAATATAAGCCAAGGGTACTTATGAGAACACCCCCACCGGCGGTCAAGGGTTTTGTGACAGGATGGGACTATGCCTATTTGAGAACAATACAATAACTGTTTGAAATATATCTATTCTTAATGCCGAGTCTTGGGGAAGGCTATATCAGATCAGTCCATTTTCTACATGATATTTCACAATTACATAAAAATATACGATATGAGTACCTATGAGAAAACCCCAACCGGTGGTCAAGGGTTTTGTGACAGGATGGGACCATGTCTGTTTAAGACCAATGATGTTACTGTTTCTAATAAAAGTATTCTTAATGCCGAGTCTTGGGGAAGGCTATATCAGATCAGTCCATTTTCTATATGATATTTCAGTATTACATTGAAATGTAAGTTATGGGTACTTATGAGAACACCCCCACTGGTGGTCAAGGGTTTTGTGACAGGATGAAACTATGCTTATTTGAGAACAATACTATAACTGTATAACTGTTTGAAATAAAACTTTTCTTAATGCAGAGTATTTGGGAAGGTTTTAAATTATAGGTACTTATTAGAACACCCCACGGGTAATCTACTATATTAGTATATTTTTTGTATCAAATTTGAACGTAATTATTTTTATATTTGTCAGCTATGTACAAATGTATACGTAAACGTATCATTTCTTCTTTAGGGTTTTCTCAATTCGTTGCAGCAAGGGGGCGAATCCCTTATTTCCGGTTGCTGAGTGGCTGCTGGCATTACAACAAGGGACGAATCTCCTTTTTGGTGACGAACTGTGAGGGTCCGAATCGTTAGTGGCTGCCGTTAATGGCTGCTAGTTAAGTGGCTGCTAGGATATTTTTGGTGATAAAAAAAATATTGAGGTAATTTGACCGGCAGACCTAGTTATTTGTCGTTAATGTCAGCCCTCATGGGAAGAACAGTCGTAATAAAAGACATTAAGGTGAGTGTTTCATACATTGTTGAATTAACTTCATAGTTATAAACAGATAGTTATACAGAGTTACAGATAAGGTTTTGATGCAATTGGGTATTTACTCCATGATTTTTTTTACAGAATTGGGTATTTGCAATTTTTATTGGGTATTGGCAATTTTCGTAATTGGGTATTATTCATATTCTCATTAGGCATTCTATTTTTTTTTGCTATAATTATTTGCTTTATGTTACTCATTGTTTTGAAAAACAATTGCTTTTTCCACAATTTTAATTGGGTAAATACCCCAATACTCGGGTGGTACTAAACAGAGACAACAAGTGTCAACTAGAGACAACTAGAGACAACTAACTTTAAAAGGCGTTTTAGGGTATTATTTATATATTAACAGCCAGATAAAGTAGTATTATACCGTAACAGATTGAAAATTATCAGTTTGGATCCAAAATAATGTCTTGGATTGCATTTTGAACCCCTGTTGCACCCCAATTGCACCCAATTACACCAACTATATTCCGCCGAGTATAGCCGACTCAGAGTCAACTGGAGTCAACAAGGGATATACCTCTTATTAACAGTGTTAATGTGGAGAATTATATTATAATGATAAAAGAAGTTATTATCTTGATTATTTCTGTGTTTTCATTTTGATCAGAACATGTAAAGTGAGATAGTTCATTAATTTTGATTGCTGTACACACGACAGCTGATTATGTGTTGACGTGTGATTTACAAAGTCGTGATAATCGCACATAAGCTACTACTGTTTGAGCACCGGTCCATTTGAGCACTATGTAGACCCAGATCAGTCATTTCACCGTCAATATGGGTTTTGATCAAGATATGTGGGGTTTGATCTGGCAAAGGAAAACACTTTTTTCAGACGAATGTAGTGAATACAATGAAGACCCTGATCAGCCTACGAGTTGACAGTGTAGACCCAGAAATTCATATTTAGATTACGTTTTTATTGAACGCATCAGTCACACTAACGTACTCGTACATGTGCACAAGTTAGTGCGCCCAGGAATCGGGACGAGGACCCTGCGTTTTTGAGCCCTGAATTTTGAAATTTGAAAATTTATGCCAATGTTCCAAAAAATACTCAAAACTCCTCAAAATAATTTCGATCAATTGTTACAAGATAACACTGTTTACAAACATCCCGCATATATTAAAGTAATCTGTTAATCTTGCTAAATAATTTAAATGTTTGTTTAAAATACATTTAAAATCAGATTATAAACCAAATAGACAAATTTGGTAATAGTGGATGGAAAGTCGGCAGTTTAAACGCCTAATTACTTTCTCCAAACTTTATTCGATTGAAAATATATAACTATCATAATGTGAATAACATGTTAACCTCTTCCCTCATATAAACGTGTTTTCACGCTTCTGCAAACAGAGAAGTCCCAGATCAGATGGCTCCTAGAGGAGCCATCTGATCGGGGTCTGCTCTGTTTGCTTATGGAATTTTGAAAGAGCGATATGTTTCATTACTGTCTGAAATGGCTATACTGTTCCATGTTCCTTATTTCATTATAACTATTTTGTCCATGAATATTCAGTAGCTATTGAAATTTGGAATAAACACTGAACAGGGAAAGGGTTAAACGTTGAGATTGGCTCAGATCGTTTCAGAACCATGGCCTAAATCAGAGACAGATAACGTCCTTTGTCAGCCATGCTTTTAAAATGGATAGCCAAATGTAATAGTTTACGGCACATATCGTTAGTCTAAGTTATAGTTGACCATTTGAATTAACCATGGCAAAAAACGGATGACCGAATAATATAGTAATTGTTGAATTAATAGTAAGCACCTGACCTATTTCGTTACTGTTAGTTGTAAAATATTAACATAACATGGTAGTGGCAAGAAAACGAAATTACTATGAGGAGTATAAAAAGAGCCCTTTTGATGCGGGTTGAAGGTTCGAGGTTTTGGAAATTTTGAAATTTGAAAGCCTCGCGAGCCATTTTGGCCGTTGCTCGGGGTTAAGTTGTGTCCGAGTCTCATGAGAGACTCTGAAACCTGGCTGGAAAGTTCAAATTTTCCTGTATCATGTAGAGCCCCTCGAAGGTCACGTGTTTGATCTTGCTCCAATTCGTACAATTGTCAAACCAGATCGGGGAGTTTCTGCACGACCCAGTTAGTAGTTGCGTTTAATAACGTAATTGTACAACTCGTTGCAGTTGTTGTACCATATACATGGTAACCACTTACCACGGATGCTGCAGTCGAGTGTGGAATACATGCCGTTCAATATTCGGCATTAATCTTTTTGCCAGATATGGAACGTCACAGTCTGCGATGATCTCACTTTAAGCTCAGATATTTGGAGCTTAAAATACCATCAGATCCAGACAATCTGTTAATAACCACAGAAACTTCAAACTGGGCCAGATGTTCCGTATGTTCTCAACAGCATTGTCTTTGAGGTGCTTTGCACATAGGACCCTAGTTGCTTTCACATATACCCCGTCATCCCAAACAAAATCAGTGAATTTTACTGAGATTTCTTGGGACCTATCAG